>SSNR01000169.1:541762-553508 GCA_006937965.1 Callopanchax toddi | reverse complement strand
CCCCTACTGGGCACTGCCCCCTACTGGACACTGCCCCCTACTGGACACTGCCCCTACTGGACACTGCCCCCTACTGCAGCAGAAGTGTCAGGCTGCCAAATAAGGAGAAACCCAGCAGAACCGGAAGGCGGAGCATTCTTCTGATCTCTGAGTTGCTCCTTAGGACATAATTACAGCGTATTTTGAGTTCTAATGGTGCAACGCTGATCTAGAGGCATCAAAGATTACACCTGTTTAATAAAATTAATTAAAGCGGCTCTCTGGATTATTTTTCTCTGTATCAAAGTTTTCTAAATGTTCTAAATGATATTTCAGGTCTAAACTATGATCTATGGGTTGAGTTCCACAACATCTGTCATTCTGATGAAGACCCTCCTTCCTCCTAGAGACCCCTTTCCATTATTTCTTGCCGCCGACATTTTTCAGCCAATGAAATTCAAATGTCTGCATTCTCTCAACATGCACGCGCATCGACCAAACCTGTACCAGTAGGGGGCGCTGTCGTACAGGACGCTCCGTGTGTTTCTCTGTTTGTGTCTCAGCCTCACGGCTCATTTCTACTAAAAACCTACCCATTCTCCAGCTAAAGATGGATTTATTTTTATTTTTAAACCTTTCACCTCACAGAATGGCAAGGCTTGACAGGGTTACGCGTTTATTTTGGTCAGAAAGTTCATCCAGGGCCGAGTCAAGTTCAGCTTCAGAGTCCAGCAGCAGCTCTCTGCTAACAGAGCTAATATCAGAAGCAGCAGGGACAGAGAGGGCTCTTCAGACCCTCGTAGTGTTGGAGTAAGATTGTGAACTGTGAGTGATTAAACCCTACACATTGAGCGGTACAGTTCATGCTCGAGGTATATGCGCCGCGTGCACGCACGCACACGCGCGACCGGACGCGCGTGTCGAGATGTTTTGAGGAGGAGCCTTTGGACGCTAGATTCAAAAACTGCTCTCCTGATGAAATCCTCCGGAGTGCAGCTTTAAATACGGAGTCATGGGCACTTTAACAATTTCATAATTCCTCAAAACATTTGACATCATTAATCCAGTCATTGATCCTCTGATGGACGCAGACCTCATTTCATCTTCATGGACCACGACGCTCCAGACCATCCAGGTTCATCATCAGGGAACGTCTGCTGGAGACTGAGGACCTCAGAGGGACCTGGACTTTCTCCAGACCTCAGAGGGACCTGGACTTTCTCCAGACCTGAACCCATATGGATCGGCTGAGTCTCCATGTAGAGGCTGGTAGCTCTGAACCCCAGAACCTGAATGACCTGAGGGGAGAGTGATACCATGACTCAGCAGATAATCAGTGAACAGAACAAGGCGACATCAGGCTCCAGGTCACATGACCAGTTCTTTTCTTCTTTCTCTCTGTCTGTATTTTGGTTTGTAACATTAGCATAAAATTAGTTTTCTTTTCAAACAAACAACAAGACTTGAATTTAGAACCAAAAAAGGAATAATGCTTATTTTAGCCTTCCCTATTTTCCACCTAAAATAAATAACTAATATACATTTCTTTTGTTTTCCCCAACAAAAAATAACCACAATGAAAAATAATTAATGTCTACACAGACTTTTCATACTCAGTTAATATTTGACACCTTACACACGCTTTAAACTTCGGTAAAGATTCTTCAAGTCATAATCTAACTCATTCCAATATTTCACACCAACAACAGAAACATCTGGATTTCACATTAGTTCAAACATAAATACACCTCTGAGATTAGAGTGATCACCTCTTGGTTTGAAATCAACTTTTATGCAATTTGGGATATTATTATTAGCTACTCTATGGAGAATCTGTACAATTTTAACTTTTACAATATCTCCTAATTTTAGCGTTTTAATTTGTCTAAATAACTGATGGGTTGGTGCGAGGTATCCCACTTTGTTTACTATTCTAACAGCCTTTTTTTGTCATTTAAATTCAGACTCAACACACATTTTTCCTGCATTTCCCCAAATCTCTGCACAGTAAGACAAATAAGGCAGAACTAAAGAGCAATAAATCAAAAACAAAGCTTTCTTATTTAGTACATCCCTTGTTTTATAGAGGATAGCAATAGATTTAGACCATTTGATATATTCAATATGTGGTTTCCAACTGAGTTTACTATCCATAATCACACCTAAACATTTAGTTTCATGTACTTGTTCAATTTGAACTCCATTTAAATACAGCTTAGCACATCATTGTCCCTGTTCCCTGAAAATATCATAAATGTGGTTTTATTTTCATTTAGTGATAACTTATTATGATCAAACCATTTTATAATTGTGACCAACTCGTTTTCAACCTCTTATAATAATTTACTCGTGTCTTTTCCCGTACAAATAAAATCTGTATCATCTGCAAACATGATGAGTTTTAACCGAGTCGACACAGAGGTGTTGGTGTGTCCTCGTCTGTCGGAGGCTCCGGTCCAGTCGACGGTTAGAGTTCCTGCTGTTAGGATCAGAGAAGGACCTTTTTATGTTCTCCATCATTAAAACAAACATCTTTTTGTTCTTGCTATATTTTGATCTTTTTTTTAGCTGCTTATGATGTTTTTAGTAATAAATGTCAATAAACTCTTTGAAATTCCACAGTTTCTAATTTTAGAACTTCCTGTAGGACGAAATAAAAAGCAGTTCTGATGAAAACAGGAAGCTTTAATAATCAGCTGCTTGTAAAAATACTGACCTAAAACAGAGAAAATGTGTAAAATAATGATTAGAAACAAATATTTTCTTGATCACATTGAACTTATTCCAGTTGTCGTTTCCGGCTCAGATGAATAAACGGTAGCCTTATTTTGTGAAAGTGGTCTGAGATGAATTCCTCGCCGCTCCGGTTGGACGTGAGGACTCTAACGAGGTGTGACCAGCAGGATCCTCGTTTTCCTGATAAAACGCAGAGGAGTGTGAACGCCGAGGTTCACATAAAGATGGAGGTGTGTGTTTCTGTTTCACCGCTCGGCGTTCTGAGGCGCTCTGGGAGTGGTGAACGTTGATTTGAGTTCTCTATTGATTTTCTTTTCTCGCTGTAACCAGTAAAAAGATGTCACTTCCTCCCTGCTCCTGAGTTGATCTTTTATTCTGACAGAACCTCCGTTTGTTTGACATCAGCAGACCTGAAGACCGGATCAGGACCGGCAGCCGATCCTGGTGTTGTCTGTTCCAAACCCAGTGAAGGAAACGAGATGAGATGCATCAGCGATCAGAAAACTAAAACTGGCTCTGAGACGAGTCAACAGGAGGAAAGATAAACCAGTAAAGAGGTTACATTTAAATAAACAGGTTAAATAATGAAATACTGTCCGTCTCTCCTGGAGGTATCAGGATGGAGACCTAGACCTCCCTCCAGCTCCTCCTGGAGAATCCCCTGGTGTTCTGAGCTCACCAGGAGTCCTGATCCGCTGGTCCAGCTCTCCTCCGTCCCACCATCCTTCAGGATCAAGACCCCAGAACTCCTCCCGACCTGGAGAGGGAGTTTTACTGGTGGACAACCACCAACCCACACTGAAGGTCATGGTTTGAAGATCCAAACCAAACCCCCTTATCTCCATTGGTACACCTTGAGATCTGGTCCACGAAGACCTCGAACCGGATCAGAGCCCAGGAGCAGGTCTGGTGAGGACCAGGAACCAGGTGGAGGTGTTGCTTTGGTTCTACGGGGACCAGATAGGTGAGCCCGACATCTCCACGTGACTGATGTTCTGACTGAAGTCACTTCAGGATTTTAACTTTAAACCTTCTCTAAATCCACATTTCTTCAGACTTTTGAACTCGGTTCTCGGGGATCCGGAGAACCCTGATCTCTGATCAGATCTCTGCAGCAGCTCCTGATGAGAGAGGGTCAGGATTCCAGTCTGGAAGTAATGGATCCTGGGTCAGGACGTTCAGATCTCTAGGATTATTACATACGTATTATAATAACTCATTACCTTTTTGCTAAATAAATGTTAGGTGAGAAGTTTGGTGAAATGTGTATTTCTCTTTACAGACGGAGAAAAGCAGGTTTTCCTTTTTGTTCGTGTTTTGAAACTCCAGTTTCAGATCTGCTGAGTGAAACTGGACAGACTGAGTCTGGAGCGTTGAACAGCTGGAGGCGTGTTTAGATTTTCTCCTGACCTTCCTGGTGTTGCTTTAATGACGCCGTGTTTGTTTGTTTGTTTGTTCCTCTGAGAGTTCCTGGCTCCTCCCCTGTAATACGACTCAAGCAGCACGCGGGCGGCGGCGCTGATTGTTCACCATCAAAGCGCAGCTCGCCTCGGTCTGTGCCGGAGTCTGATGTGAGACGTCACCGGAGCGCTTTGCTGGATGAGTCCTGGTCCTCAGGGATGGAGGAGGAGTGTTCCTGAAAGCAGCAGAGGGAGGAAGTGAGAGGTCCACTTCACACACCTGAAGGCTGCTCCGTTTGGACTTTCCACTCCGATGCTCTTCTCTCTCTCATCTTTTCACTCTTGTTGTGAAGTTCTGTCCCGGCGTCTGGAGACGAGCGGCGTCGGCTTCCAGAACCCTCAGCTAGGAGCAGAGTGTGTTCTGACCCGGAGGTGAACTCTGGAACCTCGGCTGTAATTAGCACAGGGGTTCTAACGCGCGTCGGTACGAGTACACGCGTGCTCAGAGCTCTTTCACATGTATGCACTAATGCTTCAGATGCACATTCACCACTGAGCGCTCAGCGGAGCCACTTGGTCTCATGATCAGGTCACACGGGTGAATAGTTCCGAGTCAGACCTGAGAGTCTGGCCTGCAGCTACAGCGGAGATGTGACCTGGTTCGTTTCAACAGCTGGTGTGACCTCAGGAGGCTGAGCGGGACACGCACATGGAGGGGATTCCACACCTCTACGGTTTATAAGTAAAATGACTGAGGTGTTTATGACTTGCTGAATGTTTAAACGCGATCGGACACTTTACGGTTTATTTAACGGCTCAGAGTTTGGAGGAGGAGGTTTGAATTCGTCCAACTGAAGGAGCGAAAGTGATGCAAACGATCGTTAAATCTCTTAATTCTGATCAAATGTTTAAAAGACCAATAGAAAGAAACGTTTTGGAAATCAGTTCATCCTCTACTCTGAGCGTCTGTTGGCGTAGACCGTAACCATGACAACGTTCCTTCAACGTGAACCCGTTTACAGAGGTATTAACGTCCTGGTTGTGGTTCTGTCAGCTTCTTTTTCTGTTATAACAGGTTAAAAACACAAACCAATCAGAGGTAGTCTGACTTTGTCATGTGACACCGACAGGATTAAAACAGACATGTCCTCATGGACAGCCATGGGATTCTTTGCTCTTCGTGTTTCCAGATGAGGGTTCTTCAGTTTGGGCCCGTTTCAGTCGTTTTGTGCTGCGGACCCAGGACCCTCACAGCCTCTAATGAATCCGTCCCTAAAAACCTCCAACACGGTTCAGATTGAGCTGTTGAGGGCTGGGCGGCCGCAGAGGGAACGCCGCCGCTGTAATAACCCCGACGGTTGATCCTGACGGGCTAAACGGCCCCATCAGATGCCAGACATCTGTTCTGGTCCCATTCTTCCTGCCGTCCGCTCCACGCCAGGCGAGGGGGATTAGCGAGGCGGCGTTCAGACCGCTCATCCCTCCGGACCCTGATAGACGCTGCTATCGCCCGCTGAGCAGAACATCCAGCTGTAAACACTCCTGAATGCTGCGGCGGTGCGTCTGTAATCCTCACAGATTCAAACCGGCCAATAATCCTTCATTGTCTGATTGTTTTGTCACTTCAGGGCAGCTGAACGCGGGACAGAGGACGGCCAGAGAGGCTGAGTCGATTACATCCGCAGTGAGCTTGTTGTTGAGTAAAGGCTGAGCTGGCTGGGACCACAGGGTCTACGAGGACCCCGTTTGGACGTCTGGGTCTCTGATTCAGAGCGTTTTACATTCCTGCTGTTCCAACACTCACTGGTTGATTATTGTATGGAAACTCTTTAGTTCAGGGAACACAAGTTACCCACTGACTAGCTGCTCACTGTCATGCAGATTAGTAGTTAAGTTAGGCTTCACTCATTTAATCCTTGGAAATTAAATTTCAACCACTTAAAATGAAAAACTTCAGTTATGTTTAATGTATTTAGTTCCTTTTATTGAATTTATTTTTAAATATTTGTACTTTTTTACTTTTTAAAACCCGTGCTACTTTGTTCTTACAGGCTAAGAATCTTTAAAACATTTTTTGTAACCATTTCAGGTTCAGGCTACGAATCAACATTTTTAATTCACTGTCACAAAAAACGTCTGTCAAACCGAAGGAAATGTGTCCGTCTGTGAGACGTGAATACGGGGAACCCCTCCAGGGATCAGGAGGTCTGCAGGAAGTGTCCCCTGTTCGGGAGGCAGGCTCACATTTCACCACAGGACCAGAAGCAACAGGAAGCAGACATTCTGAAATGATGGCAAAGCCCCGCCCCCTTCCTACACTATCAGCTCTGCACCTCCTGCATCATTGTAGGGCTGGTTGCCATGGTTACCAAGGGCTGTTTCCTTCATTTGTTCTCCCCCTGCTGTTGCGTTCTTGTTTCCTGACACACGTTTCTTATCCTTAGCTGTAAATACAATGTTTTAAAAACATAATTAATCTTCATGGGTTTTATTAAAATGTACAGCTGATCAAATAAAGCCACTGTTCTGTTTTGGATGAATAAAAATGAAGCTCATCTAGCCGTCGTTCACTTCAGAAGGAGGAAATGTTCTGAGTTAGAGAGCTGTGTGGGGCTTATTATTATTATTATTATGTGTAATTAGATGTTTATTAACATGTTTGATTAGGTGTTCATTATCACTAGTAAGTAGGTGTTTATTATCATTATTAGATGTTTATTACCACTTGTAATTAAATGTTTATTATCAATATTATGAGTTTTATCTCTATTAGGTGTTTATTATTAGTAATTAGGTGTTAATTATCTCTAGTAATTAGATGTTTATTATCAATATTAGATGTTTATTACCACTTGTAATTAGGTGTTTATTATCATAATTAGGTGTTAATTATCTCTAGTAATTAGATGTTTATTATCATAATTAGGTGTTAATTATCTCTAGTAAATAGGTGTTTATTATCATTATTAGATGTTTATTACCACTTGTAATTAAATGTTTATTATCAATATTATGAGTTTTATCTCTATTAGGTGTTTATTATTAGTAATTAGGTGTTAATTATCTCTAGTAATTAGATGTTTATTATCAATATTAGATGTTTATTACCACTTGTAATTAGGTGTTTATTATCATAATTAGGTGTTAATTATCTCTAGTAATTAGATGTTTATTATCATAATTAGGTGTTAATTATCTCTAGTAAATAGGTGTTTATTATCATTATTAGATGTTTATTACCACTTGTAATTAAATGTTTATTATCAATATTATGAGTTTTATCTCTATTAGGTGTTTATTATTAGTAATTAGGTGTTAATTATCTCTAGTAATTAGATGTTTATTATCAATATTAGATGTTTATTACCACTTGTAATTAGGTGTTTATTATCATAATTAGGTGTTAATTATCTCTAGTAATTAGATGTTTATTATCATAATTAGGTGTTAATTATCTCTAGTAATTAGATGTTTATTATCATAATTAGGTGTTAATTATCTCTAGTAATTAGGTGTTTATTATCATAATTAGGTGTTAATTATCTCTAGTAATTAGGTGTTTATTATCATTAGGTGTTAATTATCTCTAGTAATTAGGTGTTTATTATCATAATTAGGTGTTAATTATCTCTATTAATTAGGTGTTTATTATCATAATTAGGTGTTTATTATCATTATTAGATGTTTATTACCACTTGTGCTTAAATGTTTATTATCACTAATTATTAGGTGTTTTATCTCTATTAGGAGTTTATTATTAGTAATTTTGTTAATTATCTCTAGTAATTAGATGTTTATTATCATAATTAGATGTTAATTATCTCTAGTAATTAGATGTTTATTATCATAATTAGGTGTTAATTATCTCTAGTAATTAGATGTTTATTATCATAATTTGGTGTTAATTATCTCTAGTAATTAGGTGTTTATTATCATAATTAGGTGTTTATTATCGTTATTAGATGTTTATTACCACTTGTACTTAAATGTTTATTATCACTAATTATTAGGTGTTTTATCTCTATTAGGAGTTTATATTAGTAATTATGTTAATTATCTCTAGTACTTAGATGTTTATTATCATAATTAGTTGTTAATTATCTCTAGTAATTGAGCTCATAATTAAGAAGCATTTGTTTACTAATAAAGATAGAAATTAGTAAATTATTTCAAGAAAATTCTTATTTAACTGTCCATTTGTTGTAGAATTATTATGGATAAGGGAATAATAATGAATAATTAATCTGGTTAATCACTGATAAATGATGTACTTGTATTGATGGCCGTGTAGCCGAGTCACCGCCTCCTAATGAGCCCGTTTCTCTCGTTTGACCCAAACAGAAATGTATGCGCTTCAATCCGGACGCCACGGTCTGGGTGGCCAAACAGCGGATCCTGTGCACGCTTAACCAGACCCTGAAAGATGTCCTGAACTACGGACTGTTCCAGCCGGCGATCAACGGGAGGGACGGAAAGTTCCTGGACGAAGAGCGCCTCCTCCGAGAGTATCCTCAGCCAATCAGCAAGGGCGTCCCGTGTTTAGAGGTGAATCAGCTGATTTAACGTTTTGTGTCTCTGTATTGGTGCCTCGTGAACCCTTAGGTGGATTTCAAAGAAACTCTCAAAGTAATTATTGGATAAAAATCTACAACTGATTAACTTTTGGAGCTCCCTCAGGGATGAGATCAGGAGAGATGCTGCTGTGGATCAAATAGAAGCTCATTTTAAAACAAGTCATTTATATGGAGCAGCGTCTCTCCTGATCTGACTGAGTATTGTAAAACAAAGTAATCCTACTCAGGATGTCTCAAAGAGGTCGTAATAGTAGAATAGTGCTGTGGTAGTGAGTTAAGTCAGACCATGATATAACATGTATGATGTGTTGGGGGAATGTGTCCCACCATGTGATACAGCAGTAACTAGATGTGGCTCTCGTAAAGTTTTCTACTGGGTGAGAAGAGCAGAGAGTGGAAGAAAAGGTCTACGCTTGAAAAATAAAGATGTAGATCTAGATATTTATTTTGATAATTCCTCAATGTGACATTTAAAGTTCATCAACTCACTGATGAGGATCCACAGGAAGGAGTTCGGTGATCCTTGAAATATTCAGTTATCCTCAATTTTAGAACACATTTAAAGTGATAATATGCAACTTTTTCATATTTTTAAATCTTCTCCTTGAGCCAGTCTGTGCTAATCTGACTCTTTACAGAGTTAATGAAAAGTCACTTAGCCCCATCTGGTGGTTAGATCCAGAATACCACGATTGCAAGATCTCCGTCTCCGTCACGGTACCCAGGAAGTCACGTGTCTCACGAGGGTTAGGCTAACCCAATGTGGCTAGCTGTTATGCTAGCTCTGGAGTGTTTTTAGCTCATGATTCCTGATTTTTCCCATCTCTCCCTGCTTGAACACAGCTGATTTCTTTGAAGGAGTAAATAACCGCTCCTGTAGAAAGCTATGAAGGCTGAGGAGACATTTCAACAGGTAGATTTAGGCGTTTAGAAGCTGAAACAATATGCTAACTAGTGTAACGCAGTGATTTAAAACGGACACCAGAGGGAGCCCAAAACAAGCAAAACTGCATATTATCACTTTAAGTAAGTAAAGTTTATTTCTACAGCACCTTTTACAGAAATAAATCACAAAGTGTTTCACAAAAAACTGAAATAAACAAAGAACCAAAAGCATCCAGATAAAAGAAAAACAAATGAAATTAATTAAACAAATTACAAATATCATTAAAACACATAATGATCAAAGTTGAGATGGTTAAACACCAACTTTGAGAGGGCGTGCTACCGGCGCCATCAGTGAAATCAACATGGTTCCTCAATATTTTCTAGTCCAAAGTCCCATGACTTGAAACGGCAGGCTCTCAAACATCAGTAGGTTTTAGAGGAAATTCAAAGGGCTAATGAGGGAGCTCCAGTTGTAGATTTAACCGTAAAGAACCTTCATGTTTGGTGTTTTCTGAGTTATAATAAATCTTATTTTCTGGATTATTTCTCCGTAACTGTTGTTCGGTGGTGTAAAGTCTGATGATGTCACCAGCCTTCTCCAGGAGTTATTTTTGATGAAGACTTGACCTGGAAGTCGCATATTGATTACATAAAAGGGAAAATGGCCAAATCCATAGGAGTATTACATAGAGTCAAGATTTTACTGACTAGTTCTGGTTTGTTGTACAACTCGCTGATTGTTCCATACTTGACTTATTGTGTCAAATCTGGGGAGCAACATATAAAAGTTATACACAACCTTTATTTATTCTACAGAAAAGAGCTCTGAGGATCATCAGTTATAGCGGCTACAGAGATCCATCAGACCCGTTGGTCATCAAATACAAAATACTGAAAATTCATGATTTAGTAAACTGGAAAATTCTACAAACAATGTACAAAGCTAGTTTAAGATCTCTGCCAACAAACATTCAGAAGATGTTTGAGGAGAGAACTAGTGGTTACATGTTGAACTGATGTGTTTAAAAAACCTGGATTTAGAATAAAAATGAAGGAATGGAGTATGTCTGTAAATGGAGTTAATGATGGAATAATCTTAACAGGGAAACAAAAAAATCACTGTCATTTAATATATTCAAAAAATGTACCAAAATGAGTGTACCAAGTAATTATGAAAAAGTACATTAAACCAATGATCAGGATCAAATCTGGAAATGAGAACAAGACAGGGTTCATGATGAATCAAAGCTTGAAAGTTGTACAGAATCTTTTTGTTAACTGGGGGCAGAAATTATAAGATTGTTTTCTTCATTCTGCTCCTTTTTTGTTCAAATATGATTTTTTGTTATGTATATCTTATTGTTTATATATTTTTTGTTTTATTTATTTTTATTTGAATGAAATAAACTTTGACTAAAAAAACAAACCCCACAGTCCTGGATCAGACCTGAAGGGTCCAGGTGCTGCTGATCAATCACCTGATCAGCAGCACCTGGACCAGAATCAGTTTGGAGAAGTAAACGTCCAAATGCATTTCCTCAATCATGTGGCTCTATATAGCTGAACTGATTAATATTTGTGAAATAATTGGGCTCTTAGAAGATTCATTACAAGACAGAAATAACCAACCAAAGGAGAGTTTCTTACTTTTCGTGGTAAGTTTACTTTAAAATGACACGTTTGTTTTTGGTTATGTGATGCTAAACTTCTTGTTTGTGTGAAATTCATCCAGAAATGTGGTGTCAATAAAATATGACGACTTAGATTAAATCTAATTAGTTACCAGACATGTGGTCAGAGTTTAACCCTTCGATGCACCTTTAAATGATCAGTCGCTTTGCACACGTAACGTCAGACCAAGCTGAAATGTAATTTGATTCAATTTAAACGTTTCCTGTAAACCAGCAGCATTCCTAATCATCATTCCTAATTCGTGCCAAATGTTTTTCCTGATGCCACTACATTTTCTGATCTAATGATACAGATTTCTTCAGCCTGCTTCATTAAAACTTTATTATTTATGGTTTAATTATCGGTCTGTGAAAGATTAGCAACATTTATGTATTTAGAATATGTTTTCCTGTGTCATATTTTATAAAATACTCACATTAAAGGACCTTTGACATATTTGTGCTCATCCTAAAACAGTCAGAAGTTTTAACCTGTTGT
>SSNR01000169.1:525599-541752 GCA_006937965.1 Callopanchax toddi | reverse complement strand
CTGATCTGACTGAGTATTGTAAAACAAAGTAATCCTACTCAGGATGTCTCAAAGAGGTCGTAATAGTAGAATAGTGCTGTGGTAGTGAGTTAAGTCAGACCATGATATAACATGTATGATGTGTTGGGGGAATGTGTCCCACCATGTGATACAGCAGTAACTAGATGTGGCTCTCGTAAAGTTTTCTACTGGGTGAGAAGAGCAGAGAGTGGAAGAAAAGGTCTACGCTTGAAAAATAAAGATGTAGATCTAGATATTTATTTTGATAATTCCTCAATGTGACATTTAAAGTTCATCAACTCACTGATGAGGATCCACAGGAAGGAGTTCGGTGATCCTTGAAATATTCAGTTATCCTCAATTTTAGAACACATTTAAAGTGATAATATGCAACTTTTTCATATTTTTAAATCTTCTCCTTGAGCCAGTCTGTGCTAATCTGACTCTTTACAGAGTTAATGAAAAGTCACTTAGCCCCATCTGGTGGTTAGATCCAGAATACCACGATTGCAAGATCTCCGTCTCCGTCACGGTACCCAGGAAGTCACGTGTCTCACGAGGGTTAGGCTAACCCAATGTGGCTAGCTGTTATGCTAGCTCTGGAGTGTTTTTAGCTCATGATTCCTGATTTTTCCCATCTCTCCCTGCTTGAACACAGCTGATTTCTTTGAAGGAGTAAATAACCGCTCCTGTAGAAAGCTATGAAGGCTGAGGAGACATTTCAACAGGTAGATTTAGGCGTTTAGAAGCTGAAACAATATGCTAACTAGTGTAACGCAGTGATTTAAAACGGACACCAGAGGGAGCCCAAAACAAGCAAAACTGCATATTATCACTTTAAGTAAGTAAAGTTTATTTCTACAGCACCTTTTACAGAAATAAATCACAAAGTGTTTCACAAAAAACTGAAATAAACAAAGAACCAAAAGCATCCAGATAAAAGAAAAACAAATGAAATTAATTAAACAAATTACAAATATCATTAAAACACATAATGATCAAAGTTGAGATGGTTAAACACCAACTTTGAGAGGGCGTGCTACCGGCGCCATCAGTGAAATCAACATGGTTCCTCAATATTTTCTAGTCCAAAGTCCCATGACTGTTTTAAACCAAGAATTGAGTTTCTAGGTTAAAGTGTGTGTTTTAAACCAAGAATTGAGTTTCTAGGTTAAAGTGTGTTGAAACGGCAGGCTCTCAAACATCAGTAGGTTTTAGAGGAAATTCAAAGGGCTAATGAGGGAGCTCCAGTTGTAGATTTAACCGTAAAGAACCTTCATGTTTGGTGTTTTCTGAGTTATAATAAATCTTATTTTCTGGATTATTTCTCCGTAACTGTTGTTCGGTGGTGTAAAGTCTGATGATGTCACCAGCCTTCTCCAGGAGTTATTTTTGATGAAGACTTGACCTGGAAGTCGCATATTGATTACATAAAAGGGAAAATGGCCAAATCCATAGGAGTATTACATAGAGTCAAGATTTTACTGACTAGTTCTGGTTTGTTGTACAACTCGCTGATTGTTCCATACTTGACTTATTGTGTCAAATCTGGGGAGCAACATATAAAAGTTATACACAACCTTTATTTATTCTACAGAAAAGAGCTCTGAGGATCATCAGTTATAGCGGCTACAGAGATCCATCAGACCCGTTGGTCATCAAATACAAAATACTGAAAATTCATGATTTAGTAAACTGGAAAATTCTACAAACAATGTACAAAGCTAGTTTAAGATCTCTGCCAACAAACATTCAGAAGATGTTTGAGGAGAGAACTAGTGGTTACATGTTGAACTGATGTGTTTAAAAAACCTGGATTTAGAATAAAAATGAAGGAATGGAGTATGTCTGTAAATGGAGTTAATGATGGAATAATCTTAACAGGGAAACAAAAAAATCACTGTCATTTAATATATTCAAAAAATGTACCAAAATGAGTGTACCAAGTAATTATGAAAAAGTACATTAAACCAATGATCAGGATCAAATCTGGAAATGAGAACAAGACAGGGTTCATGATGAATCAAAGCTTGAAAGTTGTACAGAATCTTTTTGTTAACTGGGGGCAGAAATTATAAGATTGTTTTCTTCATTCTGCTCCTTTTTTGTTCAAATATGATTTTTTGTTATGTATATCTTATTGTTTATATATTTTTTGTTTTATTTATTTTTATTTGAATGAAATAAACTTTGACTAAAAAAACAAACCCCACAGTCCTGGATCAGACCTGAAGGGTCCAGGTGCTGCTGATCAATCACCTGATCAGCAGCACCTGGACCAGAATCAGTTTGGAGAAGTAAACGTCCAAATGCATTTCCTCAATCATGTGGCTCTATATAGCTGAACTGATTAATATTTGTGAAATAATTGGGCTCTTAGAAGATTCATTACAAGACAGAAATAACCAACCAAAGGAGAGTTTCTTACTTTTCGTGGTAAGTTTACTTTAAAATGACACGTTTGTTTTTGGTTATGTGATGCTAAACTTCTTGTTTGTGTGAAATTCATCCAGAAATGTGGTGTCAATAAAATATGACGACTTAGATTAAATCTAATTAGTTACCAGACATGTGGTCAGAGTTTAACCCTTCGATGCACCTTTAAATGATCAGTCGCTTTGCACACGTAACGTCAGACCAAGCTGAAATGTAATTTGATTCAATTTAAACGTTTCCTGTAAACCAGCAGCATTCCTAATCATCATTCCTAATTCGTGCCAAATGTTTTTCCTGATGCCACTACATTTTCTGATCTAATGATACAGATTTCTTCAGCCTGCTTCATTAAAACTTTATTATTTATGGTTTAATTATCGGTCTGTGAAAGATTAGCAACATTTATGTATTTAGAATATGTTTTCCTGTGTCATATTTTATAAAATACTCACATTAAAGGACCTTTGACATATTTGTGCTCATCCTAAAACAGTCAGAAGTTTTAACCTGTTGTTTTAAACTACCTCCCATCAGGGCTGGGATTTTCTACATTTACACTTTTTTTTTTTTTTTTTTTTTTTTTTTTTTTTTTTTTTTTTTTTTTTTTTTTTTTTTAAAGGCATGAGGTAGAAAATCCCAGAGAGAAGCCACAGGCCTCAAAGGAGATGCAGGTTTTTACTTTTCATTTGGAAAAACATGAAGTACTGTGATTTTAAATGGGTTTCTATGGGAACGTTTTTGTGCTTCGGGGACATTTACGCTATATTTTAGATCATATTGTTGAAAACTGAAGACTTAACCTTGCATAATGATCAACAATGGGTTAAAATGTTCCTGGTGCATCAAAGGGTTAAAGCCTGTTTCTAATGATTTGTTTTCATCAACAGTTTCGCTATAAGAGCCGCGTCTACCGGCAGCCCAACGTCGATGAGAAACAGATCGCCAAACTTCACACCAAGGTAAATCCTCCCTCCATCTGATCCCGACTCAAACACTTTGCTTTCAGGCTAATTGATCGTAGAGTCGAGGCCCAGCTGGAGTTGTTTTTACTTCTTAGCTCCTTCACTCAAACAAACAGCATGCATCGTTTCCTCTGTTTACATCAAATGATCTATTAACTGTTGCACACAGCAGTTAATTGGCCGCGTGCACGAGGATGATAGATGTAGTGTTGCTATGCAGCGTTCTCCCCTGAGATCACTGGAGTCCACGGTGGACTTGACTTCCTCCTGCTGTGTTCTGACGAAGCTCCAGCAGCTTCAAGAAAGAAATTCAAGAAAGGCGACGGCGCTTCCTCCCACATCAGTCAGACTGGCCTCGGGGAAGTGCAGCGAGAGCGCCGCAGAAACGGCCGCTTCACACCGTCAGGTGCTGCCAAAACCAAACAGGAAAATCCCCTTTTCATTAGATTCAGCTCAAATCTGATCTCAGACTTATTAATTTTCTGCAAATTGTGTAAATTTATCCGGTAACTTGTTGTTTTTGCTGGTAAAAACCTCTGCCTCCTCCTCGAATTAAAACATATTTCTACTGTAAAGTTGGGATTTCCATCCTCTTGGTTATTTGAGGCCAGCTCTGGGCTGCTGTCTGCTGTGATCTTGTTGTGTTGCTGAAGCGTAAATGTCTCTGGCAGCTCTCTCCTACCAGGACACCGGTCTGACAGCAGCTCTAATTCCACATCCCGATGCAGAGGAGAGGACGGCAGCAGGGAAACAAAACGCTCATAAATATGGAGAATAGAAACTCAGGTTTACACAAAGTTACTCATTTAAAAAAGTGTTTTTTGTATTTCAGCAATTATTTGGCTCCTCTGAGTTTCTGAGAGGATCCTGTCTGCTGCACTCGGTGGTTTTGTGGTTGGCTGAAACAACCGATGTCCTGTTTGGGTAAAGAGGCAGAGAGGACATGACACTTTCCTCCTGAGTCTGAATAACGAGGCCTGGAGACACACCAACACCCCGAGGACATTCTGTGTCGTATACATTAAATAAAACACGAGTCGGGAACCCAGGGCCACCAGCTCAATCCCCTGACATTTCCAGATATTGAACAGGCGGTGAGTCATCACGGTAAAACTCTGCTGCTCTGAGTCACTTCAGATCTCTGGTTTCAACAACGTTGGTAATAAAACCATCGATTAAACACATTGGTTCTGACGGCCAACGTGTCCTCGGGTGTTCGTTATAAAGATCGTCCTCTAACGGGCGATAAACCAACCTGAACTAGTTCTATAAATATCTGTTTGGAAGCTGTTAAAATCACCTCACCTGTAAATATATTAAACACCCCGACTTAGAGAGACACCTGTAAATGTGTTGCTAGGAAACAAAGACTCACCTGGCTTCAAGTCATTACACGCATCGCGTTATGTCGACGCAGGTTTGCTGAACCCGTCTACGGATTATTGAAGGTTTTTCTCTCAGCTGAGAGTAAATGATCTGGACATGCTAACCAGACTGACTCATCCAGTTTCATAACTCCTTGTATTTTTGATTCAAGTATTTTTTAAGGACAGTTTAAAAATAGCCTGGGTATTATAATTATCTCTGCAAGCTAACGGTCATCTCGGCACGGCTAAAAGGAGAGGAGGGTCAAACCCGACCGGTGTGTTTGTGGATTGTGAGGCGGTTTGTGAACATGTCCTGGGGGGGTGGGGGGTTGTTGAGGGCCTTTGGGTTCCTGTACCAGAGGACTGCTCCGTGCATTAAGTTGACCCTGTTCCTGGTGAGGGCTGGACCCTTGGTCACGGTTCTGTTCCTAACCTTTACAGACAGGAGCCGCGGTGTGGAGGTAGAGTTCGTGGCAGGAGGATCTCAACGCGGCTCTTTGCAGATGATGTGATTCTCTAAGCCTCATCAAGTTGTGACCTTCAGCTCTTGCTGGGGAGGTTCACAGCAGAGTGTGACGAGACTGGGATGAGGATCAGCACCTCTAAGTCTAAGACCATGGTTCTCCACAAAAAAAGGTGGATTGCCCACTCCGGGTTGGTCCTACCTCATGTAGAGGAGTTTAGGTACCTCTGGGTCTTGTTCACGATGAGGGAACTCATCAGGCAGATCAGGGCAGCGTCTCTGCAGTGATGCTGATGCTAAACCCATCTGTAGTGAAGAGGGAGCTGAGCCAGAAAGCAAGGCTCTCGATTTACCGGTGGATCCACGTTCCAGTCCCCACCTCATGAACTTTGGGTTATGACCGACAGAACCAGACTGCAAGAACAAGCAGCCAAAATGAATTTCCTCGTCAGGGTGACCGGGCTCAACCCTAGAAATCTGGTGAGCTCAGACATTCTGGCTGGTGAGAGGACAGTCTGGGCTTCCTACTGACCTGGACGGAAGGTAGACGAAGCTCAAAACAGCTTAAACCGTTTAGGTTCTGATCAATCTGACAGCTTACAGTTAATCTAAATGTTAAAGTGCCTATGACATGGTTTTCCATGTTTTCTGACTTATCATGTGTTGAGTTCTCACCTTCAACCTGCCAGAAAGAGCAACAAACGGCGTCCATCTGTCTCCTAGTCCAGCCAGTGAGAAGCTCTTCCAGATTTCAGACCCAGGTTTCAAACAGTTTTTTTCACTCCAGCCCGCTATGAGGTCATAGTGATCCGGACTTGCTTATATGGTCAATTCTCCGCCCACATGCACGTTCACGACACCTGGAGCGAGGCAGTGCCGCCGCCATTGCCCATAGACCATGTAGTGTTTAGTTTCAGTTTCGTTTCTCTTTCACGCGACGGCACTGCCCCCTACTGGGCACTGCCCCCTACTGGACACTGCCCCCTACTGGACACTGCCCCCTACTGGACACTGCCCCCTACTGGACACTGCCCCCTGCTGCAGCAGAAGTGTCAGGCTGCCAAATAAGGAGAAACCCAGCAGAACCGGAAGGCGGCGCTTTCTTCTGATCTCTGAGTTGCTCCTTAGGAAATAATTACAGCGTATTTTGAGTTCTAATGGTGCAACGCTGATCTAGAGGCATCAAAGATTACACCTGTTTAATATAAAGTGATTAAATATGGAGTCACAGGCACTTTAAAGTTTTGATTCACGTACAGACTTAACAAAAATCAAGTTAACAGACTACTGACTTTAGTTATAATTGAAATTGGTTAGCTTGATATTGTAGTTAAAGTATTCAAAATGTTAATGCCAAGCTAACAGTTAGCCTAAATAGCTAAAGCTATTATAATTATAATGCCTAACAGCTTACAGTTAGCTTCAGTTTTGTGGAAAATATGTTCAACAAATAACTTGAAGCAGTTACTAAAAATGTTCATGGTCATGCTAAGCTAATAGTTAGCCTAAAATGCTGAAGTTTTGAGCTTTTAATCTAAAGTTGTAATGGCTGTACTTTTAGCCCTCCTAACGTTTACAGGCCTAATGATTAGCTCTGTCAGCATAAAATGGTGAACGTTATAAATATTGTAAGCTAACAAAATCTAGCTAACTAAATAGCTAAAGTTGTGATTGGAATATCAAGCCATCAGCCTGATTGGCCATTAGATCTGATCATTTGATAAAATGTCTTTGTGGCTGTTCCACTTCCTGCTGTGTAATTGTGAGTGAAGTAATCACATTAAAATATAATTACAGAAGTTAAGCAGCTATTAGCTGTGCAGAAACAATCTGTGTTCCCAGTGATGTTTGTCTATGCAACGTTGTGCATTTTTGTGGTATTTTTTCTTTTTAGCCTCTTGTAAACAATGTGATTAAAAATGTTATTGTCCCTAAGCTCAAAAATGTGCCCATATTCAAATCACAACTTTTAATGAAAAGTCTAAAAGCTGCATCTTCTTTCGTTCAGTTTGACCTTTAGAGATGAACTTCCTGATGATGATACATACATCTTTAATGGGGCTGTTTTAAAAATAAGAAACTAAACTTGCATCTAAAACTACATTTATTGTAGAAATGCTTTTTATTGTAGAAATGCTTTTTTTTTGAGCACATGTGTAAAAACATCTACTCAAAGGATGGGTTAATGCAGGAAATTGTTTCCCTAAAATATCAAATTGTTGATCAATATTATTTTTATTATGTGTTTAATAATGTTTTACAATTTAGTGAAATATAGCAGTGCCATAAAATAACATTGGAAGTAAAGGTCACCAGCAGGCTGCATTAATTAACCGTACATGTTCAGTTTTAAGTGAAATGTTTAGACCATGACAGGGAGTCGCATCAGGACAAAAACTCTGCTGTTTGGGGCTAAAAATGAATCCTTTGATCAGGACTGATGTTGGTTTGGAATGAAACGGATTGATCTGATAGGTACAACCCCCCCCCCCCCCCCCCCCCCCCCCCCCCCCCCCCCCCCCGAATGTGGTGTGTTTGAAATGAAATGGTCCACAATGAGATGTGAGTTTGACGACGGACTCCTGGCTGATCAGTGACGTCACCGTTAGTCAGAAGACCTGTAATTTATCTCCCACACGTCTCTGTGTTTGAGCTCTTTCACCTACTGTTGCAGTTTCTTTTAATCTTTAATTTTAATGCTTCGTTCTGATTGTCTCCCTCCTCTGCTCGCTCATTCTTCACTCCTCATTTTCTCCCTCCTTCAGGGAGCTGCTCTCTTATCTATTTTTATCATGCGGCCTGGAAAGAAAGAGAGTCGCTGGAGCCGAGCGGGAGAGGAGGCGCTCCTCTTTACGATCGCCACACTCTGAATCCTGTCATGTCCCCTCCCATCACTTCCCCTCTATTCTACATTATCTGATCTTTTTTTTTTTTCCACCCTGTCTTATTATCATGTCTGACCCTTTTGAATTCTATTCTTTATTAAAGTCTGGGGATATATCCTGTTCTTTGTCATTCGTTCTCTATATATTTATGTATTTCTGTGCAGGCCAATCTGAGGAAGTTCATGGACTTCATTCAGCACAACCAGGTGGACAAAGTAGCCAAGCTGTTGGAGAGAGGCTTCGATCCGAACTACCACGACGGCGACTCTGGTGGTAAGACTTCCTGCTGAACATCACGAGTCATCACGGATAAATTATCACCATGTAAATTAAAGAAGACAAACATTGCTTTAAACAGGTTGTGAAAGTTTATAAAGTTTTTTAATCACTCAGTAACTGGTTGGATAAAATAAAATCAGGATCCGTCACATTTCAAACAGACTGCAGGTTCAGATCTGTGTCAGCAGGTGGCAGAGTTGAGCCGTTTAGTGGTGATTAATACAGGATACATTGGGATCAAAATTACCTTATCACTACAATTAATGCAGACTACCATAAAGGTTCAGGTATATTTAAATGTATCAAATAATCTAAAAGGTTTCAACTTTATCAGTGATTTAAAGAAAATGGTAAGAGCTGCTATAAAAATCAGAGAAGAGCTTCTACGGGTACCTGGAGGTCCAAATATGGAGTCAAAAGTGGCTTTTTTTTTTTTTTTTTAATTTCTAAAGCCTAGAAATAAACCTAAATGGGAATATATTACTAAATGTTTCGCTACAGGATGAGTGGAGGTCATGTGAGTCACAGATAACACATCTTAAGTTGGTTTTTTAAACTTGTACATAGGGATGTACCGATACTTAAATCTGAGTACTCGCCTATACCGAGCACCGATACTGATACTTCTACCACACAAAAAAATGCAACAAATTGGAATACAGGTTTTTTTTCCTTCTCTGCTTTTTACAACAAATGACTGAGTTAGATTAAAAAAATAAAATATATTCATAAATGATCACAAAACTAAAATATAAGGTGAAAAATAACCATTTTCTGTGATTTCACAGTGAAATTATTGCAGTTTTCCACATTTTAACCAAATAAAATGAACTATTTGGCACCATCTCCAGCTCTCAACCCACACTGTTCCTCTTTAGCTCAATAGCTCCCCCTAGTGTTCAATATAGGAAACTACAACAGAAATCACAAGTCACAGACAGTGAAGCCACTGGTATCGGTTCCTGGTATCGGGTAACTTTAACCGATACTATCGGGCTGATACCGATACCAGTATCGGTATTGGTGCATCCCTACTTGTACATATTTGTTCTCTACAAAAACAAAACAATTACAACTTAAATGTGTAAATCTGTGATTTGTGTGCCTGCAATGACAGTTTAGTGAAGGTGTGAAATTGTGTTTGTGTTATTAGCATCATGTTTGGTGTGTTATATTAGTATTAAATGTGTAAGAGTTTGGAGATTTGTGAGTCAAAAACATTGTGTGAACTTTACAAATTTGAGGAGTTGTATTTGTTGGGTTAGGGTAAGGTGTTAATTTTTATTAATTATGTAGAAAAAAAGTGTTAAATTAATGTAATTAATTGCAGCACACTAGCGGTTTGGTTCTGGGTTCCAGCCGTGTGTTTGTGACGGATGTTTCCGGTTCTGCGATGTTTCGTGTACGTGACAGACGTAAAAGTAACGAGAACACACTCCTAATAAATCCTGTGGTTGAAGGTTTAATTATCTGTCGTTTATTGTGATTCTCTAGCGTGTTTAGTTCATGTTTTACTAACCTGTGTTCACTGGTGGAGCTAGCGCTAATGCTAACTACTACAGGAATAATGTTAGTACTCCAGTTAAATGAGCCTGTTGTTTAAGGCTGACGTTAATAAACCTGATAATAAAAAAATAACGCTCTGTTCTTTTAGATCTGTCCAGTTTTAACCTGGGATATTTTTAGTTTTTCTACTGTTCTGAATTCAAATGGAATTTTTTTTTTAACTATTTGATTCTGACCCCCACAAAAAGTATTTAAAATTTTAAAAATTATTTGGGGGGCAAATTTACTGGTACTAATAAAATGTAATTAATTGCGATTAATTACAAAGCTTCTAATTTTATTTTTTAATAGAGTCCCACCACTAGAGTGTGTGTGTGTGTATTCAGGACAACTGATAGCAGGTATTGTGATTCAGTCAAAAATAATAAGAATTAATTTAAAAATGACAATCAAATTGTCCTTCCTAAAGGAACCAGCTGATTAGATTGAAATGTTCCTTCATTCAACCCTCCGTTCTGAGCAGCAGTAAATCAGTAACTGGGGGGGGGGGGGGGGGGGGGGGGGGGGGGGGATTTGTGGAGAACAGAACATGGACAGACTGAGCTATTAGTTCAGGTTTTGTTAATAAAACGGAGAAAAGCTGCTACAGAAACCTGCATGTTCAGAGTGAGTAAACATCAAAGTATTTACAGTAGTATTAACTTGTCATAGCCTGACTTTTAAAGCTCCAAGATTTGAGTTTAGCCTCCAGAATGGTAGAAGGTGAGCATCATTCAGGAAGTGACAAAATAAAAGGATTTCAAAGCAAAATGTATTTGATTTAATTCATGTCAGTGTTAGGAGCTGAAATTTAAAAAAAATAAACAGTTTTACTCTAATGCACAGCTCTAGATGACAGGATTTTAAAGTTTATTCATTAAATCAGAAGGAGGCCTAACTCCACCACTATCCCATTCACTTTACTGTGTTCATTATGGCTTATAACTTAGGAAAGGCAGCTTGAAGAGTCTGGAATGGTTTCAAAATCCAGTTAGCAAAGAGTCGTGAACAAGAACAGCTTTTCTTTGCAGAGATGTTTGATTACGGTATGTACAGTGAGTGTACTACAGGGGTACGTAGAGCATTCTGGGTAGTGAGACCAGGCTGTATTATCGAGTTCAGAGCTCATGGGTAAGTATGGGGTACTTATAGGAATATGTACAGTGACTGGGCTCTATCATAAAGTGTAAGTTCAAGGGTAAAGGGTAATTACGCGGGCTAGCATAGGGGTATGTACCTCTAAGTACGAGGCTGTTTTATGTATTGTGTAGCGTTTTAAACTGTTAAGTTTGTAGCTGCACATTTCTGCAAGGTTATCAGTTAGCTTTGTCGGTTTTATACGAACGGCTCAGCGTCGGATAACTTGGCTAAAACTGATGGCTTATACAGGAACTTCTAGGCTCTATTGAGATATTACAGTGAGTAGATTACGTACCTTTTATATTGACGAATGGAATAAAGACTTTACAGTATTTATTATAAAAGCTGACGAACAGTACAAACAGATTAGCAGAGAGGTAGCAATGGTTTTAGCATTCTTAGCATGGTGGTGAGGTGTTCTAAGTTGATCTTAATTTGAGTTTAATGACCCGAGTCTCATGATGTTTAAGACTAGGGAGTTAACTTGAAGGGAGTTTGGTTGGAGGAGTTACTGGTTGAATAAGTTACGTGGAAGTGTTACTTATCAAGCAGGCCTTGGTTACCAGAGTGTGGGTCTCACCGAGGCGGCGTTCCGAAGGGATTGGGTCCAGGCAGGAGTTGAAAACCGTATGGAGGTGGTAGGCCCCCCTCGATCCGTCTGGAGCCACCGGGAGGCAACCGGGTCCGTCCGAGGATACGAAGCTTAGCGAGCCCATCTCTGTTGTAGCTGGCGGTTAGCATTAGCGGCTAACGTCCCCATATTGGTGAGGAGAGGCAGACTGGTGGTGTCTGTCTCCCGAGGGGGAGAGCGGAGGTCGGCCGGGAACGGGGCTTTTTACCCATACAGGCGAGGCCGGCGACCTTGAAGCATCTCTGGGTAGTGAGGAAAAACAGTGAGCTGTTGACTCAGTGTAGGATACTGAGAGACTCTAGGATGACTGAGAACTGAAGACTTCCGGGAGTGGAAAGAGCTAAGAGGGGTCGTGTGCTGATGTGGACCAATGGGAGAGTTTCTATCAAGTCACATGACTCAGGTCTTTAAAGTCATATTCACCTTAATGAATGAATGAATATAAAATAATACTGATTTAACCTTTAGCCAAGTAAAAATATGAAATAATACTGGGCTGGATCAAACATTCATAACACTGTAGGAGACAGTGCATTAAGACATTTCTGACCAGTAGATTAAAGTGTCATTTAGAAAGAGACACCAGGAAGTCTTTGAGTTTATTATACTAACAGAGTCCTGTGGAGTCTTCCGGAAAAACGATCTGGACACCTGGAGGAATGTTGATTCAGGTTAAAACATAATAAGAGTCATTATAATCCAAGTTATTGGGGGAAAAAAGAGGATTATTGTTTGTGTGATGGTCAAGGGGTCAGAGGTTATAGCGTATTTGATAACTCTACAATTGCTACTGGGGCTTTTATTCTGAAAAGATGGACTGATTTGTTTAAACTCCACTGGAACGTTGCCTTAACTCCCTGTTGGAGTGCAAGTCAGCAATTAAGCGGATTGACACAAAACTCCAGGGTCTCACTCAGGACTCCAGAGAGGACGAGTCGAGGTAAGAGCGGTCCGTTTGGAGCGCCGGTGTCTCCACAGCTCCAGTTTTTATCTGCATCAACACCTGGAGACGCCAGTCAGCCAGTAAAGATAAAGACTTTATCTCTATAAAGAGTAGAACAAATCCTCCTTCCTAAAAAGGCTCCTTTATGTAGAAAGTGGTTTTCCTGGCGGAGCTAAGAGGAGGATTATCTGGACGAGTTTAAACATCTTGTTCGCCTGAAGCGGTCGAGTTTCCTCCGCTGCTTCAGAGGCTATTGACTTCAGCCGAGCCTGATAATTATGTTTATTTATGACTATTTATTGAAGGTGTCGGGAGTATCTGAGCACCGTGGTGCTGAAAACCAGCCGTAGTGGACGGACCATCAGTCAGAACAAAATGAGGACCGCTGAGGAAGATAAAGGTGAAGCAGGAGGAGGAGGAAGAGCTGTGAGGAGGACTGAGGGCCTCCTAATTGGCTTTGAGAAGTTTTGTTAAATGAGCAGCTTATTGCTGAGAGGAGGGAGGCGTCTCTGGGCTGTTAGCTGTCATTCAAACATAAAACAGCTGCTTTTCTTTCTGCTGCTCCAGTTTGCTCTGCTGGAGATGAGTTCTCATTCTACAACCTTTTTAAAGAGGACAGTCCACTTCCTCCTTTATGCAATGGAAGGACTGGTTTCTGTCAGAACTATCAGGTAAATGATTAGTTACATCTTTATGACCTCCCTTTAAATCTGACAGACCTACAGTCAGATTTAAAACGATGGATAGATAAAAACTCATTAATCCTTTTGTGTGAACTTACTTTTTACATGCAGCTACAGAAACGACCTGCTGAAGAGCTGAGTCAGTCACATGCAGGTAGTGGCCCTCGAGGACCGGAATGGAACAGCCCTGATTTAGGTCAATATTTAAAACATTTATAGCTCAATGTGTTCAAAATATCGGAGGTGTTGCTCATCAAAATAAAAGCAGAAAGCATCAGTTTATTCTGATGTTTATTTTACCAAATTGTGTGCTTTTATATTTTGGATTAAACACCTGAAATATTATGACTATTAATGGGTTTTACGTTGAAAGCATATATTTCCTGCTGAATTGAAGATAATATTCAGAATTCACATTTTATATAGACTGCAGGCTCCAATTTCCACCAACAGGGGGCAGAGTTCCACTAGTTTGTGTTGATTAGGTCACAATAAAACAGCTATGAAAGCAGAGAAGAGCTGCTATGGAAGCCCGGCGGTCCAAACAGGAAATTGTGGGAATATTGGTTTTGTTTTTCAATAGCTTTTAAGGGCAGAAATGAAGTGTTCATCAGTTACAGGGAATTTCAAAATAAGAGCATGTGGAATGTGACAAAGTAATTTTGATCAAGTTTTTTGTGTGTCAATGACATCATTGTTGTGATCATTTGGAGCCATGATCAAAATTGAATGAATTTATTTTGATCACTAAGTAATTTCCATGAAAATATTAAAAACGATCTCAGATTTGTTACCTAGACAAAAGTAATTAGGGATGCACCGATACGATACTGATATCGGCCCGATACCAGTATTGGTATCGGTTATTATCGGTATTGGTTAAAGTTACCCGATACCAGTGGCTTCACCGTCTGTGACTTGTGATTTCTGTTGTAGTTTCCTATATTGAACACTAGGGGGAGCTATTGAGCTAAAGAGGAACAGTGTGGGTTGAGAGCTGGAGATGGTGCCAAATAGTTCATTTTATTTGGTTAAAATGTGGAAAACTGCAATAATTTCACTGTGAAATCACAGAAAATGGTTATTTTTCACCTTATATTTTAGTTTTGAGATCATTTTTTAATGTATATATTTTTTTTTATCTAACTCAGTTATTTGTTGTAAAAAGCAGAGAAGAAAAAATAAAACCTGTATTCCAATTTGTTGCTTTTTTGTGTGTGGTAGAAGTATCGGTACTCGGTATTGGCGAGTACTCAGATTTAAGTATCGGATCGGTTTTGAAAAAAGTGTTATCGGTACATCCCTAAAAGTAATCAAAAGGAAAATGGACTGAAGTCAGAGCTTCCCTCAGATGATCAGAAGTCACCATATCAGAGAAGAAACATGAAAAATATTGATATAAAAAATGAATTTGGTTTTATTTTCATAGATGACAAACTGATTTACTGTCCAACCTTTAAACCACCGTCCAGTCACTTTCTGCTGTTTACATTTAATTATTAGGGTTCTAAACATCTAGAGGTAATTAAATAAGTGTATTTACCTGTAACTTGACTTGTTTCAACCACTAGCAGCTGTTTTCCTAATGGCCACGCCCCTCTCCGCTGGGGGAGGAGTCAGCTGACTCTGTCCAGTTTACTGATGAACCTCAGTTTATGAATCAAATCTGTTTTTGGCCAAACAGTAAAAAATCTAAAGAAACTGATTCAACCTGCAGGTTTTCTTCCTGCTTCGGAGTCTTTTCTCCTTTTCCTGGAGGAGGGCCTGAAACCAGTGTTTAAAATCAACTGATTTGTTGATTGTCAGCTTGGCTCGAGAACGAGTACGCATCATCCCAAACTGGGACACACCTGCTGTAGAAGTGTCTTGTTTTGAAGATCTGGTGATGTTTGAATCACCGCCGACGTGTTTTTACTCCTCTGATTAATCCAGACACCTGACCTGCTTTTAAAGAGCAAACATGAGAGTTGTGACATGAACAATAAAAAGTCCCTGATTTAATGGAGCGGTGGTGAGTTTTAGAGATTTATTCAGAATGAAACGGTTTAGAGTTTAAACTACAGAAACTGTTTTAGTGTAATGCTGTTTTCACTTTAGCACTTCTGTCATATCTAATCCACGTATTTCTACGTTTCTAGAAAGTATCTTTTTAACATGATTAGTATTTTCCATGAAAAGCTGCTGTTTTGAGTCTTATGCAGGTTTTCTGCCCTCTGGTGGAAGATCTGAGAACTGAATCTGGCTAATGTTATGGATTTGTATTACTGTTGCATTATTATATAACTGCAAAAAGCAATATAAACGTAAGTGATTGTTAAGGTTAGCCAACAAATGTTTGAAAATCCAAGTTTTCTTTTTTCGTGTCAGGCTTTAAAAGTTGAATCTTTTCTGATTATGTTCATATTTATGAGCTGATTAGATAAATGTTTATTTGTTTGACAGTTCTGACATTAACCCTTTAACTCACTGAAACACTGGGAAATTTACATTTTCACTTTTATTCCATTTGATTTTACTTTCTTGACCCTTTAACTTCCACTTAAAGACATTTTCTTTTAAATGTTTAGACAAAAAGGGTTATTTTGCACATTAATATGAAAATATTAATATTGTAGGGTAATAAAATTGACCATTTTAACCCCTCATTGGTCAAGTGATCACATTTGTTCACTTGCTTTAAAATTAGATTTTCTACCTGAACCTGAAACTTACTCAAATGTTTTGAAATGTTTTAAAAAATGTTTCTTTTTAAATGTTTTTCTTGCTAAAGTGCAAACATTAAATGAACAAATTAAAAGAATGACAAATTCAAAAGTTAA
>SSNR01000169.1:510865-524711 GCA_006937965.1 Callopanchax toddi | reverse complement strand
GCCTCCTGTTGGTTTAGGAAGCAGAGGATAAGTGATGGAAGGTTCCGCTGCAGTCGGACCTGAGGAACAGATATTTTTAGGATGAGAAACGATAGAGAAGATGGACAGATGAAGAGTATTTCCTGAAGAACGACACGTTGTTGACGGGTCATGTTGGTCTGTGATCCGGTTCTGGTTCTTCAGAGGGTTTTATTTTTACGTTCTTTTAGGGGTTCTCCTCCTTCATCTGCATCGGTTCATGATGTCAACAGAACTGAACTCATATGGTAGAAAAGAGTTGAGTTTACAGAAAATAATTTAGAGTTTACTAATAAATTACAGGTTGAAGCTAGTTCCAGTTTCTTGTCACAGAAGTTTGTGAAGCTGCAGAGTTTAATAAAACCAGGACGTAACTTCTGTTGTTGGATTTGTGTAAAAAATACTTCCTGATTCAGGTGGAAACCTTTAAGTCTGGAAGCACAACCTCACCATAGGAAGCACGGTGTGGGCGGAGCTTAAAAGGTGATGTCAGAATGCTCTGTAACCTGCTGCTGATCTGACAGAGGCTTCACTTTAAATCAGAACTCAGGAAGCGTCAGAACGTTTTCTTCTGATCTTTTTACCTCTGAGGGGCCCAGAAACCTGCTGCAGCAATAAAACGACAGCAGGTTGCCGTGGTGACCCAGAGCCACTGACAGTAGCTGTAACATTTCTGTTGATTCTAGTTCTCCTCACTTGCTGCTCAGTTAAATGTAAACGTTTACTCACTGAGACAAAGTGTGTGTGTGTGTGTGTGTGTCTCTGTGTGTGTGTGTGTCTCTGTGTGTGTGTGTGTCTCTGTGTGTGTGTGTGTGTGTCTCTGTGTGTGTGTGTGTCTCTGTGTGTGTGTGTGTGTGTCTCTGTGTGTCTCTGTGTGTGTGTGTGTGTGTGTGTACGTACAGTTGAATGTAAACAGTAGCTGTGCCTGCAGAGCCTCTGGACCAGTCTGGATCCAGTGGAGTTCAGGCTCCTCCCACCAGGCTGTGGGGGCGTGGCTACCTGCTGAATTAAAGCTGGTGATTTTTAGGACTGAGGTCTGGATCAGGTGTTCTGTGTTGGTTCCTCAGGTAATTCTCTGTTTTTACCTGCAGAGAGTCCGCTGACGTTCACCGCTCACCTGGACAACGCTGTGGAGATGATCAAGGTTCTGAGGAACGGAGGAGCTCACCTGGACTTCAGGGCCAAGGATGGGATGACGGCGCTTCACAAAGCTGCCAGGTCCAAGAACCAGATCCTTCTCACGGTACCCAGCATCCTCTTCACCTCCTGACTTCTGATTTAATGTTTACAGTTTTCAGATCCTAGTTCAGGGTTTCTGCTTCTACAGAGGAACTAAAACTCCAACATGTCAGAGAGCTGAGAGGAGATCTCCATCTCACAAAACACTCTGAGGAAAAGGCTTTTCTCTTTTCTTAAGCTCTGATAGTGTCATCACTTTGGTTTTTTAAGAACACTTTAGTAGAAGAGCTGAAAGAATATTATTTAGGAAAGTGTTTATTCATCATGATTCATTAAAAAGTGATGAGTGAGTTGATTTAGCTTAAAACCTAAAATGTGGTGAAGTTCTTAAACATGCGGTCTCTCTCTGACCCCGGGTCTCCCAGACCCTGTTGGAGCTCGGAGCCTCTCCAGACTACAAGGACAGCCGCGGTCTGACCCCTCTGTACCACAGCGTGGTGGTGGGCGGCGACCCGGGATGCTGCGAGCTGCTGCTGAGCCAGCAGGCCTCCGTCTGCTGTCAGGACGAGAACGGCTGGCACGAGGTTCACCAGGTACACACACACACACACACACACACACACACACACACACACACACACACACACACACACACACACACACACACACACACACACAGCTGGGGTGACTGGTTGGCAGCTGTTCCCGTCCCAGCAGATAAAGCCGTTTAGCAGCATCTTCAGCCTCATCACATCACGTCTCTCTGCCTGTCGAGCTGCTGAATCCCAGCCTCTCCCCATCTGTCCTGATCCAGCTGTGATAACGGTCAGCTGTCAGCCAGCAGCTCCACGGCTGCTGATGGTTCACACGGTCCGGGGTCTGGTCCCTCAGCAAGACTCGGTTCTCCTGAGTCCTTTAAACAAAACGCCTTTAGAGAACTGAAACCATTCTAATGAAAACATCTGGTTCTACGCTCTGACAGGTGAATCCTCCTGTCGCAGCATCAGAACCGTACCTAACTCTCTGTACAGAAACCTGGGGATCCACATAGACAACAGACACACAACCAGTGTTTATCTGGCAGAGAAGAGCTTTGAGAATTATAAATAACCCGTTATTTATTAAATATAAAAGAATGACATTTCATGATTGGGTGAACTGGAAAATATGACTTACCATGTACAAAGCTAGTACAGATAGTCTGCCAACTAATATTCAGAGGATGTTTGTAAAAAGAGTCAGTAGTTATTTATTGAAAGAAAATAAAATCTTTAATAAACCTGATTTAGAACCAAGACAAAGGAATGGAGTGTTTCAGTGAACGGTGTTATTAATATGGAAAGGAAAGAAATCAAAGTCACTTCATGTTTTTAAAAGATGCTTCAAACTAGGGATGTACCGATACCACTTTTTTCAAAACCGACCCGATACTTAAATCTGAGTACTCGCCGATACCGAGTACCGATACTTCTACCACACAAAAATGCAACAAATTGGAATACAGGTTTTATTTTTTCTTCTCTGCTTTTTACAACAAATAACTGACTTAGATAAAAAATAAAATATATTAATAAAAATGATCACAAAACTAAAATAAAAGGTGAAAAATAACCATTTTCTGTGATTTCACAGTGAAATTAATGCAGTTTTCCACATTTTGACCAAATAAAATGAACTATTTGGCACCATCTCCAGCTCTCAACCCACACTGTTCCTCTTTAGCTCAATAGCTCCCCCTAGTGTTCAATATAGGACACTACAACAGAAATCACAAAAAAGCTTAATAAAAAGACAATGTTTAAAAAAAAATGGACAAAAGTTATGAATAAAAATGTGAATCAACTAATTTGAATAGAGGTTAAAGTGTTGGTTGCTGGTCAGTAATGATCCTTTAACCTCCTGAGACCTTGGGTCCAGACTCACCCTGATAGCAGACGGCTCTGTGACTCTACCTCCGCTGACAGTCTGAAGATCACAGGAAACATCAGGATTCTAAATGTCACGAACGGCTTTCTAGACCTGAAAGGATGAAATCAAAACACACAGGAGTTTCAGAATGAAAAACATGCTAATCAGGCCAAATGATTCACCCTATAAACCTACATTTTAACATGATTATTTTCTAGTGAAGTTTAGTTCACGTTCCAATGAGATCCTGAGGTAAACGTTCTCTATTGTTGGAGCTGTCAGTGGAAACCAGTCAGTCTAAATGTAAAGACTGATCTGAGCTGATGGGTTCTTTGTGTTTGACGGTTCTGTTGGACTTCCTGCCTCTGATCCCGACTGGGTTCAGGCTGAGGCGACCAGCTGCTGCTCTTCCTCTCCCCGTCAGCTCTGCAGCAGGCTGACCTCTAGTGGTGGAGGCGCCACACCGCACAGGGTTTGATGAGATGCTCTGTGTGTGCAGGCCTGCCGTCACGGACACGTGCAACACCTGGAACATCTGCTGTTCTACGGAGCGGACATGAGCGCCCAGAACGCCTCAGGAAACACGGCGCTGCACATCAGCGCGCTGTACAACCAGGTGAGCCGTCTCAGAGCTCTGAGGGAGTTTCTACCTGATGATGTCATTGTAAATTATAGACGTCAAATGGGGAAAATATTAGTGTTTTTCAACGGGGGCAGGGCCGGATCTAGCCAGCCCCACTAAGGGGGGCAGGTAGAATATCAGGGGGGCCAGTCTGGACATGCTAAGAATGTTTTGGTCATCACACCCCCCAATCCCTTAAATGCATCAAAAACTATGACATCATCATATCAGTTCCTCTATCCATAGATTTATGTTCATATCTGATCCCTACCCTCTGCATTTACCCGGGCTTGGGACGGAACAAGTAGGACACTGGCTGATGCCCTGTTGAGGCTGACCTCATCTGGTTAGGTTTGGTTTGTTTTTGTTTTTTTGTTCTGTTTTGTGTTTTTTTTATTTTTTGGTTATTGTTTTTTGTTTAGCTTTTTTTGTGTATTTTGTTTAGTTTTTTGTTATTTTTGTGTTTTTTGTGTTTAGTTTTTTGTGTTTTTTTGTTTTTTTTCTTTTTGTGTTTTTTGTTTAGTCTTTTTGTTATTTTTGTGTTTTTTGTTTAGTTTTTTTGTGTATTTTGTTTAGTTTTTTGTTATTTTTGTGTTTTTTGTGTTTAGTTTTTTGTGTTTTTTTGTTTTTTTTTCTTTTTGTGTTTTTTGTTTAGTCTTTTTTTGTGTGTTTAGTTTTTTGTGTTTAGTTTTTGTTTTTTGTTTTTTTTTTCTTTTTGTGTTTTTGTTTAGTTTTTTTGTTTTTTTTGTGTTTAGTTTTTTGTTTTTTGTGTTTTGTGTTTTTTCTTTTTGTGTTTTTGTTCAGTTTTTTTGTTATTTTTGTGTTTTTTGTTGCTTTTTTGTTTTTGTGTTTTTTGTTTGGTTTTTTTTGTTCTTTTTTGTGTTTTTTTGTTCTTTTATGTGTTTTTGTTGTTTTGTTCTTTTTTGTGTTTTTTGTTTAGTTTTTTTTTTTGTTATTTTTGTGTTTTTTGTTTTTGTTTTTTGTTGTTTTTGTTTTTTGTTTTTGTGTTTTTTGTTTAGTTTTGTGTTTTTGTTTAGTTTTTTGTGTTTTTTGTTTAGTTTTTTTCTTTTGTGTTTTTTGTTTAGTTTTTTTTTCTTTTTGTGTTTTGTGTTTTTCTTTCTTTCTGTGTCATTCATCAGTAGCTACTTTGAATGAGGACAAACGGAAGAGAGCGCTCACTCTGACCATTTTTCACTGAAATAATTTAGAAATTTGTTATTTCTGCATGCAATCACGTTTGGGGGGGTAGTCATGGAATTTGGGGGGGCAATGCCCCCCCCCCTTGCCCATGCCTACATCCAGCCTCGAATGGGGGGCAGATTTTCAAGAACATGATTAAAAGAAATTAAAACCAACAAATTTATTTACTTTATTCCTTTTTTTATCAGCATGGAAACCAGACTGAAGAGTCAGGAGTATTTAATCTGCAAAGTAAGGAAAGCTAAAATGTGTTTTAGAAACAAACTAAAGATGGCAGGAGGTCTTTACAGGCTACAAAGTTTAGAATAAGTGTTTTGGTTTAAAATATGCAAAAAAAAAGTTTTTCTTTTTGTATTTCTGTAAAATGGAGACGGTCAGAAATGCTGCAGCATCTCAGTCTGTTGGTCCAGGGACTGACCTGAAGCTCCGCCTCCTCCTCCTGCTGACTCCTCCTCCTCTGTGTTACACCTGTAGTGTCTTTGTTTCCAGGTGTTCCTGTGTTTTCATCACCGTGAACACATCAGCTGATGTAGAACTGGAGTTCCTGCTCCTTCCTAACTAACTGTGATAAATGGTGGGAGCATAAAGCGCTCTGCTGGGAACAGTTTTATGTTTTCTGCTTATTTTAACGATATCTGTAGAAATGAGCTCATAACTCAGAAACTAATTCAGATTTTATGACTTTGCTCTGATTCACCTGGTTGCTTCTCTGTGTGGAATCTGTCTCCCAAACCCTAAACAGTAATTATCATTAGAACCAAAATACCGCTGGTTGTGGCGGCCATCTTGACTCCAACTCTTAAGGCTAAAGTTCTTTTTTTTTTTTTAATTGATTTTTTTAAAATCTGAATTGGAACAGAATCCTAACCAGACACACTGATTGCAGGTTGTAAAATGTCTAAAAAAAACTTTAAATCAAATCCAGTTTTGCTTTTTAAACAAAATAGTGAATCACCAAAAATATAAACTCATCATAAACATCATGAATTATATATTATTTTTCCAATTTTTTTTCTAGAACATCAGTTAATTAGATCAGGGTGAGACTCAGACTGGTTTCTACTGGTACTACGCTGCTGCAGTTCTCCTGTTGAACAGCAGGTGTCACTAATGAGACCTCTGTCATAGAACAGCAGAAATAGCAGCAGAGGAAGAGTTGTACACGATCGAAACTCTCTACAGAAAATCAGTTTGTACCCTTTTAACTGGACTGATCTCTTTAAAGTGATAATATGCAGTTTTGCTTGTTTTGGGCGCCCTCTGGTGTCCGTTTTAAATCACTGCATTACACAAGTTAGCATATTGTTTCAGCTTCTAAACGCCTAAATCTACCTGTTGAAATGTCTCCTCAGCCTTCATAGCTTTCTACAGGAGCGGTTATTTACTCCTTCAAAGAAATCAGCTGTGTTCAAGCAGGGAGAGATGGGAAAAATCAGGAATCATGAGCTAAAAACACTCCAGAGCTAGCATAACAGCTAGCCACTTTGGGTTAGCCTAACCCTCGTGAGACACGTGACTTCCTGGGTACCGTGACGGTGACGGAGATCTTGCAATCGTGGTATTCTGGATCTAACCACCAGATGGGGCTAAGTGACTTTTCATTAACTCTGTAAAGAGTCAGATTAGCACCGACTGGCTCAAGGAGAAGATTAAAAATATGAAAAAGTTTCATATTATCACTTTAAGGAGAACGTTGTTCCTGCTGCAGCCTTCGACACCATCGGCCACCACCTGCTACTTGATGGGTTGAGACAGTGGGTAGACCTATCGGGGTCGGTGCTGGACTGGCTCTCAGATCTGGACAAGCACCGGTCCTCTCAACCTGCCTCGCCTACGGAGTTCCACAAGGTCCTGTGTCGGGCCTCTGCTGTACCGGCTTTATCCGCTCCATCCTCAGCTGATTCTGAGCTCTTTCAGAGAAACCTTTATGCAGATGACCCTGTACTGTGTATCTTCTTTAACCCTCATGAGATCTCTAAACTACAGCAGGTCCAGACGTGTTGATGCTGAGAACTTTCTACAACTGAAGGAAGACAAAGCTGAAATCCTCTGTGCGTCGGACCAGCTGGTTCCTAAAGTCAGGGATCCTCTTGGTCAACCTGCTTCATTTACCTCTGTCAGGAACCTTGGTGTGACCTTTGACCCAGCTCACGTCAGTTCTCTGGTTCTCGTCCTTCTTTCATCTCAGCAACATCACTAAGCTGAGTTCCTGAGTCAGGCTCTGAACTGTAAACTGTGTTTTCCTCTCTTCTGGTCTGGACTGCTGCAGCTCTCTGAACAGAACCTTCTAAGTCCTCCAGATAGACCCACGTCACCCCGCTGCTCTACCAGCTTCACTGGCTGCCTGGAAATTCCAGAGTTCATTTCTAGATCCTGGTTCTGGTTTTTAGGACCCTACATGGACCAGGACCAGCTTCCATCAGTGATCGTCTACATCCTTCCACCTCCAGGCCCCTGAGGTCCAGGGACCAGAGCCTACTGGTTGTGCAGCGTACCAGGATAAAGACTAAAGGACCCAGAGTCAGGACCTCTGTCCCCCTGAGACCAGTGACTCTGTCTCTGTTCGAAAGCAGCTCTATAAACTGTTTTTTCATGACCGTCCTGTAGATTAGTTACGGGGACCTTTCACATTTGAATCGATACGATACCAACTCCCAGTACCTACGTTCAGCGTCCTGATGCAACGACATCCATACCGGTTCTTAACGGTACCAATGTTTGATACTTTTGAGTGTTTAATAATGAAATACATCTCTTTTTAATTTACAACATGTACCTGTAACAAATATCAAGATAAATAAAATACAGCTGTTTGTATTTTGTCATCGTGGTGTTGTACGTCATCTTTACGTCCATAACTAATCAAAATATCNCAAACATAAAACAGCTGCTTTTCTTTCTGCTGCTCCAGTTTGCTCTGCTGGAGATGAGTTCTCATTCTACAACCTTTTTAAAGAGGACAGTCCACTTCCTCCTTTATGCAATGGAAGGACTGGTTTCTGTCAGAACTATCAGGTAAATGATTAGTTACATCTTTATGACCTCCCTTTAAATCTGACAGACCTACAGTCAGATTTAAAACGATGGATAGATAAAAACTCATTAATCCTTTTGTGTGAACTTACTTTTTACATGCAGCTACAGAAACGACCTGCTGAAGAGCTGAGTCAGTCACATGCAGGTAGTGGCCCTCGAGGACCGGAATGGAACAGCCCTGATTTAGGTCAATATTTAAAACATTTATAGCTCAATGTGTTCAAAATATCGGAGGTGTTGCTCATCAAAATAAAAGCAGAAAGCATCAGTTTATTCTGATGTTTATTTTACCAAATTGTGTGCTTTTATATTTTGGATTAAACACCTGAAATATTATGACTATTAATGGGTTTTACGTTGAAAGCATATATTTCCTGCTGAATTGAAGATAATATTCAGAATTCACATTTTATATAGACTGCAGGCTCCAATTTCCACCAACAGGGGGCAGAGTTCCACTAGTTTGTGTTGATTAGGTCACAATAAAACAGCTATGAAAGCAGAGAAGAGCTGCTATGGAAGCCCGGCGGTCCAAACAGGAAATTGTGGGAATATTGGTTTTGTTTTTCAATAGCTTTTAAGGGCAGAAATGAAGTGTTCATCAGTTACAGGGAATTTCAAAATAAGAGCATGTGGAATGTGACAAAGTAATTTTGATCAAGTTTTTTGTGTGTCAATGACATCATTGTTGTGATCATTTGGAGCCATGATCAAAATTGAATGAATTTATTTTGATCACTAAGTAATTTCCATGAAAATATTAAAAACGATCTCAGATTTGTTACCTAGACAAAAGTAATTAGGGATGCACCGATACGATACTGATATCGGCCCGATACCAGTATTGGTATCGGTTATTATCGGTATTGGTTAAAGTTACCCGATACCAGTGGCTTCACCGTCTGTGACTTGTGATTTCTGTTGTAGTTTCCTATATTGAACACTAGGGGGAGCTATTGAGCTAAAGAGGAACAGTGTGGGTTGAGAGCTGGAGATGGTGCCAAATAGTTCATTTTATTTGGTTAAAATGTGGAAAACTGCAATAATTTCACTGTGAAATCACAGAAAATGGTTATTTTTCACCTTATATTTTAGTTTTGAGATCATTTTTTAATGTATATATTTTTTTTTATCTAACTCAGTTATTTGTTGTAAAAAGCAGAGAAGAAAAAATAAAACCTGTATTCCAATTTGTTGCTTTTTTGTGTGTGGTAGAAGTATCGGTACTCGGTATTGGCGAGTACTCAGATTTAAGTATCGGATCGGTTTTGAAAAAAGTGTTATCGGTACATCCCTAAAAGTAATCAAAAGGAAAATGGACTGAAGTCAGAGCTTCCCTCAGATGATCAGAAGTCACCATATCAGAGAAGAAACATGAAAAATATTGATATAAAAAATGAATTTGGTTTTATTTTCATAGATGACAAACTGATTTACTGTCCAACCTTTAAACCACCGTCCAGTCACTTTCTGCTGTTTACATTTAATTATTAGGGTTCTAAACATCTAGAGGTAATTAAATAAGTGTATTTACCTGTAACTTGACTTGTTTCAACCACTAGCAGCTGTTTTCCTAATGGCCACGCCCCTCTCCGCTGGGGGAGGAGTCAGCTGACTCTGTCCAGTTTACTGATGAACCTCAGTTTATGAATCAAATCTGTTTTTGGCCAAACAGTAAAAAATCTAAAGAAACTGATTCAACCTGCAGGTTTTCTTCCTGCTTCGGAGTCTTTTCTCCTTTTCCTGGAGGAGGGCCTGAAACCAGTGTTTAAAATCAACTGATTTGTTGATTGTCAGCTTGGCTCGAGAACGAGTACGCATCATCCCAAACTGGGACACACCTGCTGTAGAAGTGTCTTGTTTTGAAGATCTGGTGATGTTTGAATCACCGCCGACGTGTTTTTACTCCTCTGATTAATCCAGACACCTGACCTGCTTTTAAAGAGCAAACATGAGAGTTGTGACATGAACAATAAAAAGTCCCTGATTTAATGGAGCGGTGGTGAGTTTTAGAGATTTATTCAGAATGAAACGGTTTAGAGTTTAAACTACAGAAACTGTTTTAGTGTAATGCTGTTTTCACTTTAGCACTTCTGTCATATCTAATCCACGTATTTCTACGTTTCTAGAAAGTATCTTTTTAACATGATTAGTATTTTCCATGAAAAGCTGCTGTTTTGAGTCTTATGCAGGTTTTCTGCCCTCTGGTGGAAGATCTGAGAACTGAATCTGGCTAATGTTATGGATTTGTATTACTGTTGCATTATTATATAACTGCAAAAAGCAATATAAACGTAAGTGATTGTTAAGGTTAGCCAACAAATGTTTGAAAATCCAAGTTTTCTTTTTTCGTGTCAGGCTTTAAAAGTTGAATCTTTTCTGATTATGTTCATATTTATGAGCTGATTAGATAAATGTTTATTTGTTTGACAGTTCTGACATTAACCCTTTAACTCACTGAAACACTGGGAAATTTACATTTTCACTTTTATTCCATTTGATTTTACTTTCTTGACCCTTTAACTTCCACTTAAAGACATTTTCTTTTAAATGTTTAGACAAAAAGGGTTATTTTGCACATTAATATGAAAATATTAATATTGTAGGGTAATAAAATTGACCATTTTAACCCCTCATTGGTCAAGTGATCACATTTGTTCACTTGCTTTAAAATTAGATTTTCTACCTGAACCTGAAACTTACTCAAATGTTTTGAAATGTTTTAAAAAATGTTTCTTTTTAAATGTTTTTCTTGCTAAAGTGCAAACATTAAATGAACAAATTAAAAGAATGACAAATTCAAAAGTTAATAACAAATGTTAAAGGACGAGAACATTACCATTTAAAAACGACACATTTCAGTTAAAATGAACGTTCAAAAAATGTAACTAAAGGTAAATGTGAATTGTTAAATATTTTAAATGTTTGTGAGCTTCAACAAAATAAACTAATAAATGTATAAAATAAAACGGAAGTTTAAAAGTGTTTAAAAAAAGTAAATTAATGGATACATTTAAAAAGAATCTCATCGTTTCTGTCTGGTTAAACTTTTATCTCCAAAAGGCAACTTTTTAAATAGAAATCAGAAATGGTAAACCCTGGTTCATCGACGTCGGCTCTTCTCTGTTTGATCGTTTCTCATAGTAACAACAAACCGATGGATGACATCACCAACAGGCTGATTTGAGGTAAAAACGAGAAAATATAGAAATGAGGTTTTTGCGCGACAGCAAAGAGATCCTGTTGTTTTGTTTGACAGAATTGATCCTTTTTTCCATTCTTCACTTTTTAGCTGCAGTAAAATCCTTTAAACTAGCGATGTTCGATATCATCGGTCTACTGATAATATCGGTCGATATCGGTATCGTTTTTTTGTAATGACACACACGACCTTTACGTACCGTGCACACGTTATACATCAAACTGTTCGGCTACTTCTCCTCTCTCCCAAAATGTCAAAATATAACAAATCTGATGTTTAGTTTTTGAGATATTTCTATTTATTTAGCACACCTTACATTAAATCCTGTAGCTTCAGCATTTCCCAGCCAACCTTGAATGCAACATCTATTGGAGTACACTTGATGACATCATCAAACCACATCATTACGTGCAGCGTAACGTGTCACATGTCAGAGGGCTCTCCAGCCTGTCTTTGTTTGGAACGATCTCACAGTGTCTCCGTTAGTAGCGACGGTAAATCGGAGGTTATGGAGGAGGAATCAAGATGGCTCCTGTTTTAATTGAAGCAGTTCTTTTTGCACTGACAATATTTAAAGTTTAGGTATGATGGGAGGTATGGGATGTTGGTTACCTACAATGATTTTATTTGTCTTTTTTACTGAGGGCTACCCTGCTTATATCGGTATGGGAGATTAGGAGTTAGACAATATCGGTGAAAAAGCCAATATCGAGCATCCCTAGTTTAAACCACCCAGTGCCTCCTGTTGGTTTAGGAAGCAGAGGATAAGTGATGGAAGGTTCCGCTGCAGTCGGACCTGAGGAACAGATATTTTTAGGATGAGAAACGATAGAGAAGATGGACAGATGAAGAGTATTTCCTGAAGAACGACACGTTGTTGACGGGTCATGTTGGTCTGTGATCCGGTTCTGGTTCTTCAGAGGGTTTTATTTTTACGTTCTTTTAGGGGTTCTCCTCCTTCATCTGCATCGGTTCATGATGTCAACAGAACTGAACTCATATGGTAGAAAAGAGTTGAGTTTACAGAAAATAATTTAGAGTTTACTAATAAATTACAGGTTGAAGCTAGTTCCAGTTTCTTGTCACAGAAGTTTGTGAAGCTGCAGAGTTTAATAAAACCAGGACGTAACTTCTGTTGTTGGATTTGTGTAAAAAATACTTCCTGATTCAGGTGGAAACCTTTAAGTCTGGAAGCACAACCTCACCATAGGAAGCACGGTGTGGGCGGAGCTTAAAAGGTGATGTCAGAATGCTCTGTAACCTGCTGCTGATCTGACAGAGGCTTCACTTTAAATCAGAACTCAGGAAGCGTCAGAACGTTTTCTTCTGATCTTTTTACCTCTGAGGGGCCCAGAAACCTGCTGCAGCAATAAAACGACAGCAGGTTGCCGTGGTGACCCAGAGCCACTGACAGTAGCTGTAACATTTCTGTTGATTCTAGTTCTCCTCACTTGCTGCTCAGTTAAATGTAAACGTTTACTCACTGAGACAAAGTGTGTGTGTGTGTGTGTGTGTCTCTGTGTGTGTGTGTGTCTCTGTGTGTGTGTGTGTCTCTGTGTGTGTGTGTGTGTGTCTCTGTGTGTGTGTGTGTCTCTGTGTGTGTGTGTGTGTGTCTCTGTGTGTCTCTGTGTGTGTGTGTGTGTGTGTGTACGTACAGTTGAATGTAAACAGTAGCTGTGCCTGCAGAGCCTCTGGACCAGTCTGGATCCAGTGGAGTTCAGGCTCCTCCCACCAGGCTGTGGGGGCGTGGCTACCTGCTGAATTAAAGCTGGTGATTTTTAGGACTGAGGTCTGGATCAGGTGTTCTGTGTTGGTTCCTCAGGTAATTCTCTGTTTTTACCTGCAGAGAGTCCGCTGACGTTCACCGCTCACCTGGACAACGCTGTGGAGATGATCAAGGTTCTGAGGAACGGAGGAGCTCACCTGGACTTCAGGGCCAAGGATGGGATGACGGCGCTTCACAAAGCTGCCAGGTCCAAGAACCAGATCCTTCTCACGGTACCCAGCATCCTCTTCACCTCCTGACTTCTGATTTAATGTTTACAGTTTTCAGATCCTAGTTCAGGGTTTCTGCTTCTACAGAGGAACTAAAACTCCAACATGTCAGAGAGCTGAGAGGAGATCTCCATCTCACAAAACACTCTGAGGAAAAGGCTTTTCTCTTTTCTTAAGCTCTGATAGTGTCATCACTTTGGTTTTTTAAGAACACTTTAGTAGAAGAGCTGAAAGAATATTATTTAGGAAAGTGTTTATTCATCATGATTCATTAAAAAGTGATGAGTGAGTTGATTTAGCTTAAAACCTAAAATGTGGTGAAGTTCTTAAACATGCGGTCTCTCTCTGACCCCGGGTCTCCCAGACCCTGTTGGAGCTCGGAGCCTCTCCAGACTACAAGGACAGCCGCGGTCTGACCCCTCTGTACCACAGCGTGGTGGTGGGCGGCGACCCGGGATGCTGCGAGCTGCTGCTGAGCCAGCAGGCCTCCGTCTGCTGTCAGGACGAGAACGGCTGGCACGAGGTTCACCAGGTACACACACACACACACACACACACACACACACACACACACACACACACACACACACACACACACACACACACACACCACGGGGGGGGCGCAAGCGCGATTGCCCGCCGCCACAGACACAGACGCCTCTCATCAACCCCACCCCCCACCCTCC
>SSNR01000169.1:478232-488459 GCA_006937965.1 Callopanchax toddi | reverse complement strand
AGACCTGATCACTACCAGACCTGATCACTACCAGACCTGATCACTACCAGACCTGATCACTACCAGACCTGATCACTACTAGACCTGATCACTATCAGACCTGATCACTACCAGACCTGATCACGACTAGACCTGATCACTACCAGACCTGATCACTACCAGACCTGATCACTACCAGACCTGATCACTACCAGGCCTGATCACTACTAGGCCTGATCACGACTAGACCTGATCACTACCAGGCCTGATCACTACTAGGCCTGATCACTACTAGGCCTGATCACTACTAGGCCTGATCACTACTAGACCTGATCACTACTAGACCTGATCACTACTAGGCCTGATCACTACTAGGCCTGATCACTACCAGACCTGATCACGACCAGACCTGATCACGACCAGACCTGATCACTACCAGACCTGATCACGACTAGACCTGATCACTACCAGGCCTGATCACTACCAGGCCTGATCACTACTAGGCCTGATCTCTACCAGACCTGATCACTACCAGACCTGATCACGACTAGACCTGATCACGACTAGACCTGATCACGACTAGACCTGATCACGAGACCTGATCACGACTAGACCTGATCACTACTAGACCTGATCACTACTAGACCTGATCACGACTAGACCTGATCACGACCAGGCCTGATCACTACTAGGCCTGATCACTAACTAGACCTGATCACTACTAGACCTGATCACTACTAGACCTGATCACACCCAGACCTGATCACTACTAGACCTGATCACACCCAGACCTGATCACACCCAGACCTGATCACTACCAGACCTGATCACTACCAGACCTGATCACTACCAGACCTGATCACTACTAGACCTGATCACTACCAGACCTGATCACTACCAGACCTGATCACTACCAGACCTGATCACTACTAGACCTGATCACTACCAGACCTGATCACTACCAGACCTGATCACTACCAGACCTGATCACTACCAGACCTGATCACTACTAGACCTGATCACTATCAGACCTGATCACTACCAGACCTGATCACGACTAGACCTGATCACGACTAGGCCTGATCACTACCAGACCTGATCACTACCAGACCTGATCACTACTAGACCTGATCACTACCAGACCTGATCACTACTAGACCTGATCACTACCAGGCCTGATCACTACCAGGCCTGATCACTACTAGACCTGATCACTACCAGACCTGATCACTACCAGACCTGATCACTACCAGACCTGATCACTACCAGGCCTGATCACTACTAGGCCTGATCACTACTAGGCCTGATCACTACTAGGCCTGATCACTACTAGGCCTGATCTCTACTAGACCTGATCTCTACTAGACCTGATCACTACCAGACCTGATCACTACCAGACCTGATCACTACCAGACCTGATCACACCCAGACCTGATCACTACTAGACCTGATCACTACTAGACCTGATCACACCCAGACCTGATCACTACTAGACCTGATCACACCCAGACCTGATCACACCCAGACCTGATCACTACTAGACCTGATCTCTACCAGACCTGATCACTACCAGGTAGCTGGACACAGACCTTCTGAAGATCAGTCTGAGTTTTCTGGGTCATCAGGATGTTTTCTGACTCGTTTCAGTTCCTTTTGCTCAGCGGTGGTTTTGATGTCCCGGTTTGGGTCGATTCCCCTTCATAATAAACACCTTCATTTGGTTTACTTCTGTTATTTTTGTCTATCATTTACTGAGTTTGGTCTGAAACTTTTCAGTGTGACAGATGTTCAGGTGGCCTCCTGGTTTCAGATCCTGGACCAGCTCATTTATTGGATACAAACAAAACAAATTCCAGCTTCCTTCATAAGTTGTCCCCTCTGTCAATATTAGATGGTGATATTGTTTTACCGTCTCAGGTTGCTGAAAATGACAGCATCATCCGTCTTCTTCCTGATGCTCGGCTCACTGCGGTCCAGTGAAGCTTCTCCTGCATCAGGCGCCTCCTCGCTGTAGAGCTCGTCACAGATGTGTCTCACGTTGCGGCGTGCGCTCTGGGAGACCCTCTGAATGAGTGGGAGGTCCAGCTTCCCCGTCTCGGGGATCGGCAGCATTCTTCTCAGTGAAATCACTCGATGTACATTTACAGTACGGTGTTACTTCAGTGTTTCTAAGGAGGACATCGTGTCTGAGTGCAGGCTGATGAAACATTCAGGAGACGACACCCTGATTGTTTTTTTTTTTGGGAATTGGAAGGTGAAGGAGGGAATATTGGAGTCGTCTCTGCTTTAATAACACACCTGCTCTCCGTCCAGCTCCCGATCTGGAGTATTTGTTCTCCAGGAACCAGAGGAGCATGGTTACGTAACTCTGGGTTTCCCCTGAGACGTGCGTTTGACACATCAGAGGAAAACGAAGCTCTGCTGATGTGAAGTCCTGGCTCCAGGCGGACTGTGAGCTCAGAACTCTTTCAACGCGCCGATCGGGCAGAAAGGACAGTGAGCAGCAACGTGACAACAAACAGCATCTGGGTCACGTCCAGCTCCGTTTGAAATCCCTCTACTGCCCCCTGCTGGGCGCACAGACAAATATTTAACCCTTTAAAGGATCTCCCTGAAACACTAAAGCTCAACCACTGAATTTTACTCGGGACTTTTTACTGTTTTATTTAGATTTTTGATTTTAATTAAAAATGTTAATTTGTGTGTTAACTTTTAAAAATGCTATGTTTTATAATTAAGTATTTATACTTGTTTATTTACTTTTTTAAACATTTGTATTTTTAGATTGGTATTTTCCTTTTGTTTATTTTTTTAACTCTTAAATATCTTTTTATTTCAAATTTTCTATTTTACTTGTTTACTTTTTAAACATTTGCATTTTTCTTTTAATATTTTCCAATTTTTCAAAAAAAAATTTTTTTTCATTAATTTTTAAATGAATAATTGCTTATTACTTTCTTCTTTTTACTTAGAAATTTTTTTGTGAAAGTTTCAAGTTCAGGTTGCAAATCAAAATTTAAATGAAGAACATGTGATCAAACATGGCTGCTGGCTTGTAAACGTTCAGGTCTAATAATTAAATCCCAGCCTGCTTTTAAAACATAAAAACTCAGATAAAATATTTAAAGGTGTTCGTTCTGAAGTGGCGTTTTATCAGTTTACCTACAGTAAGGACCACACCCACCAGTGACATCACTCAAAGTCTCTAGAAACAGGCAGTAGTCCTCTGTCTGGAGCAGATCAGGAGCGACGTTCCTTCAGATCAGTGACATGTTAGCAGCTTTTTTCAGGTTTTTAAAACGATTCTTGCTCAATGAAGTGCTTCTAACTTTAACGTGAGACGGAGTGAGTGAGAAGAAGAAGAAGCCTCTGGGATCACCTGTCCAACACCTTCACCTCAGCCTCTCCTCTCAGTCTGATCATGTGACCAAAACGTTTCTCATATCGGCATAATATTCAGAGGAGACATCGACTCGACCAAGAATGTTTCTGAAGAAATTCAGTGGAGTGGAGACTGTTTGTGAAAACTGGAAAAGAGCCATCAGAAATGTTAACGCTGCTGCCAGTGGCTCATTAGGGTCACCATCCTTTGACTTCCTGACAGTAAACCTAATGATGATGAGCACGAGGTCATGGACAACGAGCTGCTGAGTAAAAACTGGAGGTTTTATTTAAACACATTTAATTTTTAGTAGCAGAAACTCTGATGTTCATACTCAGTTTGATGGAGACGTGATGATTTGAAATGGTCACTTCCTGTTTTCAGCTTAAACCTGAGGTCAGTAGAAGCTTGTCTGGACTCTGAGGAGATCTGAGAGACAACCCTCAGTCCTACAGCAGAGACACAGCAGGTGGACGAAAACTAAAGTACCAGCGTCTGATGTAGAACGTCTAAAAAGTTTGTGGAAGTAAAAACACCTCGTTTTCAAAATACCTGAAACTTTTGGATGGCACCTGTCGGTTAAACTGGTGAAGGTTCTGTCATCCATGTCATGGTAACACAAAGGGTTCAAATGAGGTAACTGTTAAATCTAAGTCTATAGAAGACTCGCAGCAGCAAATAAAGATAAAAGCATCATCTGATAAATGACACTCATTTTAAACATCTTGTCTAACGTCGTCTCGTTAGCTTTAGACCCGACAACACCCTCAGACAGAAACTGGTCCAGGAGGACAAGACGCCCAAACAGCAGCTTAGTGGTCTTTATGCAGTCCAGTGCAGTGAGGACAGTTGAGACCTTTACATAGGAGAGACTAAACAATCACACAAGAACATGGTACAGCACAGGAGACCCACCTCTTCAGGTCTGGACTCAGTAGTCCACCTCGCCTCAAGGACAAGGGACACACTTTGAAACACATTTTGGACAGAGAAGACAAATGGTTTAGGCAGTAAAGGCAGTGATCTACGTCTACATTAAACAGAGGGGAGGAGCCTCAGGTTTCACCTTCCAGCACCTAAATGCAGCTCTGAACCTGATCCCCAGACAGGTTCAGTCTAATTCACACCTTCGTGCATCTGATCAAAACAACTCACAAGGGGACGGTGAGCCTAACGACTTCTCAGGGGGGAGGGAGGACGGTGAGCCTAACGACTTCTCAGGGGGGAGGGAGGACGGTGAGCCTAACTACTTCTCAGGGGAGGGGGGACGGTGAGCCTAATGATTTGTCAGGGGAGGGAGGACAGTGAGCCTAATGACTTCTCAGGGGGGAGGGAGGACAATGAGCCTATTGACTTCTCAGGGGAGGGAGGACAATGAGCCTAACGACTTCTCGGGGGGGAGGGAGGACGGTGAGCCTAACGAGTTCTCAGGGGAGGGGGGGACGGTGAGCCTAACGACTTGTTAGGAGAGGGGGGACGGTGAGCCCAACGACTTCTCAGGGCGGAGGGAGGACGGTGAGCCCAACGACTTCTCAGGGGGGAGGGAGGACGGTGAGCCTAACGACTTCTCAGGAGGGAGGACGGAGGACAGTGAGCCTAACGACTTCTCAGGAGGGAGGACGCTGAGCCTAACGACTTCTCACCAGTTCAGTCCTGTAAAATCCACCTTCTGTGAGCTGTACCTGAGCTCTCACCTGTTCACCAAAATCCAGATAATCATCTGTCGCTAGATTGGTCTTGTCCCAGGTGTGTGGTTACCATGGAGACCCAAATGCGCTACCAGCAGCAGCTTTAACATTAGTTGATTCTGGTCGTTTATAGAGTTGATGTAGTTCAAGTATAAACCCAGAGACACTGTAGATGATTACGAAGCTGTGTTTGACTGTAAAGGTTTGACGTACTGTTGGTGTTACTTGTTCTCTTCACACTGTGTCTTGTTTCCTGCTGCAGGTGGCCATTATTGCTGGGAACTTTGAGCTCGCTGAGCTCATCAAAAACCACAAAGACTCAGATATAGGTGAGTCCGTTCATTCATCCATCACCACCGAGCATTTATTCCTGAATCTCTAACAGGATATGTTTCAGCCCTCCTGGGTTACTTTACCGGTTAATCCCCTGTAAGGGATTAGGACGTTGCCTAGGAAACCAAAGTTTGTGTTTACATCAGGACCATCCTCACACCGAGGAGGATGGACATCAGTTGATAAAACCTTGATTTAAATGATGTGGGTGGAAAATGTACAATTTTCTTTGTGAAATATAAGATTAAACTTTTATTGACCTTAAATCTTAAAATAAGGTTGCATTTTATGCTGAAATGCTGTTTGTAGCTGTTATTTTTAGCTGATGAACCTTTGATGCAGCTTTAATACACAGTACCAGCATTCTTCCCTTCATGAGAAGTCAAGATTGAACCATTTTATTATTTTTATCGTTTAATTCAGTCCTAATCATAAATATCAAATGATATTTATATTAAACCTAGAAATGGTGACGTTTTTATCCATTCTGTGGTCAGAAAACACAGTAAATGAATTATTTCTCAATATCTTTCATAACTGGATTATTTATGGGTTCATTATTGCAGCCTATGGGACCTATAAGAGAAGTGATTCAAACAGAACTACTGAAACAGGTTCAATGTAAATAAATGATCACTACATTCTGAGAAAACTAATTGGATGGTATTTGGTCAAAGAGGAGCAAATAGGAATATTCCATTAGCTATAGAAGACATTACTATTGACAGAGTGAGGGAAGTCAAACTTTGGGGGTCGTTATTGATGAAGATATTTCCTGGAAGCCGCATATTAATAGTGCAAAAATAAAAATAGCAAAAGCAATATTATATAAAGTAAAGGAGTCTTTGAACAATAAAGCATGATGTTTATTATATAATTCTCTGATTGTTCCATATATGACTTATTGCATTGAAATCTGGGGTACTACACATAAATCATACACAAATCCTATTTAGATTTTACAGAAAAGAGCCATAACAATGATTAATCAAAGTTCTTATAGAGCTCCTACCAGTCAATGATTTTCTGAGTTAAAGTATTAAAGTTTGGTATCTAGTTGATTTTAGTATTTAAACATTGATTTATAAAGCTCATAGGAAATCTCTACCAAGAAACATCCAAATTCAATTTGACAAAAGACAAAGTTGTTATATCTTATAAGGGTTTAGATATTTAATAAAGCCCAGATTTAGAACCAAAGCGTTGGAGAGACGTGTTTCTGAGTTTATGGAACAAACTGGAATCAGACAGGAATGAAGCAAAAAGACTGTTAAAAACAATAAGTTAAGAAAATGATGTTACCTTAATAATCAAGTAGTTGTTAATCAGAGGCGTATTGATAGGCAGCTGTTGTTCAGGTAAATATTGTTAAATGAATTTATTATTTTATTGATTTATTTTCTAGGGGATTGGGGCAGATTTTCTTCTATCTGCTCCTTTTCATTTAAAGTGATAATATGCAACTTTTTCATATTTTTAACTCTTCTCCTTGAGCCAGTCTGTGCTAATATGACTCTTTACAGAGTTAATGAAAAGTCACTTAGCCCCATCTGGTGGTTAGGTCCAGAATACCATGACTGCAAGATCTCCGTCGCCGTCACGGTACCCAGGAAGTCACGTGTCTCACGAGGGTTAGGCTAACCCAAAGTGGCTAGCTGTTATGCTAGCTCTGGAGTGTTTTTAGCTCATGATTCCTGATTTTTCCCATCTCTCCCTGCTTGAACACAGCTGATTTCTTTGAAGGAGTAAATAACCGCTCCTGTAGAAAGCTATGAAGGCTGAGGAGACATTTAACAGGTAGATTTAGGCGTTTCGAAGCTGAAACAATATGCTAACTTGTGTAATGCAGTGATTTAAAACGGACACCAGAGGGCGCCCAAAACTGCATATTATCACTTTAAGTATTTGTAAATTGTATTTGTTTATTTTGTTGTTTTTAAGAATGAAATTAAAATTTTAAAAATGTTAAAATAAACTTAAGTATCTCAGCTAAAATCAAGCTGAAAATATTTTTAAATCTTGAAAAAAATTAAGGACACTCAGAAAGGCAGGCAGAAATACACAACACTGTCTAAATGACCAACAATATGCATGAAAAACACAAAACTGTGCTCAAAAGCTTAAACTGATGAATATCTCTCTAACAGGGTGACTGTTTTATATTAAGAGGTAAAATCACTAGAAGTACAGAAGAGGAAATTCAGATGAAAGAGTAGAAAACCTGAATCAACTCTGTTCTAATCAGTCTGAAACCTGAACAGTTAAAGATCCAGACAGAAAGCAGAACCTATAAGGGACACGCTTCTGGAGGTCAGAGGTCACTGATTTGATGTTTAGTGTTTGTGCTACAGAACATGTGGGAGTAGAGTTTATTTACAGAAGATCTGGAAAAATGTCTGAGGTGGAAAGTGGATTTTTCTGAAATGTTCTTTAAACTTAAACTGATTTTATTTTTTAAATTCTTTAATACATGATGGCTTTGTGTCTGGAGACTTGTTTAAAGTCTGAACCAGGAAGTTCACAGTCAGGAAAAACCTTTAAAGAGCACAACGTTTAAACAAATATTTGAAGCTTTTAAAGGTTTTGACATTCATTTTCAACGAGCAGAAAACTTGATCAAACAGATAAAATCATAAAGTCCTGAATGAGCTGGACGTTTGGTCTAATTAGTTAAAACTACTGTCAAATAGAAAAGGTTCAACAAACGTATACAACATGAGCAGGTCTCTAGTCTGAATGCTGAATTTAAATCATTCAAAATCTGAGTGTTGAGATGATTTCTGTGTGAATTAATTTCACTACATCTGAGAGAGAGGAAGGTGAGAAGCTTTCTAAACAAAAGAAACGTTGTTTTCATCCTGTTGCTGCTTTAGTCTGAACAGCTCGACACCAGATGAGGTGAGGCTTTGTTTAAAAAGATTTATGGTTTAAAGCTGAAATGAGCGCAGAGCGTCTCCGCCTTCAGGTGGAGCAGAGAGGAGGATGAATTAGAGGGCTGAAAACGAGAAGAGATGAATGAACAGAAGGTAGAAAACAGAGAAAGAGATGGAGGGAAGAGGAAGAGTAAAGATGTAATCCTCCCCATCTGTTCACAACGCTCCTCAACGCACCTGGATTCAGAGGCTAGAAGACCACCAGCTACAGGCTAGAAGACCACCAGCTACAGGCTAGAAGACCACCAGCTACAGGCTAGAAGACCACCAGCTACAGGCTAGAAGACCACCAGCTACAGGCTAGAAGACCACCAGCTACAGGCTAGAAGACCACCAGCTACAGGCTAGAGGACCATCTCCATCTACATGCAGATCCTCCACCAGGGGGCAGCAGACCTCTAAAGGGTGGATGTGACAGGTTCTGATGAAAGTACTAATCCTGATCCTCCTGGCTTTAAGGTCTGAAGTCTTGAGTTTCTCTGAGTTTTCTCAATTCAAAATGAATTATGCATCATGTCAAACTTTTATTAATATTCATTTCATCTTCATTTAAATTTTTAATAATTTATTTACTTATTTAAAATGTTCATGGGCTAAATTTATTTTACAAAATAATTGTTTTATGTGTAACTGTCACGGTCTCCTGTGATCTGCGCTGGGTTCAGCACCTTGGACAGCTCCTCTGTCGCTGACAGACTCTGGCTCCACCCCCTCTCCTGCCATTCAGCACGCTGGGACCTCACAGCTGTTCTGTATCAGACATCAAGACGGCGCGTTTTAAAAGGAGAGACGGTCCTGTCAGTCGGGGGGGGGGGGGATGCAGACGGCAGACGGGCTCTGCCCCCCGCCCCCCCCCCCCGGTTGTCTGTCCCACGTGTAGAAATAGTAAATAGTAATTTGAACTCTCGTCGTAGTTTTGGTGGTAGTTTTATTTATAGTTCGTAGTGAACTGCCTTTGTTGTTTGTGTTTGTAGCGTTAACCGCCTTCTTCAGTTTGAAGCCTCCTTTAATAATAATAATAATAAATTTTACTTTATATTTCGCAGTCTCAAAGTGCTACAGAGCATTAAAATAACTGAGTCAAAGTTCACAAAACAAGTTTAGGAGTTCTTGTTCTTGGTTCTTACTAAACCTTAGCTTAGAGTAAGCCATTATGTTTTCATAACCTCTTCGTTTTACCAAGAGTGTTTTCAGTTCTGCCTTTTGTTCTTAGTTTATTTAAGGTTTTCCCCGTTTTTGGTGAGTTTTAGTTAAGGAGTGATTTCAGTTGGTTTTTCTTTGCAGCGTCTGTCAGTGACAATAACACTTATATTTAACATACTGAACACTTTGTTTATGTGGCCTTTGTGTTTTTTTACTCCTAGACCCCAGTTGGGGACGTAACAGTAACTTTTGTGTAAATATTTCTTTAAGTCTCTTGTTTTAGTGAACCTGGTTTCTCTCAGGTTGGATTAGCTCTGAGACCTGCTGAGGACCAGACTCTGACTCACAGCGTTTTAGACTAACTTCTGCCTGCAGTCAGTTTTGTGTTTTAGGTTTTTTAATCCATAAACTCCTAACAAAAGCTGAATCCATGGAATTAGTTGAGTTTTCTGTTAATGGATGAACTCTGCAGGAAGTCGTCCGGCGTAGAAACAATCAAGCGTAGAAATGTTTCCATTCTGTCGACCTAATGGATCTTTTACTGAAGACAATGAGACGTAATCAGCTGTCAGAACTCGACAGCATCAGCTGAAACAATGAGGGCAGAATTGAACAAATGAGCTTCCTGAGGAAGTCGTTTGGTTTAACGTGAGAGAGGAGGGAACGAGGAAGTGAAATCCGTTGTTCCTTCTCTCCGTCCAGCAGTAAGCCGTGTAAGAATGATTGACAGATGGGCGTATTAGACCCCCCCCCCCCCCCCCCCCCCCCC
>SSNR01000169.1:455318-469368 GCA_006937965.1 Callopanchax toddi | reverse complement strand
TACCCATCATGCATCACTCTGGATGTTTACCCATCATGCATCACTCTGGACGTTTACCCATCATGCATCACTCTGGACGTTTACCCATCATGCATCACTCTGGATGTTTAACCATCATGCATCACTCTGGATGTTTAACCATCATGCATCACTCTGGATGTTTACCCATCATGCATCACTCTGGATGTTTACCCATCATGCATCACTCTGGATGTTTACCCATCATGCATCACTCTGGACGTTTACCCATCATGCATCACTCTGGACGTTTACCCATCATGCATCACTCTGGATGTTTAACCATCATGCATCACTCTGGATGTTTAACCATCATGCATCACTCTGGATGTTTACCCATCATGCATCACTCTGGATGTTTACCCATCATGCATCACTCTGGATGTTTACCCATCATGCATCACTCTGGACGTTTACCCATCATGCATCACTCTGGACGTTTACCCATCATGCATCACTCTGGATGTTTAACCATCATGCATCACTCTGGATGTTTAACCATCATGCATCACTCTGGATGTTTACCCATCATGCATCACTCTGGATGTTTACCCATCATGCATGACTCTGGACGTTTAACCATCATGCATCACTCTGGATGTTTAACCATCATGCATCATTCTGAACGTTTACCCATCATGCATCATTCTGAACGTTTACCCATCATGCATCACTCTGGATGTTTACCCATCATGCATCACTCTGGACGTTTAACCATCATGCATCACTCTGGATGTTTAACCATCATGCATCATTCTGAACGTTTACCCATCATGCATCACTCTGGATGTTTACCCATCATGCATCACTCTGGACGTTTAGGTCCATACTGGTAGATTTCCCTCTCCATCATGGTGGCTGTGTCACATTTTAACGCTCTTTTTTCTAATAAATCTTCCCTCTTGTGTCAATAAGGACAAAATGTCGACTTCCAAAAACACTTTTCTATTAAAAATATCCAAAATATACCTGACTTTTCTTACATAAATCAGTGAAACAACGTCAGTTCTGCTCAAAACGATCAAACTTTTAATAATAAATTGGAAAAATTTAACCCTTTAAAGGGCAGTTTACTTAATATTTAATAATTATATTTCTATGCTGTAAACTTGCCCTTTACTCTCTTATTCTTCTCTTTTTTTAAACTTTGCTGTGAATTAGTCTGCGTCGACTTGCTGATGCTCCTGAGTTTCCCCGCTGAGGGACGATGAAGCTGTTTCTGTTCTATTCTAATATCTGTGTCGATAAAAACACAAAAACTGAGTTTTAAAAAATAAAACTAAGTTTAGGGGGCTGGAGGATTTTGTTAAATATCAGTTTTGGATGTGTCAAATACTCCAAATAACTTGATATTTCTACAGTTTTAATGAGCTCCATCAGCTGAGGTGGAGAGGCTCTGAATCCACAGCTGTTGTCCAGGTTCCTCATTGGTCAGAGCTTTAGTCTCTGTTGAAGAAACCTCAGATGAAGTCTGGACTACAGTCTGACTGAAGGCCTGTTGGAGGCTCCGTCGTCAGGAGGAGGAGAGTTTAAGGCTGATGAGACCAAAGTGGAGCGTTTGTCTGTCAGACCAGACGCTATGATGGAGGACATCAAACTCTTCACATCACCACACCATCCCGCCTGAAGCATGGTGGATCAGCATCATGACCATCAGCAGAAGGTCCTGGAAGGCTGCTAAAGGTAGAAGATAAATGAATGCAGCAACATCTGGAGAAATCCTGGAGGAGGATTTGAAATCTGATCTGTCACTTTTTACTAACGAACAAGAGGAAGATGGCAGCGACTGGAAGCGTTGATGTCCAGGATGGGGTTGGTCTCGTGGAATGTCGGTAGCTTTGGCATCAGGAGGTGTAGGTTTCCTCCAGGGTGGGCGGGCACATCTGATGACCCCGTGGAGGTTTTCCCCTCTGAAGAGACGCAGCTGCTGCACCGCACACACAGTCCGTACATGAGCGCGCTCTCCATGGAGCGGAGGTAGAAACAGATTCCTTCTGCTGGAGAACTACAGCAGGACAATGACCCGAAGCATCCAGTAAAAACTACACAGAAACGGTTTGAGACCAGGTGGAGGTTCTGGAGTGGTCCAGTCAAAGCCCGGACCTCATTAGTGGTTGGACCTGAGTAGGCCTGGTCCACCTGATGGTCCCTCCCCACCGACCTGATGTCACTTTGACGTTTACAGGTTTTCGTTTGGACTTCTGTCAAAGAAGCCAGTTCTGTTGGTTGATTTATAAAAGGGTTTGAAAACGTTTACAGTGCTGATGTGAATCGGTTTTTTGAAAATAAGGTTTTCATAAATAAGAATATCAAGTATTCAGTCTGACTTTTTAAAGTCCTGCTGATGAAACGTTTGGTTTGAGCAGGAAGGAGGTGGTTTAACTGATCTTTGCAGAAAAAAGCAGAAACATTTATCTGAAAGTGAAAGTGGACATTTGTGTCCTTAATGATGCAGGAGGGGATTAAACTGATGGTTGAAACTTTAGCATTATGGGATGGAGTCAAGATATTGGTTGTTTGGAAATGCCCAAAAGGCTAAAAGTCGGTTTCTTGTGGTAAAATGAGGTATTGTTGTTTTTAGGAGTCGCCTCCAAATCCCAGCCAGTGTTCCCTGAACATGTGATCTGTTTTTAATTAGTTTGGCCTCACGGTATGAGGAACAATGATTAGAACATGTGTGGTTTGGTCTGCTGCTTAAACACAATCCGTGTACGGTTCGTTCTTTGGTTTTTCCATTTCAAAATAAAATCAGAAATAACAATAAACCGCATAGTTTTTTGGTTTTTCAGTTTTTGAAAACTAAAAGTAAAAACGTAATATTTAACAAAGACAAAAACCACAGTGGTGGATTTTTACCTTTTTTAACCTAAAATGCAAAATCCAGTAATTGTTTTTATTTATAATAATAATAATAATAATGCATCAGTTTTATATAGCGCTTTTCTAGGTCACTCAAAGACGCTTTACAGAGTTGCATCATTCATTCACACAGTCATTCTCACCGGTGGTGGTAAACTACGACAGACGTCTGTAGCCACAGCTGCCCTGGGGCAGACTGACAGAAGAGAGGCTGCCATTCTGACCATCGGCCCTTCTGACCACCACCAACATTCACACACAGTCACACTCACATTCACACAGGCAAGTTGGGTGAAGTGTCTTGCCCAAGGACACAACGACAATCTAACCCAGCCAGAGCTGGGGATTGAACCGGTGACCCTCTGGTTACCAGACCGACCACTCTCCCAACTGAGCTAGGGCCGCCCCACAATTTGTTGCAACACCGGAAGTCAAATTGTTTTGAGCTAAAGCGCGAAAACTTTGTAACAACGTCTGTCTGCACTGGAGCCCTTCACAGACTTGATAGGCGGCTCTTTGAAGATGTCAACCCCCCCCCACGCTGACATCAGCGATGCTTCACGCCACCATGGAGCTCCACGTCACTCTGTATGAGTGTCAGAAGGTTCTGCATGGAGAACAATTTGAGAAGATGCAACTCTCAGTGTGATGGTCAACTCCCTCTGAATAACACCAACATGTCCATGTCTTCACCGTATTCTAAGTTCATGTGTGTTTTTTTTTATTGAACAGGTCGTTTTATTACAACCACAAATCTCAGCAATCAAAACAAACTGGCATAAAATACATGGTTGGAAATGTACATCCAACTTTTTGTCATGAAAAACAACAAAAGAACAAAAATAAATCAAAGCACAATAAACAAAGATGAAGGGTCTGTCTGTTCAGTCAAAGAAAAGTTTTGAAAAACTGTTTTATCAATTTTTTGATTAAATAAATAAGACTTTTAATAGAGGCATTATCCATTTTAGATCAGATTCTCTAAAGGTGTCAAAGGGAGTTTTCCACCACATTTCATTTTGTGAATATAGGATTTAGCTAAAATTAAAGAAACATTTCTTCAGAAGTGAGTTTTTAAAAATAAGAAGTATTTGAAGCTTTGATACATTTTTGCCAATTTTTCTAAAAAGAAAACTTTGTAAATCAGACCAGAATCTAGCTAGGCTACCTCTGAACAATCCACAAACATGTTCAATCCTTTCACATCACACTGACTAAAACCAGTGCATGTGCTGGAGCTGACTGCAGAGAGAAGAGAAGTCGAGTCGCCTCGAGTTCCGACTGTCACTGGATGAGTTCTGGTTCAAATTGCAAAAAATAAGGCTTTTTCCCTTTGTCTGTTTTTCGTTTTTCAAATTTTGTTTTAAAACAAAAAAAATGAGAAAACGAAATGATGATTTGTTTTTTCTGATTTTATTTTGAAAAACCAAAGAACGAACCGTACACGGATTAAACAAACACACTAAAATATATAAAAAAACAGAAAAACATTTTTTAAATGTCACTTTTATCGTCCCCAATGAAACTCTGTGGTACTCGGTAGTATTTCAGTCAGCTCTCTTTAAGGCTGATTAAACCTTTAATTTATAAAGACAACATTCAGTTGGTTTAAATGAACAGGGAAACTGAAAGGAGGTTGTCTTAATTGGAAGCTCCAGAAAAAGGATATGTCTAAGTACTGAACCCTGTGGTGCCCCAACCCTAACCCAAATCACAGGCTCTGATCTCGTTAGCTTCATAAACACAAACATCTGCCAGAAGGTTGAGAATGAAGCCACTCTGGAAACAGACCAGATGTTCACACTACGTCTGAAGCAGAGGGTCCAGCAGAACCATTAGCCCGAGTCAGCTGACTCACAAAAACAATACGTTACGTTTTTATTCTGAAAAGCACATCACTCCCCTGTCAGGAGCTTCTAAATGTTTTAAAAGACTCCTCAAACTGATCTTTATTCTGTTTAAGTGACTAAAACAGATGAAATGTGTGAATAAATTGAGCCTGTAGATGTTGACAGCTGGTCGACAGGAGGCGAAGAACAAGCTCTGCTGTCAAAGTTAAACACTGCCTGTCTGTCGGAGAGACGCTCCACGACGTCACGCTGCCTTCCTCTTGGCTTTAGTGGCAGGAAGAGTCGGTCTCGTTTTGAAGATTTGGTCATCTCGTCTTCAGAAGAAAAGTCGTCGTTAGACATGAAACATCTTTTTAAGTGTCACTGTCTAAAGGTTTTAGCACAGATATCAGTCTCACCGTTTCACCTCCGCGTTGACAAACGATCCGTCTGAACGGGACTCAGAGAGGATCTGCTCACCACGCTTTTATTTTGGTAGGACACTTCATTTTATAATGAATTATGTTATTATAACATGTTAGCTTAATATTTAGTTTAAATCTGACCATTTAGATTTCACTTCATAGAGATTTGAATAGAACTTTTGTATTTATAGACATATATCTATAGATATCTATTGTAGTGGAATAAACCGTTGTGTTTATTGTACCCACCTTCTGTGAATTACTTCAGTCTCTTTAGGATTCATGGAGGTCTCTCTCTGAGCCTAACCTTTGATAGAGCTGAGATTAATTACAGACTAGGTTCTCTAAAATACAGTGAGTTAGTTACGTACCGTTTGTTGATGAATCTGAACCAGAGTCGTGAAATAAATCTTATAAAATGTATTACACAAAGCGGACGATAGTACACACATTTAACAGTTGAGGTAATAAGAACAGTTGCTAGTTAACACGATGGTAATTGTGTTCTAGTTGGTTAAACTTTGAGATTAACGGCTGAGTCTGTGATGTTGGACTAGGGTTGTTAGTTTAGGTTAAGGAGTGAGTGAGGGTAGGGTTACTGGTGGATCAGTGACGTGTTGGAGTGAGCGGTTAGCTTATCAACAGGCCTCTGGTTTTACCAGTTAGGGTTTCTCTCACCAACGGTGCGCCGGTCCCAGTGGATCGTAGCCTGGCAGAGGGGAGAAGCCGTGGCGAAGCGGATGGTCCTTCCCGGCTGCTTCGTCTGGCCTCCGGTGACTGTCCAGTCGCCGGTCGCCGGTTGGCTTCGTCCGGGATCCGAGCTCCTAGCAGAGACATGGCTGGTGTGAGGCAGGAGTCCCCATGTTGGTGCGAGCAAAGACGAGTCTCGTCTTCCTCAGGAGAGTAACGGATCGACCGGCAGGGCCGATCGGGTTTGACAGATTCAGCTGTGTAGCTCAGAAACAGCTGAAGCGTGGCTCATCGAGGCTTGATGAGAACTAACATGAAAGTCAGCTCGAGGCAAGCTAAGATGGAGGTTAAAGAATCGTGGACCTATCAAAATAAGTTATTAAGTCACATGACTCAACCTTTAATGTCAAAGGGTACCAGCTAATAAAAGTAATACTGGTTTTTACCTTTAGCACAGTAGAAGTATGAACATAATACAGAACTGGATCAACATTCTTAGTGCTGTAAGAGAAAGTGCATTAATCACATGAAGACATTTCTGTAACAGATTAAAGTGTCGTTTTAGGAAGAGACACCCAGAGTCTTTAGCTTATATTATTATTATTATTATTATTATTATTATTATTATTATTATTATTATTATTAAAAGAGTCAGGTGGATTCTTCTGACACGACCGGACCTTGGAGGAGTGTTGATTCAGGTTAAACACAGTAACGATCCATTATAATACAAGTTATTGGGAAACACTGGAGTAGTGTTTGTGATGATCACATGGGTAGAGGTCAGAGGTCACAGCATATATTGATAATGCTACACTATCAATCAATCAAAAATATGAATCCCAGGGAGAAATAACATATCTATCTACACACCTTCCTTTGAAATCTGCTCCTCCTATTGGCTCGTTTCCTTTCCTCTGGACGCCTGTTTTTCTTTGTTTAGGTTGAACTTTTCCAGATGTTTTCTGTTTTTATCTGTGACTAAACCACACACAGATAATTAGACGTTCACACCTCGTCAACACGTCTGCTGCAGAGCGCCAGGCTCAGATAGCAGCCCTGGGAAGTGATGATGACTCACTGAAACCCGTTCAGATGTCCTGATGGTCGGGGATCGAGCAGCCGGAGCCGGCAGGTCTCTGATCCACCGTATTAATCAGCTGATGATCCAGGTTCTGGCTGCCTCGCTCTGCTCTGTCAGAACCACGAGGAGACGCTGAGGTTGGCCTGAAGACTAATAGAGGGACGGGTCCGAGGGGAAATCAAGGTCGGAGTCTAAAACTGGTTCTGTCTGTCGGAGCGGCGGAGTCCGCTCCATCTGATCCTCCTCGTGGAGCTCAGACAAAGAGCAGAGAGCCCAGACCACCAGGTCCTGGTTCGGTTCTGGTCTAAATCTGACCTGCTGCATTCTGGGTCTAAACACTCTGGTTTAAAGTCCCGATCCAGTCCTGTAACCCTTCAAAGTGGTCCTGATGCAGTTCTCCAGTCTTGGATTTGTTCCTGTCTCTTAAAACCGTTCCTCTACTGGAGACCTGATCCAGGGTTTTAACCAGTTAAAACCCTGGATCACTGGCTTTAAATGTTCATATTTTAAAATGTGAAACTTAAAGGTGCTATAGTGAGTTTGGTAAACAATGTAGCTTAAAATGTTTTTTTTTCATACCTCTTAACAACGTTCTAACATAGTATAGCTGTAAATATATTGTGGACGTAAAAAACCAGAGAGAAATCAATAAGGTGGTTTCCTCGCAGTTCTCCTAAAACCTCAACCAATCAGACGTTTAGGACTGAAAGCAGCTATTGGACAATCTGGCTGTCTGTCTCCTGAAACGCCTCACTTCCTCACTGCTTCGATCCTCCATTAATGCTGCTGGAGCATTTTTCAGCAGAACATCCAGGAAGTGAGAGAAGGACAGAAACAGCTGTTAGCGCTTCAGTTTTAGGAAAAATATCAGAGTCCTAAAAAGAAAAACAGCTTTTCAGCTGCAGGAAGCTAAAACGTTTGGACGTAGAAAGAGGAGAAACCAGGGGAACATTAGCATAGCGTTTCTACGGCTGGTGTTTTACTCTGTTGTTTAATGCACAGTCCCATGTCTGGAGGAGGCGTGGCCTAAGGATTATACCTGATGGGAGGGGTGAGAGCTCTGAGACGTGTTGGTGTAAAATAGCTAGCTAAACCTAGCTTGTTTGAAGACTCCTTATTGCACTTTAAAAAGCTGTTTTTATAAAAGAAAGTAAGAAAAACTGTCTTTTAAAGTTTAAAAATATTTTTACAAAGTTATTAAAATTGATTAATTAGATTTTAAAAATATGAGTGAACTCAGTGTTTGATGCTTTAAATGTCCAGGTGTTTCAGTGAGGGCCTTTGGACGGTTAAACGGTTTTCTTGTTGTTTTCATGACTAAATCGAAGTGATTACAACTTCGACTGTCTTGGTGTTTCAGTGAACTCTGATCACATGACTGACTCACAGGAGGAGCTTCACTTTGAGCAGAGGTCTAAAATGTTCCCACGAACGAGGCATCCCTTGGGTCAATCAAGACGCATGGTTTTGTATTTCTTTTGCAACCATTGAAACATAATTTATTCTGAGTAGATTTTAATGTAAACATTTCAGAAATAGTTTGAAATAAATGGATCCTTCATTTTAGAAGCTCTTCTGAAGTTCAGATGTAAATCCTTTTATTAGAATGTTGTTAAAATGTGGATATGAAGTAATCAATCTGGCATCTACAGGGTTAAAAGCCTTCAGATGATTGACAGTTTGGTGGTTTTTGGGTGGGACTGAATTTGTTGAACCTATTAAAGTTTTAGAGCACTTCCTCCTTTCATCCTTAAGAGGAGAGTCACCTAAAACCTGAGGGTGGATCTTATGGATTCAGTGTGAAAATAAGTGAGTTCCCTCACATTGGTGACTTTAGAGGAACAACTTGATGTTAATGTAGAAGAAACAAATCAGGATTTCTGGTTTGAGTGTTTGAAGGCTGAGTGATCAGATCCAGATTCAATCAGAGACATTGAACATGTCTGATAGTCAAAAGAACGAGTTAAACTAACGACTGAATCTGCTCTGACAGGCCGGTCTGGGTTTGAAGCTGAACTCCTGCAGATGTTCTGAGAGGATCTTCCAGATGAACGAGACTCAGGAGGGAATCAGAACCAACATTTCTTCTTCTGCTTGTGTTTGGGGTTCTAACGGCCGTCCTGCAGAACACAGTAAAAGTCGCGTTGGTTGTAAATGTTCTGCAGAGGCGTCTAGAGGTCATAACTAAACACGTTGTTCAGTCTGAGGTCTGATTGAACTCAGATTAAAATCAGAGCCTGAGGAGTTTTTTGACTCTATGAAACCATAGAGTTGGTTTAAACCTTTTATTTGTTCCTCTTTTGAAGTTAATCTAAAAACTAAGAATCTGGTTTGTTTGGAGCTCAGGGTTTAAGACCCGATCCTGTAAACCGGACCAACCTGTGGCCCCTCCTGTCTCCCCAGTGCCTTTCCGTGAGGCTCCAGCCTACTCCAAGCGCCGGCGTGGTCCGACCTCTGGCAGCGGAAACGGCCACTCCCCCTCCTCGTTGTCGGCGCCGCGGGTCCTCCTGCGCTCCAACAGCGACAACAACCTCTCCGTCAGCCAGTACCAGCAGCAGCAGCAGCACGGTTCTCCTGGAAACTGGGCCCCCCATCCGCAGCAGCACCAACACGCCCGGGCCCCCCAGCAGGGTCACCCGCAGCCTGGCTCCTCAGCTTTACACCGCAGCCTGTCACCCCAGCTGGTCCAGCAGATGCCCAGCGGCAGTCCAAATGGCAACGTGGTGGTCCGAACCATGGGGAGAGGGGCCCGGAGCCGGTCGCCCTCCCTCAGCCGGCTGGGGGAGGACAACCGACGGGTCCAGCCGTCACAGCGCCAGCCCAGGTGAGTCTGAGCTCCAGGGTCTGAGAGATGTTCTGTCATAAAGAAACAAACCAATCACAGTGAAGGTTTCATCAAAAAACACTTTACCCTGCGTTTGTTTTCTGTCCGATAGAAGCGTTTTAAGGATTTTAAAGTGATTCTATCAGGGTTAAATGACAGTTTATCACTTTTCATTATAATCCTTAAATGAGCTTCCATATTTATTAGAAGAGGGTGTGGCTAAAATAACTACTAGTTATTCCAAACGCTACATATTGGCGAGCCAGCCAGGAGTTTTCTTCCCCATTTTGGGTGAGGAGAAGCAGACAGGAGGTGTCTGGCTTCAGGGAAGAGAAGTGAACATCAGCCTTAAACAGGGTTTGAGACCCGAACAGGGGTAGGCCGGCAACCTTGAGGCAACACCGTGTAGCGGAGAAAAACAGTGAGCGTCTCTTCTCGTCACTGGCTGAACGAGAACCATGTGACACGTCTGTTGAAGGAACTGTGTATAACGTGGGCCAATCGGAGAGGGTTTTAACAAACACGTGACCCAGGTCTTTAAAGTCACAGTACTTAATTACTGAATTATTCCAAATAATAATTATTGCGCTAACCTTTAGCGAAGTAAAAATGTAGAAAACCAGATGATTTAAGGTTTATATAAAATAATCCTGAAACAGGAGAAACACATTAACATTTGAATGTGTTAGTGAAAAGTCCTTGGACTGGAACATTGTGAAGAGAATGTTCTGTAAACAAGAGATTACAGTTTGAATACCAGTCTTTGGTTTTAAAGAAGAAACATCTTTAAAGAGTGTTTTATTACACAGCTAGAGTCCAGTTGAGGTCATCTGGGAGGTGGACACCTGAAAGTGGACGGTTGGACACCTGTAGGAATGTTAATTCAGGTTAAAACATAATAAAAGAGTCATTGTAATCCGAGTTATTGGGAAAAAGATGGATTATTGTTTGTGATGGTCACAGGGGTCAGAGGTTATAGCGTATTTGGTAATGCTACAGTTGATTCTGTGCTGCTCAGAGGGATTTCTACTCCCTAGTTTTATCAGGGTTTTATTTTTGATGCTTTAAAACGAAATGTAGATTTGAGCTTGATTTTTTACTCTTTATTTACTTCTTTCAAGGCTTTTTCACGTTAAATCACTTTCATCAGTTTCACAGCAGTCAAAGACAAAAAGACCAAACTGTCCGTGTTTATTCGCTGAGTCAGGAGTTGTTTTTTCACTTCAGGCTTTTCCTGAGTGGATCCTGATTTGTGGTCCAACCTGAAACTGCTGCTGATGACAGTAAAGGCTCAGATTTTAATAAAGTCAAAGCCTTCCAGGAAACCCAGTGAAGTCGTCACTTTAACACCGTGATGAAGACTTTTAGTTTAGAGCAAACTGAGACGAAACTGTGCTCTCTCAACGGGGCTTTTATTTTGAAAGATTTGCATCTGCAGTGGCTAAATGACTGGATCCTAAATGAGTCAGAGTGAATTAAACACTGTTCAGAGCTAAAAATATGTCACTTTGACTCATTTTTATCAGGTTCAGCAAAATATCAGAAACGCATCATTTGATTAGTGTCATGTGATTTTAATCCAATTAAATCATCTCAGATTTGAGTTGAAAAAAAATCCTCCATTAAGTCGTTAAAGCGTGAAATATGAAATAATAATAATAATTATTAATATATATAAAAAGTGTTGGCTGTCCACCTGTACGTCCTCCACCAGGGGGCAGTGTTCTATATTTGGCAGGTTTTTGATGAAGGTACTAATCCTGATGCTCATCTGTCTCCGTGTTTTGATGCTGTTTATCTTTTATTGTTCAACATACAGAGCACATTTTCATTGTTTTATTTTTATTTTATTTTTCTTAAATGCCAATTATTGTGATGAAATCTTGATTTAAAAAAATATATAAAATATTCAAATATTTTCTATTCTATTAATGCGTAAAAGGTTTTTGGGGGTGAGATTATTGGAGCATGTAGGGTCAAAGACTGGCATCAACACTGATGTTGTGTCATGTAAGATTCTCAACTTTTGGCATTAATCACTCGTTAAAGTGATAATATGCAGTTTTGCTTGTTTTGGGCTTCCTCTGGTGTCCGTTTTAAATCACTGCATTACACAAGTTAGCATATTGTTTCAGCTTCTAAACGCCTAAATCTACCTGTTGAAATGTCTCCTCAGCCTTCATAGCTTTCTACAGGAGCGGTTATTTACTCCTTCAAAGAAATCAGCTGTGTTCAAGCAGGGAGAGATGGAAAAATCAGGAATCATGAGATAAAAACACTCCAGAGCTAGCATAACAGCTAGCCACTTTGGGTTAGCCTAACCCTCGTGAGACACGTGACTTCCTGGGTACCGTGACGGCGACGGAGATTTTGCAATCGTGGTATTCTGGATCTAACCACCAGATGGGGCTAAGTGACTTTTCATTAACTCTGTAAAGAGTCAGATTAGCACAGACTGGCTCAAGGAGAAGATTTAAAAATATGAAAAAGTTGCATTTTATTACTTTAAAACACCCCGTAGACATCAAAATATTACAATTCTCAACAGACTGGTGGAAATCACTCTGACGTCTCAAATCATTTTAGTTCTGAATATTAATTACCATATTTGCCCAAATATAAGAAGAGGGTTTTTTCATTAAAAATAATTTTAAGAAAGGGGGGGGGGGGGTCGTCTTACTATCGCGCCTCAGCCCACCAGCAAGGGGCGCATGCTTTATGGTGAAGCGGCGCCAGCAGGAAGCAGCTAGACCGCGAGTGGTCCTAGACGTCCGCTCCAGTTCAAAGTTACAGGTCCACTGAGGATTAAAACACCTGATGGCAAAGTCCAGCGCCAGCTTCTGGCGTTTTCAGACTAGTGTGGGTACGGAGCCGATACCTTCTGTGGGACCTCGGTGAATTGGGATTACTGGACCCGCTGTGACTGCAGTGTTTTCAGTGTGAGCTCTGTACAGGTGAGCGCGTCGCTCGATTCACACACGCCTGAAAAACACAGCAGAATCCAGCGCTGCCTGGCGTCCACACACAGGACCCGTTTCTGAAGCTGTGCACACACACACACACACACAAACACACACAGTCTCAGTGAGAGAGAGAAAAAGAGAGGGAGGAGGGAGGTGAGCCCACTCAGCCAGAGACTGAGCAGAGAGAGAGGAAATTGACCGGAGCTTCTTTTTTCTCTTTTTTTTTCCAATTGACTGAAATCTGTTGTCAGAGAATTTTAATTCCTGATTAATAAGCAAATATGAAAGCAGTCTGTAATTAAAAGATCATATAAATTATTTTCTCAAAATGTAATTAAAAATAGTTTCTTTATAAAGTGAATTTATTCTTTTTTTCTGAAGACCAGTCTTGAAAAATGGTGGTCGTCTTATAATCAGGGTGGTCCTATACGGTAGTTGACCTCACAGGCAGGATAACCAGGGGTTGTCTAGTTGCCCCTATTAGACCTCCCTCTACCATAAATGGAACTAAAACTAGCACCACCTGCTGGAAAACTATAAAAACTACAATTTATTCCTTTACTATCACGAAAATGATTCGTGCTGCGTGTGTTCGTCCGCTGTGAATTTATAAAAACAGTCCTGAAATGTTCAACTTTAGACCAAAATAAACAAACATAAACAAATTTGCATCAACAGTTTAAAAAAAATCAAAACTCACCAGGTCAACTGGAGTTCAATAAGAGGTTTATGAATTTTATTCTTCATGAAGAAGCCTCTCCTCATGAGGTTCAGAACTTCCTCTCCTCAAACCTCCTAGTGTGTGTTCCTCTTCCCCTGGGAAACACACCATCTAAGACACTCTGGCTTCTCACTGTAACCATAGTAACGGTTGCTATGGCTACCTACAGTTACTTTGCAAGTGTGTGGAAGTTTCACATGCACGTCAGACCCTCGTAGCAACGGTTAACTGAGAAAAGCTCCAGGTTAGTGTCGACATGACGACGAGCTGCGATCTGGGAGGGATGATACCTCCTGATTAACACACCTGATCTGCTCCTCCTCCTCCTCCTCCTGCTGCTCCTCCTCCTCCTGCTGCTGCTCCTCCTCCTCCTGCTGCTCCTGCTCCTCCTCCTGCTCCTGCTCCTCCTCCTCCTCCTCCTGCTTCTCCTCCTCCTCCTCCTGCTGCTCCTCCTCCTCCTCCTCCTGCTGCTCCTCCTCCTCCTCCTCCTCCTCCTCCTCCTCCTGCTGCTCCTGCTCCTCCTCCTCCTCCTCCTGCTGCTGCTCCTCCTCCTCCTCCTGCTGCTCCTCCTCCTCCTCCTGCTGCTCCTCCTCCTCCTCCTCCTCCTGCTGCTCCTGCTCCTCCTCCTCCTCCTCCT
>SSNR01000169.1:406531-446852 GCA_006937965.1 Callopanchax toddi | reverse complement strand
TCTGATCTAATCTGATCCAGTCTGATCTAATCTGATCCAGTCTGATCTAATCTGATCCAGTCTGATCTAATCTGACCCAATCTGAGCTAATCTGACCCTTTCCAGGTTAATAAAAGTCCCTCAGCTCCATCTGCTGCTTGGATCCAGAATACCACGTCTGTAACTTCTGAGTCTCTGGTCCGGTGCCCTGAAGTCTCACAAAGTCACGTGTCTCAGAGGGTTAGGCTAACCCAATGTGGCTAGCTGTTATGCTAGCTCCGGAGTGTTTTTAGCTCCTGATTCCTGATTTTTCCCATCTCTCCCTGCTTGAACAGCTGATTTCTCTGACTGAGTGATGAACCGCTCCAGTAGAAAGCAGTGAAGGCTGAGGAGACGTTTAACAGGGAGATTTAGGGCTTTCTGAGCAGAAACTATGCTGCTAACCTTTTTACAAACGGACACTAGGGGGAGCTAAAAACAAGTCAAATAGCATAGTGTGCCTTTAACGTTAAGTTTTTTTTAAAGTTGCTTCTTGGTGTACAGTTGAAACAAACGAATGACGTAATGCTGAACTGTACAGGTTAGCTAACAGGTAACATGGAGTTCTAACGCATCAGGACGACTCTTTAGATCAAAGGTCGTTTATAAAACCTGAAAACCAGATGCTGCTTTGTCACCAATCTGCATCAGCGTCTCGTTCGATCTGACAAACCCTGAGTTCTCCTCGGTCAGACGAGTCATGGATGTAGAGCAGGAGCAGAGAGGAGAGAGAGCGTCACTTCATCCGTCCTAACGGGGAACCTGAGGTCTCTCCTGGATCAGCTTGAAGCTCTGATGAGGATCCAGACAGAACATCATGTCAGACCTGGTTCAGGATCAGATCCAGACTCCTCTCTGAGACCAGCAGACAGAGATTAGAAGAGGAGCAGAAGAAGCGCTGGATGGTGTCGGAATACTTCATGAAGAAACTTCAATCAGAAACATCAAATTCCGCTCTGGGATTAATCATGGACCTTTGATTGATTGTAAACACGTTATTAGAAGAAGCCTGTCAGTCGTTCATTCCAGAGCTGCGTCTCTGAGCCTCGTCCTGGCTCTAGGGTCAGCTGATTGGCTGACCTTAGGGACCGTGGAGCGGCTCAGAGAGCTGATGATGCTCAGCTGGACTCTGAAACTCAAAGCATAACGATGTTTAGTCAAAGCTGCAGACATCAGAGCTCAGGATAAACGGCTGTAAGTCCCTCAGGCCTCTGGGACGTATCACACATCACCTCCAGCTGCTCGGCTGCAGTTTGTCCCTCAGAAAACGTCTCAGTAGGTGCTGAATGGGGTTAGCTCTCCAGAGGCCCACAAAGACGTGAGGAGGAGCGCGGGCTGCAGGACAAGGTGACCCACTTCCTCTCCTTCACTCCATTTTCCTCTGTTCATCTCTTTTTCCTGCTTCCTCTTTGCTCCGTCACAGAATGGGATCACAGCGTATCGGTTTTTCTCTCTGTTGTCTCAAAACTTCACTCTGGTTTCATTTAGAGGTTTTTTGAAGCCGACAGAGTTCAGGTTCCAAGTTCATCTGAGTGAGGAAAACTCCTGGCTGGGCTTGTTTTAGCCTGGTGTTTAGATCCCAGCTTGTCCACTGATCAGGACTCCCTATAATGTTAATGGAGCAGATTTACATAAACAGCCTGTAAGGAATAACCATAAAGACTCAAAACAGGAGAAAATCAGAACACAGCAGAATAAAAAGACTAAAATACAAATGATTACTAAAAGCGAGGGAATCAAAAGAGGTCTTCAGCCTCGTCGTCTCCTCAATGTGTTGTGGTCAGGAGCTCCTCTAGTCCTGCACCTGGAGCGGGTCACTATCCGGGTCAGAGGACCTGAGATCTGCAGTAGGGACACACAGGTCAGATAGATGAGAGGGTGCATCAAAAACCAACATTTAAAACTCACTTCTAAAGCTGACTGTCTGCCGGTGCAAAGAAGCTAAACTAGAGGACACAGAGTCAGGTGTAGCGTTGATCTAGTTTATCTAGCACACACTTCTGTAGCGATCTAGCTTCGTGTTGTCAGTCTGACACAGAGGAGGCTCTCTGAAGCTTTCACTTACCAGACTCCACAGGAACTCCGGGTTCTGCTGATGTTACAGGGAGTAGATTATGTATTTTAATATTGATGAAGGGAAGTCTGAGTCGGAATAAGACTTTACGAGTTTTATTATCAAAAGCGAGACGGACAAACAGTTATAGACAGTTAGCAGTGAGCTAGCAAGGCTTTAGCTTTTGTCAACACGATGTTAACGTGTTCTCAGTTGATCTTAAAAGAAGTTTTAAGACCTTTCTGAGCAGTAGATTAAAGTCTCATTTTAGGACGCGACACATAAAGTCTTTAAGTTTATTATTATAACTAAAGAGTCCTGTGGAGTCTCCGGCACGACCGAACGCTTGGAAGAATGTTGATTCAGGTTAAAACATAATAAAAGAGTCATTATTATCAAAGTTATTGGGAAAAAGATGGATTATTGTTTGTGATGGTCAACAGGGGTCAGAGGTTATAGCATATTTGGTAACGCTACACAGCTTTCCTTAAAAGATCAAAATAAACCCAGAGGGCTGAGCAGACTCTGAGGGTGCTCTGTATCTGGAAGGTCCAGATCTACGTGAGCTGGTCCTCGGTCCAGGGGGAAGGGGCGTGTTCAGAGTGTCCCTGTGTGACAGGTAACAGGTCAGAACACCCCCCACTTTGTTCACAAACGGCACATTGGATATTAATAATGGAGCGCCGGTCCTATCGTTCGGTCTGAACGATAGGATTGGCTGAAGTTTGTAGAGAACTGCGGGACAACCAATTTATTGGTTTCTTTCCAGGGTTTTTTTAATCTCCACAATATATTTATGGCTATACTATGTTGGAACGTTGTTAAGAGGCCTTAAAAAAAACGTTAAAAGCTACATTGTTTACCTGGATACTGAGAATGGCTTTAAGGAATTATGGAAATGTAAATGAAGCTGGTTTCTGATCAGGTTTAAAATCAGAACGAATCTGTTAAAAGTCAGAATCATTTGATTTTGTAAAAACTGACAAAGATACGAGACGGTCTTCTCTCTGCTCGTCTTCATTCAGATAGTTTTGTGTTTATATAATCTGGTTTTTCCCTTTGAATTAAATTAATGATTCACATTAGATTTATTATGATTAACCTCTGACCTGACCTGAACTGAACAGTTTCCTGCTGAACTGTAGAGTTTAGCTAACAGGCCATTTAGCTAACAGGTCATTTAGCTAACGGGTCATTTAGCTAACAGGCCATTTAGCTAAAAGGTCATTTAGCTAACAGGTCATTTAGCTAACAGGCCATTTAGCTAACAGGTCATTTAGCTAACAGGCCATTTAGCTAACAGGTCATTTAGCTAACGGGTCATTTAGCTAACAGGCCATTTAGCTAACAGGTCATTTAGCTAACAGGTAACTTAGCTAACGGGTCATTTAGCTAACGGGTCATTTAGCTAAAAGGTCATTTAGCTAACAGGTAACTTAGCTAACGGGTCATTTAGCTAACGGGTCATTTAGCTAACAGGTCATTTAGCTAACAGGTCATTTAGCTAACAGGTCATTTAGCTAACGGGTCATTTAGCTAACGGGTTATTTACCTAACAGGCCATTTAGCTAACAGGGCATTTAGCTAACAGGTAACTTAGCTAACGGGTCATTTAGCTAACGGGTCATTTAGCTAACGGGTCATTTAGCTAACAGGCCATTTAGCTAACAGGTCATTTAGCTAACAGGTAACTTAGCTAATGGGTCATTTAGCTAACGTGTCATTTAGCTAACAGGTCATTTAGCTAATGGGTCAATTAGCTAACAGGTAATTTAGCTAGCAGGTCATTTAGCTAGCAGGTCATTTAGCTAGCAGGTCATTTAGCTAACAGGTCATGTAGCTAGCAGGTCATTTAGCTAGCAGGTCATTTAGCTAGCAGGTCATTTAGCTAGCAGGTCATTTAGCTAGCAGGTCATTTAGCTAACAGGTCATTTAGCTAACAGGTCATTTAGCTAGCAGGTCATTTAGTTAACAGGTCATTTAGTTAACAGGTCATTTAGCTAGCAGGTCATTTATTTAACAGGTCATTTAGCTAGCAGGTCATTTGGTTAACAGGTCATTTAGTTAACAGGTCATTTAGCTAGCAGGTCATTTAGTTTACAGGTCATTTATCTAGCAGGTCATTTAGTTAACAGGTCATTTAGCTAGCAGGTCATTTAGTTAACAGGTCATTTAGTTAACAGGTCATTTAGCTAGCAGGTCATTTAGTTTACAGGTCATTTAGCTAGCAGGTCATTTAGTTAACAGGTCATTTAGCTAACAGGTCATTTAGCTAACAGGTCATTTAGCTAGCAGGTCATTTAGCATTCTAACGAGTCAGTGGGACTTTCTTTAAACACCTGAATTAGCTGCTAACCTGTCACTGATCTGCAGCAGCGTCTCTCCTGATTCCACTAGTGTTCAATTCAGTGTTCACAACCGAGTTGTCATAGCAACAACATACAATGAAACTGTGGTGAAAAAAGTAGAAATGTAAGTATAAATACAAGTTATCAATAAAAACCCGACCTGAGTATTAAAACTGTTCAACAAAGTGACAGGATGAAGAGAAGTTTCTAATCTGACCATGGAGGAAACTACAGCCTGATTAGAGCCTCCTGTGATGTCATCAGTGGGTGTGGTCCTTACTGTAGACTTTATTTATGTAGATATATACATCACAAAGCTCATCCATAAATAAATAAACAACCAGTAGATGACCCCAACGTCCATTTAAGGTCATTTAGCTTCTGATTGGAGGATCAGAGAACCTGCTGTTCACTCACAGGTGAACCAGCTCATCTGAGACGCTGTTTTTCTCATCGCTAAGCGTTGTTCTGGTGTTTGTCCACTTAGTGGCGCTCTACTCTCATGTTTCCTCCTGGTACTGGTCCCTCAGCTCTGTGAATGGATGAGGAAATGTTTGATTCTCTTTTAGGATGAAGGTTAGAGCAGCTCAGTGGGTCAGAACCAGTCAGGTTTATTCATCTGGAGCTGAAAAGGAACAGAATCACCTGGAATAAGTTAGAATAGTTTTAATATTTTAACATTTATGGAGTTTTAAAGATGCAGGAAACAGTTTAGGTATAAACTCACCAAGTTCAACAGAAAACTGGTTTTAAAGTAAAAGTCTCACAGATATGATGGCGTCTCATCCCCTGGTTAGTTTGGTCACAAATAATGTGGAAGAAATTAATTAATGATTGAAAATAATATTCCGAGATGCAGCTGAAAACTAAAATATGAAATCTGAATCACATCAGAGACACCTTCATCTGTTTTTGTCGACTTTTTAAAATTGGGGCTTTTATAAAATGGTCTCTGAACCTTTGTTTGTTTGTTTGTTTGTTTGTTTGTTTGTTTAGCCAGGAAATGTCCCATTGAGTTTCAGAAACTCTTTTTCAAAGGAGTCCTGGATTACCTCCGTTATATTTATAGTACAAATGACCTTACTGGATCTTTTTTCTCTTTAAAACTTGAAGTGTTGGTCTAAACCGGGTCATTTTTAACATTTAACGTCCGGGAAATTATTTATATTTATTTTTTTAAGGGGGAAAATGCAAACAAACGGTAAAATGTAATAAAGTTTTATAATTTGATTTTTCTATTTTGGTTGTTTTTTAAAGTTGTTTGAAAATTTGTAGAATTTTTGGACAAGTCAAAGTAAAAAGCAAAAACGTTGAACATTTAAAAAAAAAATTGTACACAAGCTTAAATAAAATGGTTAAAAGTTAGAAAAATGCTTTATAAAAAATAATTATGTTTACTTAAATGTAAGCAAGATACCAGAATTAAATGGTGAAAAAAGTCAGTAAAACATTTGATTATAAAAGTTATTTTTGACCAGAACAAAAAGTTTTAGTAAAGTAGAAAAAGGCTACATAAGTTCATAAATGGGAAAATTCAAAAAGCTTCTAAAACCTTCAAACCTGTTACTTTTGTACTTTTAGTCGGGTCTTGGAATTTAGTTTTATTCTGTTTTCTGAAATAATATCCAACCATCCTATAACTGAATCCTATTTGGGTTCAAACTAAACTCCTGACCAGGTTTGTTCTTGTCTCTGGTCTCCGTCAGTCCGAGCAGCCATGGCGAGCCGGTCGGCACCAGGAGGAAGCTGTACAGCGCGGTACCAGGAAGGCTTTTTGTGGTGGTCCGGTCTTACACCGCTCAGGCTGAAGGAGAGATTAACCTCTACAAAGGGGACAGGGTCAAAGGTGAGTCAGGGATCACCCTCTCTGCTAACACGGTTAGGTTCCAACGTGGTGATTGTTATGGACAAATTACAGCCAATAACAAAACACCACTCGGATTCTGATTGGACAGGCCGCTCCTCCCAAGGTCACGCCCCTCTGTTGAAGACCCCCAGAGAGACTATGGAGTCCCAAAGTCAGAGCGCCGTGTAGCACAAAATGTCTTCAGTTCCCTTTGATGCTTTGGAAACCCTTTTATATTCATTAGATGGATACTTTTTGTGCTAACAGAAACCTGCTAATAGAAATCTCCTCTGATAAACCACATTTCACAGTTTGCACATTCCATCTACTAGAAAGGCGCCATCTAGTGGCTGCCCGGGTTCAGTTGTAATCAAGTCAAATTCCTGAATATGTGAGATGTCACTGTTCTGGTCAATAAAGCTATTCTGATTATGATTCTAAAGCTGCGTTCCAGTTGTCCTCGGAAGTCGGAAGTTCCGAGTTGGAAAAATCAAATGGAACGCCCTCTGAAGTCAGACTTCCCACTCGGAAAGTCTGAGGTTTTTTTGAGTCCCGACTTTGGGAAAATACATGGCGGCTCCTCATAATAACAGTTAAATGTACTGAAAACATGTTTATTTTGCAAGATCTGCTTGTTTGGCTGCATCTACATTCAGAATTACGTGTAATGCTGTGTTTCTTATGACTATAAACAATTTCAGAATGATTGCATGATCTAATTAATTAAAGTCTAAAACAATGTTTTGAATGTGTGCTGCTAACAAAGGCGACAGTGGCAATGTGTTTGTGTGTGAACCAAACACAAGAAGAAATACAACTAAATTACTTAATACTTTGGTATCCCAGCTTTTCCGACTTTGCAAACTGGAACGCTTGTAACTCAGATGTGAAGTCATTCCCAGTTCCGAGTTCCGACCTCCGAGGTAAATGGAACGCAGCATAACAGAAACCTGCTAATAGAAACTACTAGCTAATAAAAACCAGCTAACAGAAACCAGCTACCAGAAACCAGCTAACAGAAAACAGCTAACAGAAAACAGCTAACAGAAAACAGCTAATAGAAACCTGCTAACAGAAACCTGCTAACAGAAAACAGCTAACAGAAACCAGCTAACAGAAACCAGCTAACAGAAACCTGCTAACAGAAACCAGCTAACAGAAACCTGCTAACAGAAACCAGCTAACAGCTAACAGAACTGGAACAGGAAATCAGCTAACAGAAACCTGCTAACAGAAACCTGCTAACAGAAACCAGCTAACAGAAACCAGCTAACAGAAACCTACTAACAGAAACCAGCTAACAGAAACCAGCTAACAGAAACCAGCTAACAGAAACCAGCTAACAGAAAACAGCTAACAGAAACCAGCTAACAGAAAACAGCTAACAGAAAACAGCTAACAGAAACCAGCTAACAGAAACCAGCTAACAGAAACCAGCTCTCCATTCATAGTTTGTTTCATCCTAGAAGAGTTCTACAGAACTTAGTGTGTTGTTGACATCTGACAAATGTTCTGTTTGATCTAACGTGAAAAATTGATGTTTAATTTCTGAGAGACAAATTATGGGATGGTCTTTGTGACCAATTAAAATCTAGTAAATCAGTGATTTTATTAGCTTTACTTACACAATGTAGAACAACATGACACCATTTTGTTGCTTTATATTGAAGTAATTTAATTACATTTAATTACAATAATTTCATTAATTCTTAATTAGCAAAAGCAATAAACTCTGTACCACAAAAAAATTCATTAAAGTTAAACTGAACTTTTATCCGAAGTTCAGATGTTTAACAGAAGATTTCTGTGAAACTTCTTGAAATGTGTCGGTGAAACGTGTTTTTTCTCTCCTCTGTCCTGGTCCAGTTCTGAGCATCGGAGAGGGGGGGTTCTGGGAGGGCAGCGCCCGCGGCCAGGTGGGCTGGTTTCCAGCCGACTGTGTGGAGGAGGTCCCGGCCAAGGCCACTGAGGAGAGGAGCTGTGAGTAGCATCACCTCCACCTGGGGCGGTTTCTGGGACGCTTAGTTTACTGGGACGCAGCAGGTTGATACAGGTAGTAACTGTAAACATTTAGTTTAGAGCTGAAAATCACATTTTCTTGATCATAATTGAATCTGTCTGAGAGTTTGAGCACATCATAACATATCAAATCATTATAGGTAGGATTAATTAGAAGATCTGAATCTGTAAAATGTGTGCACATATAGACATGCATGTAGAAGAATCAGAACATCATAAACGTGTTGTTCCTCTAGTTCTGAGTCTGATTCATCTGGTCTTGTTGTTTACCTAAAGCACGCATGTTAACTGTACGTCACTCAAATACGTAGTACACACACATATATGCATAGAGCACATTCACATATATACATGTACACACGTGTATCCCATTTCATTACACGTAACTTAATGTTTTACACGTATGGTTTGATTTCTTCACATGACAGGATTTAATGGGTTGTTACCAACATTAGTGAGAATCATCAGAACCTTTAGATTCACTTAGAGCCCAAACATTTTGGCTTCTGACCACAAAACAGCAGAGACTCTTGACCCCAACTGTCACTGACAAAATGATACAAACACTGCTAACAAAGTAGAAAACAAGGAAACATGACAACACAAACATCTACCATGTTTGTAAGAATGAGTCTAAACCAGGACTGTCCAAACTTTTCACCATGAGGCCAAAATCACCAAGTGTCAAGTCCTCCAGGGCCACAAAAGTTAGAATATTTCTTAAAAGAAACGAGCAAAAAATATTTTGTTCTGCTCAAAAATTCATTATAAATGCAACATTTTAATGAACAGTCTTTGTCAATACGACACAGGGACCTCGTATGTTTGACTCAATAATAAAAGCATCAGATTCACTGGATCTGATTGGTCGACTGTTTTTAGGTTTCTACATTCTGTTCCATCCTCAGCACCAAGACCAGGATCTGGGTCTTTCTCCAGTCCTGTTGCTGGATTTAGTCAGGCTTTATGAACAGAGCTCACAAGTCTGCGTTTTGGTTAAAGTCAGTGAGGATCTGTGGTTTTTTTAACCAGGAAATAAAGTCAAAAATCTCAATATCTCTTGAATTGTCTAAAAAAAATTGAATATTTTGATTGAATGGAAAATTTTGCATTTAAAAAAGATTTTAATTTACTTGGATTTTTTGTTTGTTGGGTCTCATGTTAGTAAAAATCTACAAAAATGTCATAAAGTGTCTGTCTGCATCAAAATCCTGCAGGAAAACTAAATTATAGAACTTTTAAAATGCAGCTAAGGGCCACACTACATCACTCTGAGGGCCACACAAAATCACTCTGAGGGCCACACTACATCACTCTGAGGGCCACACTACATCACTCTGAGGGCCACACTACATCACTCTGAGGGCCACACAAAATCACTCTGAGGGCCACACAAAATCACTCTGAGGGCCACACAACATCACTCTGAGGGCCACACAACATCACTCTGAGGGCCACACAAAATCACTCTGAGGGCCACACTAAATCACTCTGAGGGCCACACTAAATCACTCTGAGGGCCACACAAAATCACTCTGAGGGCCACACAACATCACTCTGAGGGCCACACAACATCACTCTGAGGGCCACACAAAATCACTCTGAGGGCCACACAACATCACTCTGAGGGCCACACAACATCACTCTGAGGGCCACACAACATCACTCTGAGGGCCACACAACATCACTCTGAGGGCCACACAAAATCACTCTGAGGGCCGCACAACATCACTCTGAGGGCCACACAAAATCACTCTGAGGGCCACACTAAATCACTCTGAGGGCCACACTAAATCACTCTGAGGGCCACACAACATCACTCTGAGGGCCACACAAAATCACTCTGAGGGCCACACAAAATCACTCTGAGGGCCACACAACATCACTCTGAGGGCCACACAACATCACTCTGAGGGCCACACAACATCACTCTGAGGGCCGCACAACATCACTCTGAGGGCCACACTAAATCACTCTGAGGGCCACACTAAATCACTCTGAGGGCCACACTAAATCACTCTGAGGGCCACACTAAATCACTCTGAGGGCCACACTAAATCACTCTGAGGGCCACACAACATCACTCTGAGGGCCACACAAAATCACTCTGAGGGCCACACAAAATCACTCTGAGGGCCACACAACATCACTCTGAGGGCCACACTAAATCACTCTGAGGGCCACACTACATCACTCTGAGGGCCACACTAAATCACTCTGAGGGCCACACAAAATCACTCTGAGGGCCACACTACATCACTCTGAGGGCCACACAACATCACTCTGAGGGCCACACAAAATCACTCTGAGGGCCACACAAAATCACTCTGAGGGCCACACAAAATCACTCTGAGGGCCACACAAAATCACTCTGAGGGCCACACTACATCACTCTGAGGGCCACACTAAATCACTCTGAGGGCCACACTAAATCACTCTGAGGGCCACACTAAATCACTCTGAGGGCCGCGTTTGGACACGCCTGGTCTAAATTCATGGAATTAGTGAGGAATTAAATTCACATCGAGTTCTGGAGAACGTCCCCATTCGTTGTGTCAGAACCCACAGTGGGGTCCCGACCCGACTTTGGGACCGTCTTAGTGACGTGTTGAAAACACCATAGTCAGTATATTTTGTATAAATGAATTCCAGTTCAGACCAGAAGGCGTGTGACGTCGCGGCGGCGTGACGTCGTGACCTCCAGCCTGACTTCGGTTTTAAAGGAGAGCTTTGACTTCTCAGGAGCGTCAGACCTTTTTGGGACGCAGACTTTCACACAGAGGCTGATCCTGATTGGTGGACGTGAGTTTTGGGGTTTTGGCTGTAACTGCAGCCCGTGTGTTCCTGAGGCGGACTGACGACACGTGGCTGGTCTTCCTGCAGAGCGTGAGCTGCTCTTCGTCCTCCTGTCTCCTCCCGTCTCCCCCAGGTCGCGGTGCATGAAGCTAACTCAGCTGTGCTCTTATTTCCTCTGGGTGCAGGCTAATGAACACATCACGCCACGCTCCGTCCTCTCTCTCTCTCTCACTCTGTCCTTCGCTCCTAATTAGTTTCATCCTCTGTTTTCTGACGCCGTTTAACCCTTTGATGCACTTTTTAGTGATTTTGAGTTTTAATTCTTTACATATTTGATCACCTTTTCATGCATATTGTAGCTAATTTATGTAAGGTCGTGCTGTTTTGAGTTCTCTCTGTTTTGTTCATGTTGTTTTAGTCTTAACCCTTTAAACCCTAGGCCTTTTTTTTTTTTTAGAGATTTGATCAAAAATGACACGCCCAAAATGAATTGAATATATCTCAAGAACTACAAGGTTTATTTGAATGGTTTTGGTACCAGAATAAAGGTAAGACTCCAGAGAATACTCCACATGTCTAAAAATCAACACTTGTCTTTCTGATTGAAATTAAATAATAATGGCACACACCAGAAAATAAAAAAAATTAATTTCCGCCTTTAAAAAAATCACTTTGCAATGTTATTATTCCCTTGAAAGTGTTCAGTTGCAATCCAAAACATCTAGCAATCTAAAGAACAACATCTTACCCTTTGCTGAGCCAAAGTTAATGCCAAAAAAGTAAAAAACAGATGATGTAGAGAGGTATTAGTGGATAAAGATCCAGGCAGACCTAGTTTAGCCATTTTGGCATATAGGCACCTGTGGGCCGTTACACATTTTTCAGGGTTTTTTTCTTATTGTTCCCACTTATATTTCACCCCCACTTGTCTTCTGTTACCTGGTCCAGATTTGTGTTGATTAAGTGAAAACTTTCAAATCGGGACCGTTCACAATAAAACATGACCTTTTCAGTGATGAGGGGGCGTGGCTTTGATGACGTCACAATTTGCCTGTTCCATGTTGTTAGTGGTTGTATGGTGACCCACCACAGCAAGTTTCATCATTCCATGATTTTCAATGACCAATTTATATCAATTTGTATTTTTTTGGTGAGTCGCCCAAATTTGAGGCCTGGCCCCGCCCCCTGAACATTAACGAAAACTCACAATTTTCAAAACTTAAGCTTCCCCATGCCTTATCAGCATAATCTCCAAAAATCAAATTGATCAATCAAAATCTCTAGCTGGAGTATGAACAGCTGCGGACAGTCCAAACAGCCAAATTGAACCTAAAATGGCCGACTTCCTGTTTGATATAAACCATGATGGTAAGAGACTTTTTCGTGCGTCTTAGTAGGTTCTACAAGTCTACTAAATTTCATAACTCTACTGTAAAAAAGGTCAATGGAGAGGGTGATTTTGCATTTTCTAGGAGGCGCTGTTGAGCCAATTTTTTGGCGACTTTTGCGACGCACTTAAAATACGTAAATTTTCACCAGGTTCTACAAATCCCCCAAATTTGGTGAGTTTTTGAATCTGTTAAGGCCTCCAACTAGACTATTTATTTTTGCCGGGAGAAAGAAAAATAAACGGAGGAATTACGAGGCCTTCAGCTGCTCGGGCCTAAAAATGTTTTTGAGGATTTTCAGGAAAATCAACAAAATGTCTGTTTACCCATTCAAGAAAACAGAAGTAGGACCAGGTTTATATTGGTGACTTGAGGAAATCCGCCTCAATGTCCATATGTGTTTCCAGCTATCTCAGTGAATTGTGCCTGTAGGGTGATGTTGTTGGAAAGAGCAGAGTTTGGGCTTTAATGTAAACAGTGGTTTGTGTGGATAGGATTATGATGAATTGTTACTATTGTGTGTTTTTCTTGGTGTGTTAATTTATCGTCTTTTTATGGTTTTTCTGTTTAATTGCTTATTATTGGAATTTAATCCTGCTGAGGTAGAAAATGTTGTTTTCGTTGTTTAGAGGAGATTCTTCCCGCTCAGAGGATATGCATCATGAATATATTAATAAACATTATGCCTGACTTTGGAAGGAATTTAAACAGGAAGTGGCGTGGGTCCTCATGTTAACACACTGAAGCACAAAATGTTCCCATAGAAACATTGAAATCACAATATTTGGTCCTTGAAAAATGGTATTAAAAGTTCGTCTTTCTGCAATAATTAGTATGTAAATAATAAATAATTGATAGTGTTTTTAGACCAGAGGTGGAAGTCCTGGTCCTCCAGGTCCACAGTCCTCACTGAGACCCTTAAATCAGGTGTGTTGAGGCACTGAAGACCCTCAGACCAGGATTCTGTTCTAGTCCCTGAAATGAGGTCACATCAGGACAGTTTGGTGGTGAATGAATGAAACGGCGTCTTTAGTGTTTGATAGGGTTAGAACTGATGCTGGGTGAAAATTGTTGCAGCTTGATTTTTAATGAGCACCTGAATGTGTGAGGGGATTTTACTGCAGGTGTTTTAAAGGTGAATTATTGACGAGATGCTGGAGTCAGCTCCCATCATCCATCAGCTCTCAGCCCGCCGCCGCCCTGAGGACGACGCGGCGATGCTTGAGGCAGATGGAGGGTGACTCGTTCTTCTGTCACTCGGGCTGTTCGCCGTCTTCTGGGGGTTTCTTAACCCGAGGCCGTCGGCGCTGCACCGCGTCCAGATCGCCCCCAGGTCCGCCTGGGAAGGAGGCCCGTCAGGAAGACCGAGCACATGGCGGTCTGTAGGGACCGCTTCATCCCCGGGTCACCTGTGTGTGTGTGTGTGGGGGGGGGGGAGCTGATTGTGCGACTGTAGGATTACTGTTGGAGGACTCATCAGACGGATTGAGTCTTTAATCAGTCTCCACATCCAGCTGTCCTCTCTCTACAAAGACTTTATTATTCTAATGAAAACAGAGACACGTTCAGAGAGAGTCGAGTCAGACGTGTCTGGGACTCGAACAACGAGCTGAAGTCAGGACTCGATGAATAAAACTATGATTTCTGTTGAATTCTGGTGAGTTTTTTTAAACTCAAAATGTTTTTGTTCAAACAAAAAGAATCTTTTTTTCACTGAAGTCTTTCAGTAATCGGCTCAAAACGCCTGATGTTTCTGCTCCTCCTCATCAAAACGGAGTGAGGAGAGGGGGTTCTGATCAGGAGGCCTCCTGGTCGCCTCCTCCTGGAGGGTTTCTGGTCTCCTGATGGGATTGGACCCAAGAACCCGAAGGCCATTTCATCCTCCAGGAGAAGAAAGAACGTTGCTCTCACAGACCCAGTTCAGCAGCACTAACGTCTCGTTCTTCAACACATCAGCAGGGCGTCTGAGAACAACTGCTGGGATTGGTCAGAAAGGGAGTGACGTGGTTAGTGCGGGGAGCGGTTGATGTAACTTTTTCTTCGGCGGCTGCTTTGTGCGGACGGACCTGAGGAGGTGTTCGGGTCCAGGACCAGTCATTCCAGACCTGAATCATCTGAGCAGGGATCGTTTAATCTGCACACACACACCTGATACACACCTGTGTGGCACATCGCTGAAGGAGTTCAGCAGCTGAGTTCTCGGGGACTATGAAGGATTCCTGCCGAAACAAGTTTTTTTCTCGTTCTCGGAGCTCCCCCAGCGAGAAGAAACAGGGTATCCGTGGAGTCTTGAAAAGTATTAAAAGGTGATAAATCAGTTTCAGGAAATTCAAGACCCTTATAAAGTCTTAAAAAGTCTGATCACGGCTTTATAAAGTCTTACATTTTGGAACGAAAAAATCTGAATTTGATGTCCAACAGTTTGAGTCCCAAAAACATCGTAAACGTGTGAATTTAGTCATTTTTATTTAAAACAAGAGCGGGAAACAAAGGGTGCGTTAGTAATCCTTCTCTCAGAGCACCAGGGCGGGCGGTGCAGAAGTTCAAAAGCACAACGTACGCTCTGGTGTTCCCGGTGAGGATTACAAACGCACCGAAATGTTAAGATGGAAGAGAATCTCTGTGAACGCTGCCGCATAACCAGAATGGCGGTGAGGTATTAAAACACATTGAGACGGTCTTGAAAAAGTCTTGAAAAGGTTTTGAATTTAACTTCAAGGTTCCTGCATAGACCCTGAGAAAGTTCTTGCTTCTCGTGGAGGATGAACTGGCCTTCAAGATGGATGGATGGATGGATGGAAGGATGGATTTAAGGATAGACGGAGGGATGGATGGATGGATTTATACGTCAGTCGTCATTTTACTTCATTCCTGGTTTTGTCAGCATACACTGAAAAAAATGATTTTTTTTTGGAAAGCTAAATATTACCCAATAAAATGTAATTAAATTAGGGCTGGGACTTTAACGCGTTAATTATGATTAGTTAATTATGAAAGAAATAACGCGTTAAAGTAACGCAGTTAACGCAACTTGTGTTTAAAGCATGGCGGAGCACTTGTCAGCGTGATTTCTGCTTCCCAGACGAACAAATCAGACCCTTGCCAGGGTCGTCTCTCGGAGGATCCAGCCCGTCCCACCTGCTTCAGATGTTTTCAGTTTAGACGCTTCACCCGGTCACGGTAAAACTCAGCCCCCCGCTCCGTCCTTTCACCACGAAAACCGAAAGGGATCGGCGGTGAAACGGGACGTCTCTAGCCTTTATCGGTTTATTCCTGCTCCTTTGTCGCCGTCCGTTCCGGTCCGGTTCAGCAGTGAGCGGGTGTACGGGTCCACTCCCGGTCTGACACCGAGGAGTTGGTCCGAGAGGATCGGTGTCGGCTCGGTAGGCCTACGAGAAACCCAGACCCTACTCCCATCTGAAAAGACAAACCAGTACCGAACCGAGCTGATTGAAAACGAGGCAGAAGCCTCCAGACCGTGGGTCAGTTTGAACACTGCAAAAAATGATTCTCTCATCCAGGTGTTTCCACATGTTGGAATTCTTTGATTATTAATATTTAAGACAATACCCTTCTGAAATTAGACATCAGAACAAATAAAAATAATAAAGTTCTGTATTTTAGGGTCTGTCCAGTTTTAGTCAAGGAGATTTTTTTGTTTTTCAACACTTTTGAACTGAAATGCAATTTAAATGCATTTTTTCATAAATTAAAACGTTTATAATATTAAAGTTCAGGTCTATTATATGATTCTGTCCCCCAATAAAATCATTTAAAATTTTAAAAAATGGCTTTTTACAGTAAATTGTATTGTTAGTATAAAATGCAATTAATTGCGATTAATTAATTACAAACGCTGCAATTAATTGCGATTAATTTTTTTAATCGAGTCCCACCACTAAATTAAATATATTAGTTAAAGACTGAAATTTTTAAAAAATGGTTTGATTCTAACTGATATACCTAATTTTTTTAATTAACAAATTGAACTTAAATGTAATGGTTAGAACTTAACCAAATATACTGAAATCCTAAAAAAAAAAAAAAACACTCAAACTTATAAGTATTATTACTTCAATGTTATCCTAACAGATGCCGTGGCCTAGAGTGACATGGACTCCCATACAATAGTGCGAGGGTTCGATACCCGGCAATAACCACCTGTTTTCAAATGTAAAAATGTTAGGTGCCAGTTGTTGACCACCACCCTCTGGGTTAGTAACTGTATTTCCAGTCTGCCACATAAATACACATAAATAAATTTAAAAAAATAAAATAAACAATAAACAAGTTAATTGGATAATAACCAGTAAATAAAATCTAATCAATACTTTACATGAAATATAAATGTAACAAAGGTGTTTGAATTTAACACATATTTTTAGTTATTTTTAGCTGTGAAAATTGAGTACATTGTAATAAAAGTTTTTGGGTAAAATTTAATCAATTCAACTGAGTGCAAATTGTTAGACTAATTTTTTGGGTTAAATTTTAACAGTTTGTTCTTACAGTGTAAAACCATCAACCCATTGGTTCATGAGTCCGTTTAGTCTGAAGGTTTAACCTGAGTTTACAAGGCAGGAGAGAGGAGAGCGCGACAAATTATCCAATCAAACCAATGGTGGCAAAGAACACCAGCCAATCAGAGGCAGAGAGAGGCGGGGCCTAGAGCGCTGTCATTCTAGAAAGCTTCATAATGAGGACAGTGTGATGGTTGATTGGATTAAACCTGCTAACTTCCTGTCAGGTCACGAGATAACGAAGAAACAGTTCAGTGGCTCAGAGGATAATCATCATTTTTACATAATTTTCTAAAAGTTTTGTCAAAGTTTTCACAACAGAGTTTTGACACGTCTAATATTTTGTTGCATGTGTTAAATGAATTCATGTTAGAATGATAGCTTCTTCCTAAATGCTAATAGAGTGCAGCGGCAGTCCGTTGTATTGTTTTCCGGTTTGGTCATGTGACGTTCAGAGTGAAGCCCTTATCAAACTTCTGGTTCGTTGATATTTTTGGAGACTTGTGTCTGAGTGGAGGAATCTCTGACTTTCAGGCGTAGACTGTTTGATCTGAACGGATCCTGTTCAGCCGACCGGTTTCTAAAGGTGGGAGTGAATTCAGCCTCAGGTCTCCTCAGAACATCCAGGTCACGCCACCAAATGTTTTATTTTTAATGTAATGAAGCAACAGACTTCCTAAAATGTAGCTTCATTTAAAACAGCAGTGTTGAGACGCTAGGTTAGGTTCGTCTGATACGAGTAGCAGCGATCTGCCTGATGGTTTTTACTTCCTCCAGATCATTTTTTCATCACTTCCTTCTCTGAGCCCTCCTCTCTTCCCTTATTGGGGGTATAAGACATGACATACTTTAGGGATTACATAGCCAAGTAGCTCACAGATGGCAGAAGGATTTGATCCCATAAGGCTGTAGTTTGAATACAGTTGGTGTGTGTGAATCGAGGCCGGATGTAGGCATGGGCAAGGGGGGGCATTGCCCCCCCGAATTCCATGACTGCCCCCCAAACGCGATTGCATGCAAAAATAACAAATTTCAAAAATATTTCAGTGAAAAATGGTCAGAGTGAGCGCTCTCTTCCGTTTGTCCTCATTCAAAATAGCTACTGATGAATGACATAGAAAGAAAGAAAAACAAAAAACACAAAAAGATTTTAAAAAACACAAAAAAGAACAAAAAACAAAACAAAAAACACAAAAAAAGAAAAAAAGAACAACACAAAAAAGAACAAAAAAACTAAACAAAAACGAACAAAAAACACAAAAAGAACAAAAAACAAAACAAAAAATCAAAAAAACACAAAGAACAAACAAAAAACACAAAAAAGAACAAAAAACAAAACACAAAAAAGAACAAAAAACACAAAAAATAAAAAATACACAAAAAGGAACAACACAAAAAAGAACAAAAAACAAAACAAAAAACACAAAACACAAAAAATAAAAAACACAAAAAAGAACAAAAAACAAAACACAAAAAATAAAAAACACAAAAAAGAACAAAAAATAAAAAACACAAAAAAGAACAAAAAACAAAACAAACACAAAAAATAAAAAAAAAATAAAAAAGAACAACACAAAAAAGAACAAAAAAACACAAAAAGAACAAAAAACCCAAAAACCAAACCTAACCAGATGAGGTCAGCCTCAACAGGGCATCAGCCAGTGTCCTACTTGTTCCGTCCCAAGCCCGGGTAAATGCAGAGGGTAGGGATCAAATATGAACATAAATCTATGGATAGAGGAACTGATATGATGATGGTGTAGTTTTTGATGCATTTAAGGGATTGGGGGGATGTGATGACCAAAACATTATTAGCATGACCAGACTGGCCCCCCTGATATTCTACCTGCCCCCCTTAGTGGGGCTGGTTAGATCCGGCCCTGGTGTGAATAGACGTGGTCACTCCGTTCCGTTCCACATCCATTCTGGAACAACTTGTTCCCATTTAGCCTCAGAATACAGACCTATTTTATTTCTACATGTTTTATATAATAACCTCTCACCTGTAAATACCTTAACATGTCATTATTTCAGAGGTCATGTGTGTTTTTTATTCTTGGAAGCGTTTCACATCATCGTTTTCAACGATTGTGGAGAAAACCATTATGCTCTTCCTGGTTCAAATTTATCATCATAGAGTTACCATTCAAACGCCCGGTGGTCCAGCTGTGAGCGCTCAGTGGCGTCTTCAGGTAAAATTAAACGGGTCAATATATAATTTCGGGAGATTTGGTAACTTAGTTGACAGTGACTTCTCGGACACACATTCAAAGTGTTATTTTTTATTTAAATTGTGGCATATTGCCCAAAAAGACATACTGTATATGTCATAATTACCTCAACTTAATGTCAAGAATGCAATTAAAAGAGTTTTTGAATAAGTTTTACAAATTATTGTTTGGCAAATGAGAAGGTGCTTGTGAATCATTTTGGACGGTACCGTAGTTGAGATTTTAGGGATATCTAGTCATTTTTTATAAATAAATCATTATTTCCATAAGAAATAACTATAGTATTTGTAAAGATAAGGTCATGAAGAACACAGAAGACTTTTAAAATTTCATTTCAATGAACATGTTTGCAAGATAAATGTCACGGACTTAAAAAGTCCCGAAATCACATACTGACCCAAATAACTGTAGCCACTTTCGTTAAATAAAGAGAGGTCTTTCATCACCCCCCAACAAAACCCACCTGGAAAACTAGTTTAGCTTCAAACAGAAAAAATAAAATAAAAATTAAGATAAACAAAATTTCCAGTTTTCAAAATACATTTTTTTTTCTTCCATTTGTTTTTTTTTTTTTACTCTTTATTTATATTTATTTTATCACTGAAATGATAACATCATCAACACATCTAAGACAACATCTGTTAAAGTGATAATATGCAACTTTTTCATATTTTTAAATCTTCTCCTTGAGCCAGTCTGTGCTAATCTGACTCTTTACAGAGTTAATGAAAAGTCACTTAGCCCCATCTGGTGGTTAGATCCAGAATACCACGATTGCAAGATCTCCGTCGCCGTCCCGGTACTCAGGAAGTCACGTGTCTCACGAGGGTTAGGCTAACCCAAAGTGGCTAGCTGTTATGCTAGCTCTGGAGTGTTTTTAGCTCATGATTCCTGATTTTCCCATCTCTCCCTGCTTGAACACAGCTGATTTCTTTGAAGGAGTAAATAACCGCTCCTGTAGAAAGCTATGAAGGCTGAGGAGACATTTCAACAGGTAGATTTAGGCGTTTAGAAGCTGAAACAATATGCTAACTTGTGTAATGCAGTGATTTAAAACGGACACCAGAGGGCGCCCAAAACAAGCAAAACTGCATATTATCACTTTAAGAACAAAACAAAATAAATAAATATGAGAACGTTAGTGGGGTACTACCAATTTTTCAGCAGTTCTCAACATTTGGGCCGGGTTTGTACTTGATCCATTTCTTCCATAGATGATCGAATTTATCCGTTTTCAGTCTAAGACAGTAGGTCATTTTCTCCATCGTAAACATGTCTTCCATCACATCCAGCCATTGTACAAGTCAGAGGATCGCTTTTCAGCCAATTCCTTGTTATAACTTTCTCGCATGCTATTATCATCACTTTGAACAGGTACGAGTCCTCCTCATGGACGCATCCTGCTGCCCATAAACCCAAATACATCACGTGTGGGTCTTTAGGGGGTTTTATAATTCAGAATATCCTCAAACGTTTTTCCCATAGTTTCCCAAAAAGGTTGGACGTTTCCACAAAACCAGAATTATGAGAGTGATTGGCATCAGTGTGACCACAAAGCCTCCAACATTCCCATCCATTTACTTTTATTAGGAGGTGTGATGAAGAATCTCATGAGATTTTTCCAACCGAATTCCCTTTATTGTCGAGAATTGGTGGAAGTGTGTTGTAACTGACCAATCAAATCAAATCATCCTCAGACAACTCAATCTGCAGTTCTCATTCCCACTTTTTTATATAAAGAGTCATTCCCATTACATTTTTGCAGACATTTGTATATTTTGGAAATAACCTTCAAGGGTAACTTTTGATATGCTCCAGTGATCGTTGCTATTAGCTCACTGCCTTTCTGAGTTAAAGAATTTCTTATCTCTGAGTTATAAAAGTGTCTCAATTGCAAATATCTAAAAAAAAGTCCGAATCATCCAAGTCTTCTGGTTTTATGATGATTTATTTATCTTTTTGAAAGAAACACTTTTTGATTCAAATGTAAAATATATCATTTGATTTCATCATAATTCAGCCTTTAACAGTAAAGTAAAGGTTTTTGAGAGAGGCTCGGGGTTGTTTTTGTTCGCAGTTTTTCAAAATTTGCTTTAACTTCGTTTTTTTGTTTGAAGAATCTTTTTTTGATTGATTGATAAAGTCAAAGTTCGAGGATGAACCGACAGCAGTACCGCTGCAGACTGAGCTGCTGCACGCTTTCACACAAATCGGAGGAACTCTGGTCATCTGAGAAGTGTTTTCATTGATCTGTGACCATAGTAACCACACACACACACACACACTTGTTGCTATGGAGCGTGATGATGTAGAGAACGTAGTACTAGTATTTTCTGGGCATTTTCCCTTTCAGTAAACAAACAAACCAAAACACAATCATAATCCTCCTTTTTAATCTTCATCACTCCATCAGTTCCCGGGCAGCGTCCTCCAATCTGATCCAGAGTCAGGGAGGAAAACAATGTTCCTGCAGAGATGATGGGATCTGAACGGGATCAGAGGAGTTTCTGTGAAAGTGACAGCTGGCGTGGTGATATGTGAAGGAAGGACAGAGAGATGCTTAATCGGTCAAACGACGTGAGATGGACTCAGTCTGGGAGTTTGTTTTGAAGGAATTCAGCTGTTTGGATCCTGCTCAGGTCAGAAACGACAGCCTGGGTTAGAAACTCCTGAACGTCTTTCAGAATCAGCTCATCGTTATGAGCCAGTCAAATGGTTGAGCACATTCTGACTCACTGTATTCCAGTGAGAAGACGACTACGCTCTCCTCTAACTAACTGAGGCCTGTCTACCTGTGTGGAGGTGTGTGATGCTGATAAATCCACCAGATGGCGCTGTGACTGTAAACGGTTGTTGGTTCCTTCCTTCCCCTGAGCAGCGAAACAAAAAATGTCCAAGACATTTTGAGCATTTGTGATTAAACTTTGAAAACTAGAGATATTTTTTTGACTTATGATGGCGTGGGATGCCTTACTGCAGCGGTTCCCAAACTTTTTTGGCCGCGCCCCCCCTTCTATGTCCCAGCCGTGTTCGTGCACCCCCAATCCCCGGATGGAGACCTTTGACATTTGAACAAATTCCTGGTACCTATGAATCATTATAAATTTTCGATACTTTTGAGTGTTTAATAATTAAATGTAACCGAGGATTACTGTGAGAGTCGCGTGTCCTACGGTCAGTAAACGCCCCTCGCATTTCCATGTGACGCTCTTATCTTGTAAAGACGGTGGGTGTGTATGGGGGAGTGCTGATCAAATGTCTGGAAGTGAGCAGGAGGTTACTACACTGGATTAAGCTGACGTTCTCTTAACTAACTGCTTAGTGTTTTTAAATTAACACCATCTCCGTTAGCCATTAGCTCATCAGCAGCAGAAAGTAGCGCTGCATCTTTAGTAAAAACAACAGAAACAAAGAAAACGACTCACCATGGAGTTGATTAAATAAGGACACACATGGAATCAATCAGCAGAGTTGTTACAAGCTGTCAAGAAGGATTCTTTGAATAAATAATATCCATTTGATGAGGTAAACAGTCCAGCAGCTCCTCGCAACTTTGCCCCGGAACTAATAGTAAAAGTTATCGTCACCTTCAAAATAAAGGTCTGCTCGAAAGAGTTCACATGATTGACAGAAAAAAGACTCAGAGTTCATCCAGATATTGTCCCACAGCTCCACACAATAATGGTATACATGTTTATTTACACATTTTTATTGAGTGGGGACAAAAACACTGTAAATGTGGAATTATTTCAAATTTCCGCCATTACAGTTTTCATCTTGCGCCCCCTAGTGGCAGCTCCATAGTTTGGGAATCCCTGCCTTACTGAACAGAATGATGTGACTTGATAAAATAAATGTATTGTAATTATATGAACAAGCTATTGGGATGTTGACGTGTCCAACATGGCTGCTAACCGTCCTCGTGGCTTTTGTAGTGAACATAATGAATACAGGTGTTTCCCTCTTCAACACAGTAGGTTAGGTATCAGTGAACAGTACAGTATATTCAGTACTTGTTGACTCTAGACGTTTCCTGACTTTTCCAACACCCGAATGCTTCACACTTCCTTTGCTTTAACATATTTTATGTGAAGTTTCCAGCAGAGTTTGAGATCAATGAGTAAACCCAGGAAGTTATTATACACTCCGCCTCTAGTGATGTCATTTATTGTCATATGTATTTTATTTTATGATTTCTAAACAGTATGATTTGGTTTTATTTAAATTTTATAATTTATTTAGGTCAAAACATAACATAAAGCCGCATTGTGGATTATTTCATCAAGAGACCTGTTTTTGAATCCAGCGTCCTACGGCTCCTCCCAAAACACCTCGACACGCGTGTGCGGTCGCGGTTCACAAGTCATGTTTCCACTGTACGAGGCTCTGATGAGCCCTCTCTGTCTCTGCTGCTGCTGGACTCTGAAGCTGAACACAGAAATGACTCTGCCCTTTTTGACCAAAATAAACGTGTATCCTTGGCAAGCCTTGCCATTCTGTGAGGTGAAAGGTTTAAAAATAAAAATAAATCCGTCATTAGTCGGGGAATCGATATGTTTTTAGTAGAAATGATCTCTGTCTCCTACATGAACGACTGATAGGTAAACAGAAAAATACACGGAGCGTCCTGTACAAGACCGCCCCCTACTGCTACAGGTTTGCACGTTGACAGAAAGCCGACAACGCAGAAATTTGAATTTTATTGGCTGAAAAAGTTTGCCGGCCATAAAGAATGCAAAGGGGTCTCTAGGAGGAAGGAGGGTCTTCATCAGAATGACATGTTGTGGAACTCAACCCATAGATCATAGTTTAGACCTGAAATATCATTTAGAACATTTAGAAAACTTTGATACAGAGAAAAATAATCCAGATTGCTGCTTTAAGTTTAACCATTTCTGCTGTAACCAAATTGTGCGAGTCGGAGGTGCTGATCGCGTGTGTTGCTGTGTGTGTGTTGGAGGTGCTGATTGTGTGTGTTGCTGTGTGTGTGTTGGAGGTGCTGATTGTGTGTGTTGCTGTGTGTGTGTCGGAGGTGCTGATTGTGTGTGTTGCTGTGTGCGTGTCGGAGGCGCTGCACATTTGTGTCCATGTGAGCACTCATTCGTTTCGCCACAACAGGATGTGAAGCTCGTCAGATCGCAGGCTGCAACATCAGAGCTGCAAAAGCGCAAAAGGCGCGTTTGGGCAGTAGGTTCTGGTGCACATGTGTACTGGCAGACCAGTTATGTGCACCCCTGGTTATAAATGTTTGTCATTCCAGTCTGTGGATGTTTTGTTCTTATGATTACCAACTATATCAATAATCTATAATCTCCCTCTCAGTGACAACAGGAACAGAAAACGATCTGTTTTCTGTTAAATCCTCATCAAACCTGATGTGTCACATTCATTCATTCATTCATGTTATATAGTTTCATCATTACTCTTTATAAGACTCATCTTTTAAACATGGCTTTTAATCTCAGTTGTGCAGAAATGATCAGGCTGTTCTTTTCATTTGACAAACAAAATAGAAAAATAAATCAGTGAAAAATCAACAAATAGAACTAAATTAGTGAAAGGCAGCCAGAAAGACAGCTAAATAATAAAAAAGACAGAATGATAGACAGACAGACAGACAGACAGACAGACAGACAGACAGACCTTTATTGTCCCTTAAGGGATATTCGTTTCCACATGCACTGTCAGAACATAGACATACAAACAACAGATTGCCAACAGTTAAACACACGAGGACATTCACAGGTGGTAAGCAGGAGGAGATAAATAAAATAAAATAAAAATAATAAATAAAATAAAAGATAAATAAAGAAAAGACTGAAAGAAGACGGCTATTGAAGTAAAAAACAAATCTAAAGATGGTTATAAAATCCGTGTACGGTTCGTTCTTTGGTTTTCCCGTTTCAAAATAAAATCAGAAATAAAAATAAACCGAATAGTTTTTTGGTTTTTCAGTTGTTGAAAGCCAAAAGTAAAAACGTAATATTTAACAAAGACAAAAACCACAGTGGTGGATTTTTACCTTTTTTAACCTAAAATGCAAAATCCGGTCATTGTTTTAATTTGTTGCGAAACCGGAAGTCAAATTGTTTTGAGCTAAAGCGCCAAAACTTTACAACAACGTCTGTCTGCACTGGAGCCCTTCACAGACTTGATAGGCGGCTCTTTGAAGATGTCAAACCCCCCCCCACGCTGACATCAGCGATGCTTCACGCCGCCATGGAGCTCCACATCACTCTGTATGAGTGTCAGAAGGTTCTGCATGGAGAACAATCTGAGAAGACGCAACTCTCAGTGTGATGGTCAACTCCCTCTGAATAACACCAACATGTCCAGGTCTTCACCGTATTCTAAGTTCATGTGTGTTTTTTTTTTATTGAACAGGTCGTTTCATTACAACCACAAATCTCAACAATCAAAACAAACTGGCATAAAATACATGGTTGGAAATGTACGTCCAACTTTTTGTCATGAAAAACAACAAAAGAACAAAAATAAATCAAAGCACACAAGACAAAGATAAAGGGTCTGTCTGTTCAGTCAAAGAAAAGTTTTGAAAAACTGTTTTATCAATTTTTTGATTAAATAAATTAAGACTTTTAATAGAGGCATTATCCATTTTAGATCAGATTCTCTAAAGGTGTAAAAGGGAGTTTTCCACCACATTTCATTTTGTGAATATAGGATTTAACTAAAATTAAAGAAACATTTCTTCAGAAGTGAGTTTTTAAAAATAAGTATTTGAAGCTTTGATACATTTTTGCCATTTTTTCTAAAAAGAAAACTTTGTAAATCAGACCAGAATCTAGCTAGGCTACCTCTGAACAATCCACAAACATGTTCAATCCTTTCACATCACACTGACTAAAACCAGTGCATGTGCTGGAGCTGACTGCAGAGAGAAGAGAAGTCGAGTCGCCTCGAGTTCCGACTGTCACTGGATGAGTTCTGGTTCAAGGAAGAGGGAACAGAGATGTTTTTGTTTTAACCTGCAAATAGTAAAAAATAAGGCTTTTTTCCTTTGTCTATTTTTTGTTTTTCAAATTTTGTTTTAAAACAAAAAAAATAAGAAAACGAAATGATGATTTGGTTTTTCTGATTTTATTTTGAAATGGAAAAACCAAAGAACGAGCCGTACACGGATTAAATATATTAATACAGAAAGACGGCTAAATGTGTGCAGACCAAGCGGTGAAGTCCTACATTTACCAACTCATTGACACATTTAAAGAACATCTTTAGGTTGAAGCTGAACTGGTTTAACCGTCTTGATAAACACATTACTTACACTTTCACTTCCATTAGGCTAAAAAATTCACAAGTAGCTGAATATGTGAAAAAGTTTAATGGATAATTTGACTGGTTGTCCTAATCAGTGGTTCCCAAAGTTGGGGTCGTGACCCCACTATGGGTCCTGAAACAACAAATGGAGGTCCGGGATGTTCTCCAGAACTAAAAGGGAATTTAAATTCCTTGCTAAAACCATTTATTTGCCCCTACAAACTGTTACAAGCAGATGAATGATCAAGGTATAATAGTTGTAGATGTTTGTGTTGTCATTTTATTCTTGTTTAATTCCTTTATTAGCAGTGTCTGACAGTTTTGCCAGTGATGGCTGGGGTCACGGGTCTCTGCCACCGTCATTTTGTGGGTCAGAAGCCCAAAAGTTTGGGAACTACTGTCCTAAACGAGCTGAGCGTTTTAATATATCATTTAATGAAAGAGCAGATGAGCTGGGTTTACCAAAAAACATACAAAAGAAACTGTAAAAGTGTAAAAGAGAAACAGGAGTAGTGTGAATGCTGATTCAGCATCCAGTCAGTTAAACGAGTCACAAGTCGTTAAGCTAGTCCTGTACGGTTCCATCTTTCACTAACAGAGCTCTTTTACCTCTTTATTTGATGTTTTTGTCTTTCACGTCTTTCTTTTACTTATTTAGCTGTTATTTTGTCTTTAGCCCAGTTGAAGCTTCAGCTGTTTCAAACAGCATTTGTGTTAGAAATGCAAAGTTTATAGTATTTTTCTTATTCTTAGAACAAATAATTGTGTAAAATGTTGTGTGAGACGAGGCGATGTGAAACTCCTAAGTTCCCTGTCGGCGTTTCCAGACGCTGAGCTAAACTTCCCTCTCGGCTCTGTTTAATCATCCTGACGCGTTCGAGGACTTCTCAGCAGCTCAGACACAAACATGTTTCCTAATCTGTTCTCGTGAAGGTTTCCCCCTCATGTCTGCGGCAGTGAAAGCTGATTTAAAGAGTTTGTTTTTATCCGTACAGCAGCTAGCAGGTGGTGGGCATTGACCTGATTCTGCTGTGATCTTGGCAGATTCCCGAGCGGACCGAGCCGACAGACGGAAGCTCTTCAGACATTACACCGTGGGCTCCTACGACAGCTTCGATGCCTCCAGGTGAGACTCTACAACACGCTCATCCTCCAGACACGTTTAGTCCTCGGAGTCTGTAAACCGGACAAATGTTTACCCAGAAACTCAAGAAAACAAACATCCAGTCCCTTAAGTGACCCGTCAGAAGTCTGTAGTCTGAACATTTATCTCCGGTTGGATCAGAGAACCAGAACCAGATGTCAGTCAGAGCGGTCCGGTTTAATGATACCAGGAGGATGTTAGGGTTTCATTACGCTGCCGCGTCCACACCACCAGATCCTGGTCCAGTCCAGAACTCCTGATCCAGTCCAGAACTCCTAATCCACTCCAGAACTCCTGGTCCAGTCCAGAACTCCTGATCCACTCCAGAACTTCTGGTCCAGTCCAGAACTCCTGATCCACTCCAGAACTCCTGGTCCAGTCCAGAACTCCTGGTCCAGTCCAGAACTCCTGATCCACTCCAGAACTCCTGATCCAGTCCAGAACTCCTGGTCCAGTCCAGAACTGCTGGTCCAGTCCAGAACTCCTGATCCACTCCAGAACTCCTGGTCCACTCCAGAACTCCTGGTTCAGTCCAGAGATCTAGTCCAGAACTCCTGATCCGGTCCAGAACTCCCGATCCGGTCCAGAACTCCTGATCCGGTCCAGAACTCCCGATCCGGTCCAGAACTCCTGATCCGGTCCAGAACTCCTGATCCGGTCCAGAACTCCTGAACCGGTCCAGAACTCCTGATCCGGTCCAGAACTCCTGAACCGGTCCTGAACTCCTGATCCAGTCCAGAACTCCTGATCCGTCTAGAACTCCTGATCCGGTTCTGAACTCCTGATCCGTCCAGAACTCCTGATCCGGTCCTGAACTCCTGATCCGTCCAGAACTCCTGATCCGGTCCTGAACTCCTGATCCGTCCAGAACTCCTGATCCGGTCCTGAACTCCTCTTTGTATTTTCTTTCCCAGCTGCCAGATTTTACTGTAATCCTTTGAAGTGGTTCTGATCCAGTTCTCCAGACTTTCTGATGATTTTTTGTGTTTATATTATATTTTCTAAACATCCCATAAGCCATGACTGGTTTTTCCCAAACTATAACTAAACATCGCTTTAACCAGAATATCATGATTATGATTTTTATTTATCTTTTACTTTACGAGGTTCATCGTGTCTTTTTCACTAATTATTATTTTCAGACATGTAGAGTGTAAATGTCCTGTATTTATAGAGCGCCCTCTAGAGTGTTGTACACTCCCCAAAGCTCTGTACAACTCAACAGTCATTCACACTCACTGGTGATAAACTACATCAGCTCAACTGTCCTGGGACACACTGATGGAGCCGTGCCCACCAGGTCCCTCTGACCTCCACCAGGTCCCTCTGACCTCCACCAGGTCCCTCTGACCACCACCAGGTCCCTCTGACCTCCACCAGGTCCCTCTGACCTCCACCAGGTCCCTCTGACCTCCACCAGGTCCCTCTGACCACCACCAGGTCCCTCTGATCTCCACCAGGTCCCTCTGACCTCCACCAGGTCCCTCTGACCTCCACCAGGTCCCTCTGACCTCCACCAGGTCCCTCTGACCTCCACCAGGTCCCTCTGACCTCCACCAGGTCCCTCTGATCTCCACCAGGTCCCTCTGACCACCACCAGGTCCCTCTGACCTCCACCAGGTCCCTCTGACCTCCACCAGTGGACACGTTGGGTGAAGTGTCTTGCTAGCGCTGGGTGATATCAACATCACGATGTATTGAGGACTTCACCTCCATAACATTTAATGGACGATGACTACCTGTATGCTCAAAAACAAAAGTTGTCCACTAGATGGAGCTGTAGCAGCATAATTGCTCCACAGACTAAAACTTCCTGCAAAGTCACGTGACTAGCATCTGACTAGCATGTGACGCGGACTAGTTGAGTCGTGTCACAGCTTCTTAAAGGGACACAGACATCAGGAACCTACTCGCTTCTTTTCATTTTTTAAAATATCAAACATATGATTATGGGCTAAATGACGTCGATTAAAGTTATAAAATTCGATTATTTTGGATTAATCACCCGGCCCTATGTCTTGCCCAAGGACACACCGACAACGTAACCCAGCTGGAGCTGGGATCAAACCGGCCACTCTACCAGCTCCACGCCGCTGTAGGACTGGGACGTAGATCAACCAGTAAATCTGGAGCTTTGCTTTCATCACAGCAGACCGGTTCAGCATCCATCACTGCAGACGCCACCCCGATCTGCCTGTCGTCTCCCTCCTTCCCTCGCTTGTGAACAAGACCCTGAGATAGCTAAACTCCTCCAGTTGAGGTTCTCGGTACGCGGCTCTGTGTTGGAGGACTCCGTGACATCCCCTCGTCTCTCTGCTGGACGTCCTGAGGCTGGACTCGGAGCTGGACGTTGTTTGTTCAGAGTATCTGGGTCAAGGTGAACCAGCTCCGCCAGCCGGATCACACCAGACTGTCTGAGGTCTAAACCTTAATATAGTTTGACCTCTGACCCTTTTAGATGATCCCGCTCACTAACTGAAGCAAACCTTCTGTTATTTCTCTCGTCCTCAAAGACTGAAACGTCGCCCCCTTTTCTTTTTATGGAAAGCTGACTTTTCCGAGGCGCTCACGTCAAAGCCTTCGGAGATCTTTAAAAATTCATGTTTGTTTTTTAACTGGCGGCAGGGGCCTTTGAATTGTGCATGAAGGAGGAGGACTTTTCTCCTGTGATGGTGGGCAGAGAAAAGGTTGAACACAGAAAAACAGTCAGCTGATCAGAGAATGGAACGAAAACGTCTGTCTTTTTACATTCTGGGCAACAAGGGTGTCTTATTATGGTTTATGTGGAAATTTTTAGTGAAAAATCAAAACATTTGCTGGTTTTTAATGTTAAAAGCTCTTTGCCTGGTAGAAAATGTAATTTTATTAAACCTTACTTCAGCGTTGAGTCCAGTTCTTGGAGCGCAGTTTGTCACTAACAGTGGGTTTACAGCGTGGTTCTGTTTTCACGTTGCTGTTTCTTCAGCACATTGTGGAATAAAGACGTCAAAATAAACCCACATTTGACTTTCATGAAGAAAAATTATGACATTTTGTTGTAGAAATCTAATAAGTTGAAATGAAAGTGGTTTTGCTTTGACTCTCAGGCATTATGAATTATAAATTATATAACAAATGACCACAATAAAACATCAACAGGCCCAGTGCACCTGTAGATCCTCCACCAGGGGGCAGCAGAGGACTGGATAAAGGCAGGGTGTTGATGAAAGTACTAATCCTGATACTCCATCTGGTGGCTCTAAGGCCAGAAGAGGTTTGATGCTAATTGACAACAATAAAGACGCTAGGTGTTGCTAGCCAAGTAATAAAAGTCGCGTCGACTTCGACTAATCGCTGATGACGTCATACATACGGCGTATACAGGACGGCTTTATAAAACTTGACAGGCTTTATTGCAAAAACGTATTTTAATGCTGACAACAAACAGCTCAGAGAGAGCAGTTGTTTTAGGAGCACTTTGGTTTTAATATCAAGTCTTTAGACTAAAACGCTGATTAGTTTTAGTCACATTTAGTCAGGTTTAGATGTATAAAACTACAGTTTTAGTCAGATTGTGGTCTATTGTTCGGCCATAATCATAAAAAAGACATTCGCTATTTAATGAATAAAATCACTCAAAGCTTGATAGCCGAGCCATTAGCTCGTTAGCTTAGCCGTTAGCACATCGGAGGTTTGAATAGCGTCGCATTTTTAGTAAAACGAGAGATAAAGAAAGTAAAGACTCACCGTTAAGTTGATTAAATCAGGACAATCGATTGGCAAGGGCATCAAAAGCTGCCAAGAAGTATTCTTTGAGTAAATATCCATTTTAATAGCGCAGCGCCAGACCGGAACACATTAAAGGAAATGGAACGAAACCCCTTCAAAATAAAAGTTCACGTGATCAGCGACTAGTCGACCTTTGGTTTAAAAAGTCACTACAGCCCACAAAAGTCGACTTGTCGAGTAGTCGACTAGTGGACTAGTTCTTGCGACCCCTAAAAGACGCTAGTGTTTTTCTACTTTGTTTTCGAAGAGTTTACATCCAGAGATGTTTTGTTGATCAATCTGCACAAACGTCCCTCCAGGAAGTTGCGGGGATTTTTTGTGATGGTTGCGATCTAAAATGGCTGATTTCGCTGCACATTTTTCTAAAAGTTGCGGTCAAAGTTGCGATATTTTTCAATAATTTTTTCAATTTCTTTAAGGTTTTATTTGTTTTATATGCACACACAGTTAACCTCTTTACACACACACACACTGTATGCGCTGTTAATCTCCATGACAACACAGCTGACAGCCTGTCTCAGCGTCACTCAGACGTTACAGCGTGAGCGGCTTTACTTTCAGATTCACCTCTAAGGTTCACTGGTTCATCAGAACGAGTTTAGAAAAGACAAGCGGTTCCTCGTGTTCACTGGATACAAACGTCACGTGGTTAAAAAATAAACTACGTTCAAAGGAATTCACGTTAACGCTGACGGTCCGATTTATTTAAAATATTTCTCACAGAAAAGCAAATCCGCTGACTCAGCTCACAGTTTAGGACACCGATCAGTTCTTTATAAATCTAGTTCTTTTATCACTCCTATCAGACCCCAGCCCGTCTCTGCTCCTCTTTTCAGATAATCTCCTCCATGTTTTGCGGTCAAAAAGTTTTTGTCAAGCGATGATTTTCATGTCTAATCCACCACGACGTTGTGTTTGGTTCAGACCAGCTTTCCACCACTCTGGTGTAATACTTTAGGAAATTGATTTTCTTGTATTTTAGCCGTAAAATCTGATGGAAACCGACCGGAGTTTAGCGGCTCTGAGCTCAAAAACCGGAAGCAAACACAGCTGGAGGCAACGGGATTGGTCAAAACTTATCAGCGTGGCTCTGATTGGTCAAAGAAGATGACGAAATCCGACAAAAACAAAGATGATTGGTCAAATTTGCAGAAAAGTTGCGGTGATTGGTGAAAATTGCAAGGCCGCAACAAATGGTTGACTTTGCGTTAATAGTTGCGATCGCAACATCGCAACTTCCTGGAGGGTCTGCATGACGATGATTCAGACGAAGTATTTACCTAAAGGGACCAAAATGTCCAGAAAGAAGCACGAGGGTTAAATTCTTAGTAGAATATTCAGTCTGAAACCCTGCGGAGGCTTTTAAAAGCAGCGCTTGATGATGCTCCTCTTTCCCACTGTTGTAATGGCTGATGGGCTGTGTGACAGATGAAATCCAGATGTGGACCTCCATGCATGATGCATTAGCTCTCAGAGGTCTGAGATAAAACAGTGGAGCTGCTGCTCAGCCACAGGGCCCAGATGGATGCAGGCAGTGGGACCGGGCTGAGCGCTCTGCTCTGCAGCATCAGGGCGTTATTAGGTCACAGGCTCTTCTCTTCTCATGATGAAGGAGCTCAATTACCTCCAATAGCCCGTCTGACGTAGAGGGAGAGAGAGCGCCTCTCCTCCGGACTATAAATACACCGCGGCCTCCTGCCATGAAGCTCACTTCCATCCATCCTGCTTCCTCAGCTTTCAGGGTTCTTACACTTTTTGCACAAATCAAATTCAAGTTTTCCAGAATTTCCAGCACCTTCGCGATGACACATGAACAGATCATTCATAGCAAAAGGTTTTATTTTACTTCCATACCTCATCAAAGTCAGTCTTATGAACCCTTTGATGTTTTGTGTTTAACTGTTTGATCATATTTTATCTGTTACTGATGAATGTTATTGATAATAGTTGTACATTTTTGAGTGTTTACCTGTTTTTCATGTTTTTTAGCCTCTTGTAAACAATTAGATCTAAAATACTGGTGTTAACGTCCCTAAACACAAAAAGGTTCCCATAGAAACTCATCCAATCACAGCATCTGATGGAAAGAATAAAACCTGCATCTCGTTTGAGGCCTGAGGGATTTTCTTCCTGATGTCATAATTTATCATTTGTGGCAAATGGAGAAAATACTGAAAAGAAAATCGTTTTTAAAATTAAAGAAATATCTATATATATTAAAAAAATGATCATTTAAGAAGTTTTTAGTGCTTGTTTTTATATGAGCACTTAAATGTGTCCTTACTGTATTTTATTAAATATGAGGCTGCCAAAAAAAATAAATGTTGCTGCTGATCTTTTACATATCAGGCTGCAGTGATTAAACCCTAAGTAATTAAAGGGACATGAGTCAAGAATAAGAAACAAACTCACGCCTTGAACGGGAGCGCGCACAAACTTCTCACTATCTCATAAGAGTTCAACCAAAGGCAGCCAGAGACATGATTCCATAAATAAAAATACATTTTATTAATACAAAATGAAATACGGTAAAACAATGCCCTGCAACACACACACACACACACAGGGTCCAAAAGTGGGGGCGATCTAACAGAGCTAATCTCGCTAGCTGCTATGTTCCAATCCTTCCCAGCTGCCTGTATCGCTAAAAGCTTTAACCAGTCGGTGTTCTCTGACTCCCGGAGGTGAGTTTGAGAAATCTAGGGTGATAGAATCATGTCCCGCCGCCTCTATCACCCTAGATTTCTCAAGTTCGCATCACGGAGTGGAGCTCCGGAGCACCCGGAGGAGCGTGCGCTGCACACCCGCCTTTGATGCACTGTAAGCGGACTGAGGTCCAGGAAACAGTCGGGGATTTGAGGCCTATCGTCCTGAGACCCATAAACATGGACAGATCGCTGTGCGGTCGCCTATAACAGCACCTTTAGCTCTGTGGAACCCTAGAATCCATCAGAGAGGTTTTCAGCTCCAGAAACAAGATAACACCAGTTTGATGAGAAAAACCACTGATTCAGACGAAGGAAGTCCGCCATCGACCAGCAACACAACACAACGGTGCAACGCTGCCACCTACTGGATATACATTTATTAGTACTTTTTTAGCTTCCAGAACGCGCAGCAGCGTCAGTTGACGTCACATCCGTAGGACAGCGCGGGAAATTCGTTCCTGAATTTCAGAACATTTTACAGCTCACAGCCTGTTCAGGATGATGGAATGATACATGGTGGACTCATTCTGTTTGATTTAAAATGCTTCATCACTTAAAACTGAGCATGCATGATTATTTTATATTAAAATCTTGACCCATGTCCCTTTAAGTTTTGATTTATTTTTTAAATATTGTGTTTTTAAACCATTAAATGGGGATAAAAGTGATTATTTGATATGTGTGATTAGAACTGATGGATAGTTTTAATGTAATTTATAAAATAGTTAAAGGGAGATTTTTCATGAGCACCTAAACGTGATGCTGGTGTTTTAAAGGTGCAGCCTGATTGTGAGTTTAATGGTCGATTCCAGTTTTTACCTTCTGATCCATTTGATCTCAAAAGCTTTAAATAACTGAATTATTTTATTTTAAAAGTTCTGACCAACTTTAAACGTATGATTCTGAAATTAAAACTTCTGTGTATTAATTAGTGCTGAGTGATGGTGAGTTCATGGGCTAAAAACACATTCTGGATTTTAGAATTTCCGATTGGCCGATCACAGATCTAATGCTGAACTTTATTAGAAATTCAAGCTGTAAAAATCCTTGAAAATGACCTGATAAAATAAAATCTCTTTCACCTACACGTTGGTGTTTCTGTCTTGAACTTATTTAGCTGTTATTTTGTTTCTTTTCACAGTTCAGCCCAGATTAGGCTTCAGCTCAGGCTTTGTCATCATTCAAACAGCCTTTCTGTAAGAAATGCTGCTTTTCTAGTTTGGTGTGTCTCCCCTCTCCTCACTTGTTGAACCTTCAGACTCTTTTCTGTGCTCCGCTGACCCGTTGAAGGGGGCTGTGTCAGATTTCAGATTAGCAGCGTGTGAGGGAATGCTGTGAGATAACCTTCAGTATGTTGGCCTCCTTCCTCTCCAGACAGATTGCGTTGCTAGGGGAACAGTTGCTAGGATGGCTGTCACTGCTCTCTCTCTCCCTCCCTCTTTATTTGTCCCTCTCTCTGTCTTCTCCTCCTATTCAGTGTAATTCTAATAGAAACTGAGTCGTGCGCTCGTGCAGACTTAACCTTTTTGTTCTGACGTCTCTTCAGCATCATGGCTTCAGCAGGGCCAGGCCATGATGGCTGCAGGGAAACCAGAGGTGGAGCGTACCACTTTCCTGCACGTACAATCCAAAGAGAGCAGATTGGTGGAGGGGTGGTTACAGAGAAGGTGCTTGGGGCTGGGGGGAGATGTCAGCTGTGACAGCTTACAGCTGAGTCAGACCTACAGAGCTCCCTTCCTGTTGGAGTAATCCTGCTGAGGCACCGCTGCATTGCTTCGTGGAGGATTCCTCATAAACACAGCTGCATCTTTGGCTCGGCAGACGCAGCTGTTGGTGCTGCAAATGAAAAAGATCCAGATTCAAGCTCTTATGTTTCCATAATGTGCTACACAAACTATTTACGGGATTATCTCACTGCTTTAATTGCAGTCGTTTGGGATTAAAAGAAAGACATAAAGGATTATTCAATTAATTTGTTTCTAAAGCTTCTCATTTAACCAAAGACTTTTAAAAGTGCAGTTTACTTGGAAATAGACCGCCCCCAGACCCAGAAACCACACACTATTTTCTTCCTGGGTTGGGTAGTGCTACTTGAAGAGGATTGTGAATTTTAGGATTATTTTACATGGTTTGAGTTTAGTCATTTTCTTTATTCTCATGCCACTTTATGCTTTTGTCTTCTAGAGCACAGTGTATAGGAGTTAGAGCTTCAGTGGTTTAGGTCTTATCTGTCTGGCAGACGTCTTTCTGTTAAACTTCCTCATCCACTGCTCCTGTCTTGTGGGGTCCTCCAGGGCTCCATTTTCAGCCCCATTCTTTTTGCATTTTACCTTTTCCCACTTGAAAAAAACTTAAAGGCATACTATGTAGTTTCGCTTATTTTGGCACCCCCTAGTGTTCAGTTTAAGTCACTGTCATAACGTTAGCATTGTTTCTGCTCAGAAAGCCCTAAATCTACCTGTTAAATGTCTCCTCAGCCTTCACTGCTTTCTACTGGAGCGGTTCATCACTCATTCAAAGAAATCAGCTGTGTTCAAGCAGGAAGAGATGGAAAAAAAATCAGGAATCATGAGCTAAAAACACTCCGGAGCTAGCATAACAGCTAGCCACATTGGGTTAGCCTAACCCTCTGAGATACGTGACTTTGTGAGACTTCAGGGCACCGGACAAGAGACTCAGACGTTACAAACGTGGTATTCTGGATCCAAGCAGCAGATGGAGCTGAGTGACTTTATTAACCTGTAAACCAGGGATATTCAATTATGAACCGGGATGGGCCACATGACACTCCATGGAGTGTCTGTGGGCCGGTCCAGGGGGGCATTTTACACAATGACAGTTCATTGTGAGCAGAGAACAAAATTTTAAAGGCAGAGAGCAGAGTAAACGTGGTGTTCTGACTCTTTAACTACGTGGTGTTCTGACTCTTTAACTACGTGGTGTTCTGACTCTTTAACTACGTGGTGTTCTGACTCTTTAACTACGTGGTGTTCTGACTCTTTAACTACGAGGTGTTCTGACTCTTTAACTACGAGGTGTTCTGACTACGAGGTGTTCTGACTCTTTAACTACGTGGTGTTCTGACTCTTTAACTACGTGGTGTTCTGACTCTTTAACTACGTGGTGTTCTGACTCTTTAACTACGTGGTGTTCTGACTCTTTAACTACGAGGTGTTCTGACTCTTTAAGTATGTGGTGTTCTGACTCTTTAACTACAAGGTGTTCTGACTCTTTAACTACGTGGTGTTCTTACTCTATAACTACGTGGTGTTCTGACTCTTTAACTACGTGGTGTTCTGACTCTTTAACTATGTGGTGTTCTGACTCTTTAACTATGTGGTGTTCTGACTCTTTAACTACGTGGTGTTCTGATTCTTTAACTACGTGGTGTTCTGACTCTTTAACTACTTGGTGTTCTGACTCTTTAACTACGTGGTGTTCTGACTCTTTAACTATGTGGTGTTCTGACTCTTCAACTACGTGGTGTTCTGAGTCTTTAACGTCGTGGTGTTCTGACTCTTTAACTACGTGGTGTTCTGACTCTTTAACTACTGTTTAAAATGTGACTTTTTGGAGTTCTGATGTTTATATGCTAATATGACACATAATGCTAAGTTTTATAAGCACTTTAACTAGTTGTTTTGCTTATTTTACATAACGGTAGTTATATACAGTTATAGCCAGTGCAGATTAGTCTAGCATCCAGCCCTGGACTAAATTTGTAGCAGAACTGGTTTGGCTTGACCCATGCTTGGCTTAGAATTTAAATCGCGCAGTTAGTTTACATTCTCCAAATATCTCAATGTCAAGCTGCTAAAACTGACCTATAATGTACTACATCAGTAAAAGAATCACTTTTTCTTTTAACCAAGTTCTACTTTTAAATTTGGAGCAAAAAACAAACAAACTCCGACTACTGTAAACAAATATAAACAACAACAAACACAGCAATGAAAAATGTCTAGGATTTCATTTGTTTTCCATTTAGGGAGAAATGTTCCAGAATGTAAATGAATCAACAAATATTAGCTAATATTATTGTAAAGGTAACTAATGTGGGGTTTCATAGGATTCTTATTACAGTAGAGTTCGGTGCATGTTTTGGGTTAAAGTGACCTCTAGGCTGACCTGCTGGTTAACGGGATTAACGGTGAACTCGTTTAGATTCTGATCTGTTTTGTGAATTTAAAGTCAAACCACATTAATGGTGATGGATGTAAAATATCTATTATATATTTGATGCTTCCTGATTTATTTGAATAGATTTTAAAGACTTGAATGAATATTTAGAGATCAGATTGACGGCTCAGACGTTAACCCTCCGTCTCTCCGGTACCGCCCCCCGCCCCCCACCCCTCCGTCTCATCAGCAGCCGGTAGCCGTTTTCCCCTCCACACCGATGTCGCGTCTCCTCCGCGGCGCAGCTTTGCCGCACGGGCGGTCGGATCCTCCGCAGCGGTAACCGCGCGCCTCTCAGGCCGGCGCTGCCCCGCTCCGTCCGTCCGTCCAACGCGCGTTAGGCTCGTGTCGTTCCCCGGAGATGCTGCCGCCGGGCCGCCGGGGCCGCCGTCGCACCGTCTGATAGGGATAGAGGCCGGCCAGAGGCGGCGGAGGAGGGGTGGGGTCGGGGTCGCCCTGCCCTGCCCTGCCCCGGACCGACCGGCTCTCCTCCGGGACCGGCAGCATGAACCTCCACTCGGGCAGGGCGTCCGTGGCCATGCTGCGGATGATGGGCTGCGCTAACGGGCGCTCTGCTCGCCATCTCCTCCACAGTGACTGCGTGGTGGACGAGAAGACCGTGGTGCTCCAGAAGAAGGAGAACGAGGGCTTCGGCTTCGTCCTGCGGGGCGCCAAAGGTAGGACCACAGCTGTGTGTGCGTGTGCGTGCGTGAGCATCATCTCAGGTCTGTGTGACATCAGCTTTAATCAATTTCGTGTGTATGTGTGTGCGCGCGTGCGTGGGTGCGTGTGTGTGTATATATATTATAAATGTTTACATATGTATGTGTATATATGTGTATGTATATATTTGTATATGTATATAAATATGTGTGTATATATGTATATATATAGTGTGTGTGTGTGTGTGTGTGTGTGTATATATATATATATATATACACACGTACAGGTATGTGAAGGTTATATCCATGTGTCTGTGTATATATGTATACATATATGTGTGTGTGTATATATATTATATATATGTGTACATATGCATGTGTATATATGTGTATGTATATATTTGTATATGTATATAAATATGTGTGTGTATATATATATATATATATTAGTATATGTATGTATATATATATGTATATANGCCACATGACACTCCATGGAGTGTCTGTGGGCCGGTCCAGGGGGGCATTTTACACAATGACAGTTCATTGTGAGCAGAGAACAAAATTTTAAAGGCAGAGAGCAGAGTAAACGTGGTGTTCTGACTCTTTAACTACGTGGTGTTCTGACTCTTTAACTACGTGGTGTTCTGACTCTTTAACTACGAGGTGTTCTGACTCTTTAACTACGTGGTGTTCTGACTCTTTAACTACGTGGTGTTCTGACTCTTTAACTACGAGGTGTTCTGACTCTTTAACTACGTGGTGTTCTGACTCTTTAACTTCGTGGTGTTCTGACTCTTTAACTACGTGGTGTTCTGACTCTTTAACTACGTGGTGTTCTGACTCTTTAACTACGAGGTGTTCTGACTCTTTAACTACGAGGTGTTCTGACTCTTTAACTTCGTGGTATTCTGACTCTTTAACTACGTGGTGTTCTGACTCTTTAACTTTGTGATGTTCTGACTCTTTAACTTCGTGGTGTTCTGACTCTTTAACTTTGTGGTGTTCTGACTCTTTAACTACGTGGTGTTCTGACTCTTTAACTACGAGGTGTTCTGACTCTTTAACTACGAGGTGTTCTGACTCTTTAACTACGTGGTGTTCTGACTCTTTAACTACGTGGTGTTCTGACTCTTTAACTACGTGGTGTTCTGACTCTTTAACTACGTGGAGTTCTGACTCTTTAACTACGTGGTGTTCTGACTCTTTAACTACGAGGTGTTCTGACTCTTTAAGTATGTGGTGTTCTGACTCTTTAACTACAAGGTGTTCTGACTCTTTAACTACGTGGTGTTCTTACTCTATAACTACGTGGTGTTCTGACTCTTTAACTACGTGGTGTTCTGACTCTTTAACTACG
>SSNR01000169.1:344213-404703 GCA_006937965.1 Callopanchax toddi | reverse complement strand
TTCTGACTCTTTAACTACGTGGTGTTCTGACTCTTTAACTACGTGGTGTTCTGACTCTTTAACTACGTGGTGTTCTGACTCTTTAACTACGTGGTGTTCTGACTCTTTAACTACGTGGTGTTCTGACTCTTTAACTACGTGGTGTTCTGACTCTTTAACTACGTGGTGTTCTGACTCTTTAACTACGTGGTGTTCTGACTCTTTAACTACGTGGTGTTCTGACTCTTTAACTTCGTGGTGTTCTGACTCTTTAACTACGTGGTGTTCTGACTCTTTAACGTCGTGGTGTTCTGACTCTTTAACGTCGTGGTGTTCTGACTCTTTAACTACGTGGTGTTCTGACTCTTTAACTACGTGGTGTTCTGACTCTTTAACTACGTGGTGTTCTGACTCTTTAACTACGAGGTGTTCTGATTCTTTAACTACGAGGTGTTCTGACTCTTTAACTACGTGGTGTTCTGACTCTTTAACTACGTGGTGTTCTGACTCTTTAACTACGTGGTGTTCTGACTCTTTAACTACGTGGTGTTCTGACTCTTTAACTACGAGGTGTTCTGACTCTTTAACTACGTGGTGTTCTGACTCTTTAACTACGAGGTGTTCTGACTCTTTAACTACGTGGTGTTCTGACTCTTTAACTACGTGGTGTTCTGACTCTTTAACTACTGTTTAAAATGTGACTTTTTGGAGTTCTGATGTTTATATGCTAATATGACACATAATGCTAAGTTTTATAAGCACTTTAACTAGTTGTTTTGCTTATTTTACATAACGGTAGTTATATACAGTTATAGCCAGTGCAGATTAGTCTAGCATCCAGCCCTGGACTAAATTTGTAGCAGAACTGGTTTGGCTTGACCCATGCTTGGCTTAGAATTTAAATCGCGCAGTTAGTTTACATTCTCCAAATATCTCAATGTCAAGCTGCTAAAACTGACCTATAATGTACTACATCAGTAAAAGAATCACTTTTTCTTTTAACCAAGTTCTACTTTTAAATTTGGAGCAAAAAACAAACAAACTCCGACTACTGTAAACAAATATAAACAACAACAAACACAGCAATGAAAAATGTCTAGGATTTCATTTGTTTTCCATTTAGGGAGAAATGTTCCAGAATGTAAATGAATCAACAAATATTAGCTAATATTATTGTAAAGGTAACTAATGTGGGGTTTCATAGGATTCTTATTACAGTAGAGTTCGGTGCATGTTTTGGGTTAAAGTGACCTCTAGGCTGACCTGCTGGTTAACGGGATTAACGGTGAACTCGTTTAGATTCTGATCTGTTTTGTGAATTTAAAGTCAAACCACATTAATGGTGATGGATGTAAAATATCTATTATATATTTGATGCTTCCTGATTTATTTGAATAGATTTTAAAGACTTGAATGAATATTTAGAGATCAGATTGACGGCTCAGACGTTAACCCTCCGTCTCTCCGGTACCGCCCCCCGCCCCCCACCCCTCCGTCTCATCAGCAGCCGGTAGCCGTTTTCCCCTCCACACCGATGTCGCGTCTCCTCCGCGGCGCAGCTTTGCCGCACGGGCGGTCGGATCCTCCGCAGCGGTAACCGCGCGCCTCTCAGGCCGGCGCTGCCCCGCTCCGTCCGTCCGTCCAACGCGCGTTAGGCTCGTGTCGTTCCCCGGAGATGCTGCCGCCGGGCCGCCGGGGCCGCCGTCGCACCGTCTGATAGGGATAGAGGCCGGCCAGAGGCGGCGGAGGAGGGGTGGGGTCGGGGTCGCCCTGCCCTGCCCTGCCCCGGACCGACCGGCTCTCCTCCGGGACCGGCAGCATGAACCTCCACTCGGGCAGGGCGTCCGTGGCCATGCTGCGGATGATGGGCTGCGCTAACGGGCGCTCTGCTCGCCATCTCCTCCACAGTGACTGCGTGGTGGACGAGAAGACCGTGGTGCTCCAGAAGAAGGAGAACGAGGGCTTCGGCTTCGTCCTGCGGGGCGCCAAAGGTAGGACCACAGCTGTGTGTGCGTGTGCGTGCGTGAGCATCATCTCAGGTCTGTGTGACATCAGCTTTAATCAATTTCGTGTGTATGTGTGTGCGCGCGTGCGTGGGTGCGTGTGTGTGTATATATATTATAAATGTTTACATATGTATGTGTATATATGTGTATGTATATATTTGTATATGTATATAAATATGTGTGTATATATGTATATATATAGTGTGTGTGTGTGTGTGTGTGTGTGTATATATATATATATATATACACACGTACAGGTATGTGAAGGTTATATCCATGTGTCTGTGTATATATGTATACATATATGTGTGTGTGTATATATATTATATATATGTGTACATATGCATGTGTATATATGTGTATGTATATATTTGTATATGTATATAAATATGTGTGTGTATATATATATATATATATTAGTATATGTATGTATATATATATGTATATATATATATATATATATATATATATATATTAGTAGCAGTACTAACATTAATGATATGTAAAGTTAATAAAAGTAATAAATCAAGCATTTAACAATAAAAGCAATACAATCTATAGTTTATTTAAAAATAAAACAAAGACTAGAATAATTACAAATGAACATTTTGTTAATTAAATAATTATGATGATGAAATAATATAAAGAAAGCAACTTTTATATCAGTAAAGTTTATATAAAGAGTCAGAAAAGGAAGACAATTTGAAGTTCCTCTGGTTACATAATGCTTAGTAAAGTTTTTAAGTCTCAAGATGTAAACATAATAATAATAATAATAATAATAATAGCACAAGTGTAATGAATCAGTCAATAACAGCAATGTCAATCAAAAATACATAAAAACTAAAAGATGAAGACATGTATAAATATGTATATTCTAGTGAAATTATAATGAAAATAACTTTGACTCTCTCTGAATTCTGCATCAGCTGATTTGAGTAGTTTGAGCTGCTCAGCACCCCCCCCCCCCCCCCCCCCCCCCCCCCCCCCCCCCCCCCACTCCCCCATCAGGAGTTGTTGTGATACGAGTGGCACATTCAGGCAGGTTGATGTTTCACCAGGCGCTGAGATTGGCTCTAAAAATAGCCATTTTGAGCTGCTGCGTCGGTCTCTGTGATGATTCTCACAGTGTCATAATCCACGCTGCATTCCACTACTCTGCATGCCGTTGGATTGGTCCTCGCTGTGGTTACTGTTCAGGGTTTTTAGCACATGATCCTTGAGACACACTCAGGAAGAGGAGACAGAGATGGAGGAATGGATGGGATTTGGTTTGGGAAAAACAAGAAGAATGTTCCAGTGATTGTGACACACGCTGGTTTTACCCTGGAGGAGGTGACCCAGCCGAGCTGATCCAGTACCGGGTTCAACACGAGCTCACAAACATGCCCCGATGCTCGAGCTGTCGCATAGACTCACATCCTCTCCACCTCCCTGCATTTCTACCCTTTTTCCTGCTTATCTTTCGTCCTCTCTGTCACTATAACACACACACACACACACACATCCAGAAACATCCGAATGTTGGAAAAACCTCCCATGAGATCCTCGTACATGCCAGCACTCCGTGTCTTCCAGTAAGACGATGAGTTATAGGAAGTGTCACTTGTCACCACTGGTTTCTCCCAGCTGCAACATTTTTCAACCTTCCCAAGGGGGAGGGGGGTACCAGGATGGAGGGTTTCAAAGTACACACACATCAGTAAAACTGGACTCAGGACTCGGCCTCTAAAGCTGGATCCAGGTGTGTTTGGATCTAGAATCAGAGAATTAAAAGTCTTACGGTCTGTTTATCAAAGTTTCATCCATCCTGAGAAGTGTTTCTGTGTAAGTTATAAATAAATCCCATCTGACTTGTTGTAGACGGCTTCCTGAACAGCCTCTGTTCAGAGAAATAATGTTTTCATCCTGTAGGATGGATGGGCTAACGGCTAGACTGATTGAGCTAATTTTGGGGTATTTAATCCTTGAAAGCCTGAAAAATAAAATATTAATAAAAATTTATTTTTAAAACTTAAGTATTTATTGGGTAATAATATTAATATGACAGCTATACTGTATATGTTTTATTATTTAAAAATTGTATTTATTAACTTATTTATTGATCTTCTTAAGGAAATTATTTGTCTGGATATCATCTATTATTTAAATAATATAGAGTTCTAACTGTAGAGGTTAGCTAACAGGTAATATAGAGTTCTAACTGTAGAGGTTAGCTAACATGTAATATAGAGTTCTAACTGTAGAGGTTAGCTAACATGTAATATAGAGTTCTAACTGTAGATGTTAGCTAACAGGTAATATAGAGTTCTAACTGTAGAGGTTAACTAACAGGTAATATAGAGTTCTAACTGTAGAGGTTAGCTAACAGGTAATATAGAGTTCTAACTGTAGAGGTTAACTAACAGGTAATATAGTGTTCTAACTGTGGAGGTTAGCTAACAGGTACTATAGTGTTCTAACTGTAGAGGTTAACTAACAGGTAATATAGAGTTCTAACTGTAGAGGTTTGCTAACAGGTAATATAGAGTTCTAACTGTGGAGGTTAGCTAACAGGTAATATAGAGTTCTAACTGTAGAGGTTAGCTAACAGGTAATATAGAGTTCTAACTGTAGAGGTTAGCTAACAGGTAATATAGAGTTCTAACTGTAGAGGTTAGCTAACAGGTAATATAGAGTTCTAACTGTAGAGGTTAGCTAACATGTAATATAGAGTTCTAACTGTAGAGGTTAGCTAACATGTAATATAGAGTTCTAACTGTAGAGGTTAGCTAACATGTAATATAGAGTTCTAACTGTAGAGGTTAACTAACAAGTAATAGGTTAGCTAAAAGGTACTGTAGTGTTCTAACTGTAGAGGTTAACTAACAGGTAATATAGTGTTCTAACTGTAGAGGTTAACTAACAGGTAATATAGTGTTCTAACTGTAGAGGTTAGCTAACAGGTCATGTAGTGTTCTAACTGTAGAGGTTAGCTAACAGGTAATATAGAGTTCTAACTGTAGAGGTTAGCTAACAGGTCATGTAGTGTTCTAACTGTAGAGGTTAACTAACAGGTGCTCTCAGTGGAACTATTTAGAGCAAGTGATTTTCTTGAATCCCTGAAAATTAGATACAAATTTGTCACAGATCTGAAGCAGCAAAGGATCTTGATCTGACAGTGAGTGTTGCTCAGGTCAGAGGACTACTTCCTATAGAGTCTCCCTGTTTTGAGGGACGTGACCACTGTGTGTGGTTCTTACTGTAGATAAATAACTGATACACGCCACTTCAGAATCCCAAACTTGCCTTTAACCTTTACAGGAGTGATCATATTTCATCACCAGCTTTGAATTTTAATTTCAAGCCTAAACCTGAAACATAAATAAAAAAACCTTTTAAAAGTAAGAAAAAAGTAACCAGGTTTAAAAAGAATATACTAATAAAAGTATAACAAGTACAAATTTTAAAAAATGCTTTTAAAAAAATAATAAAAATTCAGAATATGATCATTTTAATGGTCCAGAATAGCAGGTTGAAACTTCCATGTATTTCAGTAAGCATCCTTTAAAACCTTAAAATGACATTTCTCGTTGGTTTGTACCTTTTTAACTTTTTTGTATTATCATTTTTTTGTAGAAGTTTCAGGTTTTAGTTGCACATCAAAATTTAAAGCACACACAAGTGATGGGATATGGTCACTTGCTCAGTCACAGGTTGTGAAAAACCCTCCTGTGCTCATCGAGCAAGAAGACGATATAGACTTTATTACCACCCAAAGAACTAAACGCAGTCCGTTTTCACTCTGAGTCTGTGTGGTTTACTTGAATCTTGTCCTGACTGAGTCACCAGGTCCTGAGGAGTCTGTTTTTGCACCCAGCCTCCATTGAGGTGCTTCAGTCTGTCGGGGTAAATAACGTAGGTCAGCATTAACATGTCACGTTTTCTAACGGCAGTCCTCCTCTGTGCTGCAGCTGACACGCCCATTGAGGAGTTCACGCCCACGCCGGCGTTCCCGGCTCTGCAGTACCTGGAGTCGGTGGATGAAGGAGGCGTGGCGTGGCAGGCGGGGCTCAGGACGGGGGACTTCCTCATCGAGGTAAGAGCTGCTCTGGTTCTGAGCTGGTTTGGGGTTTTGCTCAGGTTTTGGTTTGATAAGTCAAGACGACAGGCTTCAGTGAGTGTTTTGTTCAGCAGATCTTATCGAGTTCCTAGACTTTGGCGTGATCTTTTGGATCATTTCAGACAATGCCGTCCTTTATCTGGAACCATTTGGCCGCCCCGTTAGTGTGAAACCATGCAGTCGGTACAACTGTGAGTCCTGCTGCTTGTAAAACGGTTGTGTGGATGGAGGAGACTTACAGTTAAGGGAAGTGCCGGGCCATGTGCTCCGCTCACTTTGGTCTTGAATCCTGGTTTGAGTCTTCGGATTAGTGCAAACAAAATGATGTTCAGCACAAAAGTTCAGCGTTTAATGTTGAAGTTTGGGTCTTCTAAAACGAGAACATGGCTCCACAGATGTTTGAAGGTGATGCTTTTGGAGCTTTTTCACAAGTTGACCTGATTTCTGAGGATTTAACTCTCGTTCTTTATCACCAAATAGCAGATCAGAGTGCCTGCCCTCTATGGAGACCCTGGGCTGAGTGCTAGAGGGCGCTCCAAGTCAGGACTCTATAGTCCAGCTGGGGAGCTTTAATGCTCATGTGACCTGGAGAGGAGTGGTGGGAGAAACAGCTTATTGAACTTCAATGTAAGTCACAGTTAGGCTATAACACCATGTTGGAGCCTAAGGATCCCCATCGAGCCTAGGTCAGTGTAGACATCTGCTGACGTCAGCTGGTCCGCCAGTGAAAGGAATATTTGAGGAGCTCCTCAATCCCACCAGAGCTGAGAGACCTGGGAATGGACTGTCCAATGGGCAGAGGTCTCTGAGGTGGTCTATGCAGCGGCAGAGCCCAGGGGGTGGACGAGATCCATCCTGGTATCTCGAGTACGGACGTTGAAGGACTGTCTTGGTTGGCAACATTGCGTGGTCATTGGGGGAATTTCAAGTGGAGTGGCACACTGGGGTAATGTCAGTATTTTTAAGAAAGGGGGCCAGAGGGTGTGTTCCAACTATAGAGGGACCAGCCTCCAGGTGAAGGTCTACTCCAGGAGACTGGAGAGGAGGGTCCAGTCGATAGTTGAACCTCAGATTGAGGAGGAGAAATGTGGTTTTCGTCCTAGCTGTGGGATCATGGACTAGGGTTAGGGGTCCTTCCTCTACTCTGCTGCCCTCTCTTTGTCCCTCTTCACCCCGTGACCTCTGGCAGAGCCTGACCAGTGTTCTACCCTCTGTTTAGTTTATTGTTGGTCTTAATGGTAACTGCCCTGTTTGTGTTCTTATTTGTAAGTTGCTTTGGATAAAAGCATAAACAGAAACCGTAGACCAGCTCTTTAGCCTTGCTACGGTGATGGAGGGACCCTGTAGGGGGCGCTCTGGGAGTACGGGGTAGGTGGCTTTTTGTTGAGGACCTGATCCCAGTGAGGGTTGGACTCCACCAGGTCTTCACGTTTATAGATAAACATTTGTAGGAGCAGCCGTGGTGTGAAGGGTGTAGTATGGGATACAGTTTGTGCCAAAAGGATCAACTAAAAAACACAGTTACACACAGATTATATCAAAATAAAGCTACTAAAAAAGAGCATTTCAGAAGCAAAAGTGAAATTCAAAAGCAAGAAAATAACTCTAAAACAAAATAAACAATTTCATAATTAAATATTTGTGTTTCTAAACCAACAACTTATTTTTATTTCTTAACTATTCATATTTGATTTCTTTGACACACCTTTTTGGTTCTCAGTCCTACTTCATTTAGGCTTTTATTCTGAAGGGCACATTTTGATTGTGCTGTGCCCCAGTTTTGTTTCTGCTCTAAGTTTTTGCTTTTGAAGTAAAGTCTTGTGGGAGGGGCTTTCCAGTGCTTCAGTCTTACTGGTTATGAGGGTTTGGAGTAGGTGTCTCCAGACCTATAGCAGACAGCTAGAGCCACCTACTCCAAGCCCTCATAACCAATCAGATTGAAGTACTGGAAAGCCCCTCCTATACTGAGGCTTTCTTTTAAAAGCAAAAACTGGGAGCAAAGCAAAATGAAGGTGCAGCAAAAACAAAGAGCTGTCATCAGAACCAAAACATGCCCTTCAGAATAAAAGCCTAAATGTTCAAATGAAGTAGAATTAAGAGAGAAACAAAAATGTGTGTCAAAGAAATAAAATATGATTTATTAAGAAGTAAAAATGAGAATTTGGATTAGGAAAACAAATATTTACTTATTGTTGTTTTTAGTTTATTTTTGCTTTTGATTTTCACATTTTTGCTTCTGAAATGTTCGTTTTTGTTGCTCTAACTAGATATATTTTGTGTGTGACTGTATTTTTTGGTTGATCCTTTTGGCACAAATCTTAGCCCATAGTTTGGTGGCAGAACGAATTCAGCTCTGCTTTTTGCAGACGATGGTCCTCCTAGCTTCATCAAGTATCAGCTGACCAACTCCAGGTTGAGGGAGAGGTCCGACCTCGAGGTGGGGAGGGAAGGAGGGAGATGGACAAGAGGTTTGGGGCGGTGCCTGCAGGGATGGACGCTGAACCAGAAAGGAAGGCCAGTCGATCTACGTTCCAGTCCTCACCTGGTCATGAGAATGACTGAAAGGCCTTGGTGTCCCTCAGGGACAGTCTGTCCAGTCTGTCCCTCCCTAGGGAGTGGACAGTCTGGGCCTCCGTACTGAAGCTGCTGCCTCCACGACCCAGACCCAGATAAACGGAGGACAGTGAGTTTTTGAGTTCTATTTTAGTGAACACCTCCTCACCACATGACTCCCTCTAACTGATCTGTTAATATTTGTCCTGTCCTTTAGCTTTCTCTGTTTCTTTCATCTTAAACCACTTCTGTAAACATCTAGGAAATAAAGAGTGCGTCTCATCTAAACGTAGCTTTTATTCCAGAAGCTACAGGCTCACATTCCATCGTTTTCTGAGCGATTCCAGTTGTAGAAACGTGAATCTAAACAGAAAGTTGTTGTTGAAATCGGTTGATTTGATGCATTCAGACGTCTTACGGCGGTGCAGCGCCGAGTCGTGTAAGCAGCTTTGATCTCTTTGGGTTTTTATCCTCTAAGAGTTCCTGTAATAAGGATTTGTGTTGATTAAAATGACTTGGAGTAATCTTTACTGCTGCTGTCGTCGGTGTTTGTGGGTTTCTCGCTTCAGACTCGTCCCCGTGCTGCACAAAATGTGATGAATGTGAGTTTGTAAGACAGATCGGATCACAGCTGCTGCGTTAGTCTGGAGGAAAATCACATTGTTTTATTTCAGGCTCGGGTTTTCCACGGCTCCATAACGACAGTGTGTCTGTAAGCAGCAGCGAACTGGAGACGGTTTATTTTGTGTTTCTGCTAAATGGAGCGTCAAATGAGGAGAAGCAGGCTGTTCCTCCCCGCTAAGACGGCTCACGTTTGTTTTATCGTCTACATCTTTAATCATGTCATCAGCGCGCTGCTGAACGGGATCAGAACCGGAGACGTTCTGATGGATCGGAGCGTTTTTAAAACGCAGGAAGGAGTCTGAAAAGGTTTGGCAGCAGCACCGCCTCGAGCTGGTCAGCCATCCGAAGCTGCTGCTTTTTAATGAGCGAGAACAGCTGATTCTCACCAGCTTTGGGGTTTTTTTGATCAAACTGCAGTTTCGGTGAACCAGGGGGTCTTTGTTTTAGAGTCGGGGTCTTAAAGCTGCAGTCCGGAGTATTTCTTTATGTTTTATTGATAGTTCAGGTCTAATCTATGATCTATGGGTAGGGCTTCACTACATTTGATGTCCCTCCTTCCTCCAGTAGACCTCTATGAATTCACACTGAGCGGCACATTTTTTAAGCCAATAAAATGTGGGGGTCAATCAACGTGCAAACCTGTGAGAGAAAGTTGAAAAGGGCTGAACTATTGATTTCTGGCTGAAAAAAATGAAACTATGAGGATTAAAATTCAATTTGTTCCTTTATTATGACGGTTTTATTAGAAATAACCACAGAATGTAGGTTTCAGGTAGGACTAGACCGTCAGGTCTGCTCTACAGACTTTGGTCTAGACACGCTCCACTGGAACCTCTGCAGCTGATTGGTCCAGTCAGTCTCGTACTGGGCCAATCACAGCGCTCTGATGGTTTGGTGGGCGGGATTAGCCAATGACGGCAGAGCTTCAAGTCTGAATTTAAACCTGGCGGCAGCTCGGGAACCGCGTTCATTTGAAACGTCTAGGGATGTTCCGATACCACTTTTTTCAAAACCGATCCGATACCGATACTTAAATCTGAGTACTCGCCGATACGAGTACTGATACGATACTTAAATCTGAGTACTCGCCGATACCGAGTACTGATACCGATACTTAAATCTGAGTACTCGCCGATACCGAGTACCGATACCGATATTTAAATCTGAGTACTCGCCGATACCGAGTACCGATACCGATATTTCTACCACACAAAAATGCAACGAATTGGAATACAGGTTTTATTTTTTCTTCTCTGCTTTTTACAACAAATGACTGAGTTAGATAAAAAAAATAAAATATATTAATAAAAATGATCACAAAACTAAACTATAAGGTGAAAAATAACCATTTTCTGTGATTTCACAGTGAAATTATTGCAGTTTTCCACATTTTAACCAAATAAAATGAACTATTTGGCACCATCTCCAGCTCTCAACCCACACTGTTCCTCTTTAGCTCAATAGCTCCCCCTAGTGTTCAATATAGGAAACGACAACAGAAATCACAAGTCACAGACAGTGAAGCCACTGGTATCGGGTAACTTTATCGGTATCGGTACATCCCTAGTCTTTATTATCGACTTTAGACGATTTAGATTTAGTTTTTCTCTGAGACCTGAACAGATAGAGGAACTTAAGGCTTTTATTTTGAAAGAGGATTTATTGGTCGTGTTGCCGACAGGATACGGTAAAAGTTTTCTACCAGCTGGCTCCTGTTGTTGCTAAACGGCTCTGATTGGTCCTAGCGCTAGCCAATAGCATGTGAAGACGGTTTGATTGACAACCATTGATCCCGCCCCTTTGAATGAGTCGTTTCAGTGGACTGTGACCAGACTCTAGATCCACATCTAGATCCACTCTAGATCCACATCTAGAGTCTGGTTTACCAGGCTATGGTTTCCGTTAGTGCTTTATTCATTTAGCTCAGGGGTGTCCAAACCTTTCAAGATGGGGGGGGTGACATCTCCAAGTTAAAAGTCTTCGGGGCCAAATAAATTTCATTTTTTATTTTAAAATTCAAAAATGGTTTTAGAGTAATTTTCTGATTTTGTTCTGCTCAAGAAATAGACATAAAAGGGTCTCAAATGTTTTATTCAGTAAAAGAAAAGTATCAAATTCCCTGGATTTGATTGGTTAATTGTTTTATAGTTTGTTGAAAATAAATTCTAGTATATCAGCAACAAGAACTGATCTGAGTCGCTCTTTCTTCAGTAAAGCTGCTGGATTTAGACAGATGTTATGAAAGAAGTTCACGTCTGCTGTTTAGTGAGATTGTTTGTGGTTCTATTTACCAGGAAGTTTAATAAAAAGAATAAACCTGGGTAATGAAAAACTAATACTTTGGATTGAACTGAAATGTTTACGTTTTAAAAAGACAACAATTTTTTTAAAAAGGACTAAATTCTACCATTTTGGAAATGCAGTTGAGGGCCACAGAATGCCTGATTTAGCTGATCTAATGGATCCAGGACAACAACAGTTGATCCTGGTGATGAAAATATATATTTTTAACTTTCTTAGCTTTGATTTTCATAGATTAAAATTGATAAAAATATCAACATGCTCGTAGGAACACTGACCAGTGACAACAGTGGATTTAAGTCCAGGTTTCAGACTTGGTGTTTAAACTGGGACAGTGATGGAGAACCCAGGGCTGATCTCCGTCTGCTTGTTTCAGCACAGCCTCACTCTGCAGACATGAGGAGGAGGAGACTGTTCTGATAGGTCTAGCTCCTGTTACAGGTCACAAAGAGACCTTTGAGTTACTGAATGTGGAACCACAGCCGGTCGTATTCATGGTTTTAATGGTTGAGTCACACAAGTATTTGGAAACTTTAAACACAGAGTTGATTATTAAAAGGGGTCAAAAAGATCGACCTGCTGAGGAAAAGTCATTTTAAATAACTTTTCTCTTCTTTTACTGAAAACCTGTTTTGTTTTATCAGCTGGAAGGAGGAGGAGAGTCTCAGTAAGTCATCAGTCTGCAGCAGGTCTGGAGGCTGTGAACTAGGGTGGTAATGTATTGAACTGAAGTCAATGGGGTTTATGCACGGTCACTTCCTGGTTGCGATAGAGGCTGCCGCTCCCTTCCGGTTCAACGCTGTTCCCACACAAACTGAACAAAATTGATTTTTTTACCCGTTTTCTTCAAGACCTGCCGCGCATCACGGTAGACGATGTCCACCGGATTTTTGAAAAACACACAGAGACGTCTGCGAGCAAGCGGGTGAAGGACTTTAAGCTGTATATAACCAGCTTTATTCATGAAATTGAAGGTAAGCTAACAGCGTTAGCTCGTAGCTTCCATCATCAAAAAACAGTGAGACAAATCTATATAGCCGTGATCGTGGGCTCCAACTGCTTCCCAACTTTCAACTTTCTCTGGTCTAGCTGTACGTTATCAAACACCAAGTCTTCATTCACCAAAAGAATAGTTGTTCCAGTGAAATAACACACGAACGGCGCCGCGCCTCCTCCATTAGCCTCCTCCACTCGGCTCTTTGACTACTGTGCTGCAAAGTGTGGACTGCAGACACGGTGTGGTTAGAAATGATCACGTTTTCTCTTCTTAAGTTCACAATCCTTCCTTTTTGTAGTTATTTATTCAGTGGAAATGTGTGGAAACGGACTGATGAATTCTATTCAGCTGATGCGGTACACAACGGAACACAGCAGTGTTCAGCTGTCGAGGCTTCCCGTCCGCTGATACTTATATGATGGCTTCATTTCTTAGTGCTATAATATATATATCATATTGTACTATACTATACTATTACTCGTTTTGATTATAAACAATATCTTTAGCTGGAAATGCACTCTGACTCTGGAAATCTTCACGTTTCAAATGGAACCGGAAATGGTCCCACGAGTTAATTTTAAACCGGAAGTTCTACTAAGTACTCTGTGCATAAAGCCTATTGGGTCAAAGAAGTGGACATCAAAAGGATTCCCTTAAAACAACGGATACAGAGTTTATAGATATCGATCCAATGGATCAGATGCGACGCTGAACCGTTCTGTCGTGGTAAAGAACCAGAAAGCATGGGTCTATTTACCGGTCGGTCCACCTCCCAGTCCTCACCTGGTCCTCACCCTGGGTAATGACTGAAAGAACTAGATCGCGGATACAAGCGGCCGAAATGAGTTTCCTCCGCAGGGCGGCCGGGATTATTAGAGACAGGATGAGGCGCTCAGACATTCAGGTACGAGTAGAACCGCTGATCCAGAACCAGTTGAGGCGGTTCGAACAAGTCCTGTTGGCTGGTGGAGGAGGAGGCTGGGGAGTGGGGGGTCTGGGCTCCCGGCCCGCTACCTGGACCCGGATAAGCGGCCTTAAGATTTGTCATCAAAGTTTTAAAAAACGGAAAATGACGGGAAATATTCCGTTGGCACGGATGTTTTTAGCTTAACCATTAAGCTAATCTGTGGTGCACAAACTGTTAGCCCATCCGATGTTCAGACATCACGTCATGACATATGTAATGTTATAAAACCTGGGGTTTATTATACGTCTTCTGTAAGGTCACTAGCTGAGTTTTGTCGGTCTTAAACGAAGCTGTGTGCTCGAAGCCTTCGCTCACTAGTACTCTGCACGGGAATATTTCTCTAGATTCTTTAATTGCAGGGAGTTAGTTACGAACCTTTTTATTGACGAATAGAAGTCTGAGTCCAGGAATAAGACTTTACAAGTTTATTATCAAAAGAGAGACGGACAACAGTTATAAACAGTTAGCAGTGAGGTAGCAGGGTTAAAGCTTTGTCAACACGATGTTAAAGTGTTCTAAGTGGATTTTTAAAAGAAGTTTTAATGATCTGAGTCACATGATGTTATGAGACGAGGGGATTTAACTTAGTTTAATTTAACTTGGTTTGGAGAGGAGGAGTTACTTTGGTGGAGCACGCTATGTGTGAGTTAGCTTTATCAAAGTAGGCCTGTCAGCTTTACCAGATTGTGGGACTCACTGAAGCCGCTCCGTGGATCACCTCGGCGTGGATGGACGATCGTTTGAGGGTGGTAGTCCCCGACGACCGTCTGGTTCCTCCAGGGGCAGGTTGAGCCCCCTCGGGCCGCGTCGTTGTCCGGGATACGAGCTAGCGGTCCCATCTCCAGCAGGGAGCATCGGAGGCTGGCATTCCCATGATAGAGCGTCAGACTGAAGGTGTCGGACCTCAGAGGGAAGCGGGTTTCATCGGCCCCACGGGACTTTTACCCGTACGGGAGGACCGGCAGCTTTAGGAAAATAGCTGAGCTGTGTAGAGGTTAACAGCTAAGAAGGTCTGTCTCCGTGTAGGGAGGACGGAGAACTACCGCACTTCCAGATGGAAGCACAGTTAAAGGGGACTTAATGTGATGTGGACCAATGAGGGAGAGTTTACTAAGTCACGTGACTCAAATCCTTTAAACGGACAGTTTACCTTCATTGAATAAGTAAAAATGAGTAATAAAGTTGAATTAACCTTTTAGCAAAGTAGCTGGATAGTAGCTGTGGAAGAGAATGCATTAATCATATTAAAGACATTTCTGAGCAGTAGATTAAAGTGTCATTTTAGGAAGAGACACAAAGAGTCTTTAAGTTTATTATAATAACTAAAGAGTCCTGTGGAGTCTTCCGGCACGACCGAACCCTTGGAAGAATGTTGACTCAGGTTCAAACATAATAAAGAGTCATTATTATCCAAGTTATTGGGAAAAAGATGGATTATTGTTTGTGATGGTCAACAGGGGTCAGAGGTCAGATTATAGCGTATTTGATAACGCTACACATAACACATCATAAATAAATATATCTTAATAAAAGTACTTTAATAATGGTGAAAATATACCCAAATTAGGCCACCTCCTGTTACAAACGCTTAATTAAAAAAAAATTTTCACTATTTTAGTCACCAATATTTTATTAAAAACGCGGAGGTTGGGTCCTCCGCGTACCACCAGTGGTAGGCGTACCACAGTTTGATGTGGTCTGTGATGGACTGACTTCTTCTGTAGAGGCTTGTTTTTGTGAATCATCACAAATTAATCTCCTCCTCAGTCAGGCTGAAGCCACTTAAAGGCACACTATGCAGTTTGGCTTGTTTTAGCACCCCCTAGTGTCCGTTTGAAATCACTGTCATAAAAACGTTAGCAGCATAGTTTCTGCTCAGAAAGCCCTAAATCTACCTGTTAAATGTCTCCTCAGCCTTCACTGCTTTCTACTGGAGCGGTTCATCACTCAGTCAAAGAAATCAGCTGTTCAAGCAGGGAGAGATGGGAAAAATCAGGAATCATGAGTTAAAAACACTCCGGAGCTAGCATAACAGCTAGCCACTTTGGGTTAGCCTAACCCTCTGAGATACGTGACTTTGTGAGACTTCAGGACACCGGACCAGAGACTCAGAAGTTACAAACGTGGTATTCTGGATCCAAGACTTTTCATGAACCTGTAAAGGGTTAGATTAGCACTGACCAGTGTTGGGTAAGTTACTTTAAAATTGTAATATATTAATATTACTAGTTACAGCAAAAAATATGTAATATAGTTTGTATTACATATTACAGTCCCCAAAAAGTAACTAAGTTACACTACTTTTAGTTACTTTGAGTTACTTTTGGTAAAATATCTTATGTGACGGCATTCTAAAATACTATAACTGATCAATTTACATTTTCCACAAAAATGACACCAGAAAATACTGTATTTTTCTCACTATTTTATTAAACTACAGTCAATTCTATATAATATTTTATTAATGTCATTCTATACATCAGCTGTTGATACTCCTGGGCTTCAAGTATTCTCTTCAGCTCCGTTTCCATAGCAACACACGTCTTATCCAACTCCTTGGCAAATGTCTTTTGGGGGATGGGGGTGGGGTGTTGTAGTTACTCAAATTGTAACTAGTAATATATTACTTTAAAAGTGTAATGTAATATATTACTAGTTACTCAAATTGTAACTAGTAATATATTACTTTACTTTAAAACTGTAATGTAATATATTACTAGTTACTCAAATTGTAACTAGTAATATATTACTTTACTTTAAAAGAGTAATGTTAATATATTACTAGTTACTCAAAAAAGGAATATAGTACTGTAACTAATTACTTTGTAACTAGTTACTCCCAACACTGGCACAGACTGGCTCAAGGAGGAGATTTAAAATAGGAACAAGTTACATAGTGTGACTTTATTTATTTTTTTATCCATCAGTGGTTTAAGAGACGTCTTTTCGTAGAAAAGCGTTAAAAAGAGCTGGTGACGATCCGGGGTTTGTGATTGGTGAACGTTTCCTGAAAAGTAGCTTTTTTAGACGTAACCTTGACAATATGTGAAGAACTTTATTTTACAAAAGGAGAACTCTTTCTTTCTTTCCTCTCATGAACCGTTATCAGTTTCTAAAACAGGATTTTAATGATTTAGCTGCTGACTTTAAGCTTTTCAACTAAACACTAAGTGTTCTGTTGAGCTTTCCTTTTGTTCAGATGTATTTTTTCAAATTTTTTTAGTTTGATCTTTTTTATCATCATATAAAGTCACTTTTTGAGTGAAAAAAACATTTAGAAATAAATGAAGGATGTCAGAACTTTATAGGTAATTTTTTGTGTTGTAGAAAACTTAAATGTAACAAATGACCATCGTTCTTATACCTCCGCTCCGGGGCGTCACACACCCCTCCCGTATTCAGCGCTCCTTCTCATGAATCAGGTTGAATGATGAGTGCAGTTAAAGCGTCTGAAGAAGGGTGTTTAAATGTGTCTGAACGAGTGTAAACGTTGAGCAGTAAATCAGCTGTTCGACTCTGAGGAGCAGCTGGTTTCTCTCCAGCAGCGAAGTCATAAAACCAGTCAGCACAAACCAGTCGGACGCTGAACCATCCTAAACCCGACAGCTCTTCATCCCGCTCCGGAGTGGCCGGTCGGTGCGTGGTGGGGATGCAGTTACCGTGGTAACCTGTCAGGATGCAGATGAAGGGACAGTTTTCCCGACAGGTGAACTCTGACCTCACGCCACATGTGAGTTCAGGGTTTCATCAAAACCTTGACGTTACGTCGGAACACGCTGGACTTCAGTGAGAATAAACTCTAAACTTTAGATCACTGTTTCTCTGTGACGTTATGAAAAGGTTTGTGTTCAAGTCCTCTTTTCAAGTCACGTTTCAGGTGCTTGCTTTGCCTCTTAAGTGGGACTCTGGTCCAAGTCTTGGTTTCAGGTCCCTCTGCTTCAAACATCTGCCGGTGCCTGAATGAGTTTGTTTGCTCTGTTAGCGTCCGCGGTACATTAGCAGAACATTTCCATTTGCATGAATGATTCAGCGCTCAGCTGAGCATCAATCTTTCATCGCCTCACGCCGCTTGATGCTCACATGCCTCTGTGCTCGGATCAAATGAGACTAAACATGTTGAGATGAGCTCATCGATAGCTGCTCCACCATGGGATCTACACAGCTGTGGAAAGTATCCAACCCTCACAGAGTCCTTCAGGTCAGCAGGACCACCTGAGTAAATACAAAATGCAGTTTTTAAGCGATGATGTCACCTATTAAGGGAGTAAAGCTGTGTGAATCAGCCGGATTCTGTGGAAGAGGTAGAAAAACCTGCTGTAGCAGCGTCTGGGACACGAAGTCTCTCACGTCCCTCTGGTCCCACTTTCCTTTACAGAATTGTTAGAATTCAGCCCCAATCGGAGCAGCGAGTTTAACCCTTTATTCGTTCATTCCATTATTTCGAACACAAGTATAAATCATTTACAGAAACAAAACAAAGTGTCTGAAAAGGAGCAGGTAGAAGTATAATACTTATCCCCACTACCCCCTTTAACAATAACTTTATACATTGGTATTACATATTTGTCCTACTCAATTTTCTGGTGACTTTTGGACATAATCCTATAATAACTCCCACCTGTTTGACTTTAGAACTTATAGATTTCTTCATCGTTACCTGTTACAATTCCTCGTCCGTCCTGTACTTCTCAAGTATTTTCTTTTTGTATCGTTTTGAGAAATTGCAAATGTTTTTACTCTGTTTTAACTCCATTCCATAAATCCACTCCACATATTGATATGCTCACACACCTCTGAGTAATATGAACAATTTGTTTTTTTAAATTTAGTCGTCCTCTTAAATTGTCCCCCTCTAATCCATCACTGAACATTTTTTGGATGTTTATTGGAAGTAAACAGTTTCTTACTCTGTACCTGATGAGAGCTGTTTTATATTTAATAAGATCCATCATTTCTTTGTCTTTGCTTTCAGAAATAGTGAGTTTATCTAAAACCAACATTCTGTACTATTCTGACTGCTCTCTTTTGCAGTAAATATAATGGTTGCAAGTTGCTTTTATAAGTATTTCCCCAGACCTCCACCATAACTCAGATATGGTAACATTAGAGATAAATATAATAGTTGAGCCTTGTAACTGAGGATGCAGCGTGTTATAGTGCAGTAGTCTTTGCCAGTTTTGATGTAATTTGATTCATTTGGGGTTTCCAGCTGATTAGAATCACTCCACTTTATTTCAAATACTCTCTCCAAGTTAATGTGATCAATTATTATTTTTGCAGTTGTATGTATAGGAATCTTGCGATCTTTATAGGCCAGGTGACCACATTTAATCACGTTACGTTTTGATTTGCTACCTGAAACAAAAATGTAGTTTTTTTAAAATGTTTTTTAATTTGTGTGAAATTAATTTTTTAAAAATCATAAATTTGTAAATGAAATAATAAAAATATATATATCACCCTAACCGTTTGATGCAACCAACCACATTCTTGTGTTGTTGTATTATTAGCTAGTTTATCATTTTTCATGCATATTGTTGATAATTAGACTTCATTTTAAATCTGAGACATCGACATGTTCTTGAAATGTTTGTCAAATTGAATCAGTAGCTAATAACAGGTTGTTGTTGTTTTAGCCTTTTTTATTGTTTAATACCGAGTGTCATTTTAAAAACTCACTTCTTGTGAATTAACTCACAAAAGTTCATTATAAATCCTTAGTCAGGTGCTGTTTTTCTGACTCTATTTTAAAGATTTAATCTAGCCTTTTCTTTGTTTTAATTAGAATGTTGAGTCTGTTCTTGTAGTGTCAGCATCACTAAGTCCCAGTGGAATATTTTACCTGTTTTATTCTATCCTACTGCTCTAGTAGCTCGACTAAAGAGGTTTCAATGTTGGTTAAAGGCACACTATACAGTTTTAGCTCCCCCTAGTGTCCGTTTTAAATCACTGCTGTAAAAACGTTAGCATTGTTAAATCTCCCTGTTAAATGTCTCCTCAGCCTTCACTGCTTTCTACTGGAGCGGTTCATCACTCAGTCAAAGAAATCAGCTGTTCAAGCAGGGAGAGATGGGAAAAATCAGGAATCATGAGCTAAACACTCCGGAGCTAGCATAACAGCTAGCCACATTGGGTTAGCCTAACCCTCTGAGATATGTGACTTTGTGAGACTTCAGGGCACCGGACCAGAGACTCAGAAGTTACAGACGTGGTATTCTGGATCCCAGCAGCAGATGGGGCTGAGTCATGAACCTGTAAAGGGTCAGATTAGCTCAGACTGGATCAAGGAGGAGATTTAAAATAGGAAAAGTTACATAGTGTGACTTTAAAAGTTCCACTCTTTCTGCTCAGTTTTTTATTTTTTATATTTTAAACTGACTCAACACTGCAGCAGCTGCAGAAAAAAAACTACAAACCTTTTTTTAAACAGACGCTTGTTGTGAGATGATTTGATGTAAATGCATGACAACCTTGTGTGTGTGTGTGTGTGTGTGTGTGTGTGTGTGTGTGTGTGTGTGTGTGTGTGTGTGTGTGTGTGTGTGTGTGTGTGTGTGTGTGTGTGTGTGTGTGTGTGTGTGTGTGCGTTTGCAGTGAAGCTAGATGGCGTAGAGCACTTACCCTCTTATATAACTCAGAACTTTGGTCAAAGAGAGAGACGTGACTGCTGTAACATGCAGATGCATCTGCCTCCCGTGCCCCCAGGTGTGTGTGTGTGCGTGCGCGCTCTTTGTAACCCTCTGAGGACTGCCACGCAGCACTCGGCTGTCAGTGTGCAGTGAACTAGCACCAGCAGCCTCGGCCTTTCTGCTCTGACTGCGTCTCTAAAGAAGCTGAAGGTTCCGGTTCTGTGTCCAGACCAGCTCCGTGTTCGGCTTGTTAAAGTGATCTTTGGTCCTCCAGGTGTTTCTGAGGGTCAGAAATCAGAATACAGGATTTATTTAGGCCACACCCACATCTCACAGGTCATTGTGATTGGTGGGATTTCTTTGCTAGCGTCAAAATGAATGGCTTAGTGTTCTGATCAGTAAGAATACTGTCGGATGTGTACCCTATAAGTACCTAGTATGTACCCTTAAAGGGATACTCAAGTTATTTTTTGTCTATTGCCATATTCCTCAGAGTTAGATACGTGGGCAAAAACTATTTGTAACTCGGGACTACTTTTATGACAAAGAGCAGCTGTAACCCTCCGCTGAACGGTGCAGCTCCGGTGAACAGCGCAAGGACATGACGCACGGCGCCAAACACACCTACTTCTGCAAAGTAGGGGCGGCACTAGCTCAGTTGGGAGAGTGGCCGGTCTGGTAACCAGAGGGTCACCGGTTCAATCCCCAGCTCCGGTTGGGTTAGATTGTCGTTGTGTCCTTGGACAAGACACTTCACCCACCTTGCCTGTGTGACTGTGTGTGTACACTGAAAAAAAAGAATAGTTGAACCAACTTAATTGAATTGTTTCAACTGGTAACAAGTAATTCAATTAAGTTTATCCAACTTAAATTATTAAGTTTGTTTAACTTGACAGATTTAAGTCAAACTCACTCAAATCATTTAGTTTCTACAAATTCAAAATTCAAATCCTTCTGACCTACATTTATGTAAAATCAACTCAAATTTTTAGGTTTTTCCAAATGAAAAACTGAATGATCAAAAAGCACATTATCAATGACTTTGAATTTAAAAGAGACTACAGAGAAAACTCACATGGGGAGAACATGCAAGCTGGCCACAGAGCCGGGAAGCAAACCCACAACCTCCTGCCTGCAGAGCAACAGTGCTAACAACATGCGCCACCAAGCAGCTCACTATTTCATAAGATTTCAAAAATAATTATGCAATGAACACTTTTTTATACTTCAGAATGTTTTCCTGCTCCTTGAAATGAGTTGAGTATTTATGAATACTTAGTTTTTGTCACTAACCTGCTATCAGGGCTTAGCTAGTCATAAATATTCAACTCCATTCAGAGAGGAGGAAAGTATAAAATAGTGTTTATTGTATAATTACTTGCATTTGTGCAAAATTTTTAAATTTGTGATATTCTCACAAACTTTAAAATGTTCCATCTCTGCAATGAATTATTTTTTTCTTTTAGCCAACTTGAAATTCTAATTACAAAGGAAGTATTTTACACTAAAAACTAAAATAACACGCTAAAACACACATTTAAGATGCTTTACATTTAAACTGTTTTTTAAGTTCAAAGTAATTGATAATGTGGTTTTTGATAATTCAGTTTTTCAATTTGGAGAATTTAATAATTTGAGTTGAATTTATATAAATTTCAGGCAGAGGGATTTGAATTTTTAATTTGTACGAAACTAAATGATTTGAGTGAGTTTTGACTTAAAATGTTCAAGTTAAACAAACTTAATAATTTAAGTTGGATAAACTTAATTGAATTACTTGTTACCAGTTGACACAATTCAATTAAGTTGGTTCAACTTGTCTTCTTCTTCAATGTGAATATCACTGACTTTTACTTTGATTGAACCCAAAAACTTAAGTTGTTCTGACTAAACCAAAATAACAGGTCAGATTTAGGTCAATAAGTCCATCACCTGAACTACAGCCCAGATAGTCTTTTTAGAGTGCTTGTTGGTGGTGGTCAGAAGGGCCGATGGTCAGAATGGCAGCCTCTCTTCTGTCAGTCTGCCCCAGGGCAGCTGTGGCTACAGACGTCTGTCGTAGTTTACCACCACCGGTGAGAATGACTGTGTGAATGAATGATGCAACTCTGTAAAGCGTCTTTGAGTGACCTGAGGTCACTAGGCTGAATTATTATCACCATTTAGTGAGTTTTAAGGACGTTTTTTCTGGCAATGCTATCTGGTACCATTCACTTACAGTGTTTGAGCTAAGCTAAAGCTAAAAGAGTATCCTTTAAAGGTGTGGTTTACTGAAAAACCTTTTTTTTTTTCATGATTTTTCTGATTAATTTGGGTCACTACATGGACCATCAGCTTCAGCCTCTCAAAGTATTTTCACTTTGAACCGCTAGGAAACACTAGAATTTGAAAAACCTCGCAGATCTACGTCACACTGTGAATTTGCGTACATGGTCTAGCCCACGGACCCACCCTGTAAGTACCTGGTACCGGTACGTACCCTGTAAATGCCAGGCTGTATTAAGTAGTACTACCTATGTTTCCTATAATTCACTCTGCTCAGATTTCTCCTGAACCTGCTTTCTTTTTGAGATCTGATATTTTCAGTAAGTGAAGGTTAAACTCGGGTTTCTGGTGTTTCTCTGATGTTTTGTGCTGTTTTTCTTGCCGTTTTGACTTTTTAAAAAGGTTTTGGAGGCCAGTTCTTGTGGGAACAGAGTTTATTTTGCATTGAGTTTACTGTGTATCTGCTAAAAACACACAGTAACCGAATACTTCAAACCATTTAGGTGTGTTTCCATTGGTCGGTGTGTGTGTGAGGTTGTGTTTGTGTGCAGCTGATGGATTACAGCCGGAGCGTCCTTGACCCAGTAACGCCTGCTGGTGGCTGGTCTTCTGTCTGAACGGGGTCAGAGGTCACATGTTTGGTGGCTTATTAAAAATGGATTTTTGGGTCATTTTCTATCAGTTATTTATCTACAGTAAAGGTCACACCCACTGGTGACAGAGTGGGCGGAGTCTCTAGAAGCAGGAACATTCTCAGAGGCTAATTCTCAGGTATTTCTCATAAACCTAATTCTCATAAACCTCTACTTTTTTCATTGATGTTCTTCGTGAAAATTCTGTTTATCAATTTTAAGAACGTTTTCCGACACTGTTTTAAACTTCACCTCCCTGAATATTAACACATTCCTCCCTCCATCCAAAACCCTCTCCTCTGTTGATAATTTATAATAATAATAATTCTAATAAGTATAATAATAATAATAATAAAGTCCCCACTTCTCCGTGCTGCGTTTGACACCACTGGGATTCAGAGTCCGGCCCTGGAGCGGTCTGACGGTTCCAGTGATCTGCACATCGAGCTAAAACCGGGCATACTTTTGCGTTGATTTTCGTACTCGTGCTGAGTTTCAGCATATCGTGCGTTGGGGTTGCTCTAGCATACAGGGGTAGCGAGAAGCGATTTTCCCCCGTAGCGTTGTGAATTAACTACACCCTTCCCAATGAAATGTTAAACTCGTTTAAAGATTAGATGATAAGTTAGGAACATTTTTTTGAAATGGATAATATTTATTGAGAGTAACTAGGTTCTTTTTCTGTTGTATTTCAGGGAATAATACCTTTAATAATCTGAAGCAAAGACAAAATAAAAGATTTTACAATCATTTATTGATAAAAAGGCTAAGATGGTACATGGATGCTGAATGATGATTCATTTAAATCATAATAAACTCTTAAACGTGACGAGGAATGTAGTAAGGTGTGTAATTATGAGTTTAAAGGAGAGCTGGAGTCTGTTTTATTAGACCATGACGGAGTTATTTTAGTCTAGAGTTACTTTAGTTGCTACGGGAAATTTAGATGAGTTTGATCTGGTTATTAAACTTATCAAGAGACCACCCAGTATCAGAATGTGGAATTCGCCTACTGTTTGTCGACGTTCCGTGGATCTGGTCGGCGTTGCGTTGTCTCGACGTGCTGAAGAGGATCTCTCCAGACACGGAGTTTCCTTGGGGACCGTGGTCATACAAAAAGTAATGTGTGTGAGTGACCAGGGGTCAAAAGTCATTGGATTAGTGTATTCCGTGTCCTATTCACGAGGAGCTCCCGATCAGCGATCGTACGCTCACTGGAAAATCAAACGTGTTTTATATTCTCGTAGCTTCTTCGTGGCTCTTCCTCGAGGAGGACCCAGAGTTTCTCACACTGCACCAGCCAGCCGGAAAGTAGTAGTAGAAGAAGAAGAAGAAGGAGGAGGAGACGAAGGAGGAGGCAAAGACGACAAATGTCTTCTCACTTCTTTGTCTTCTTCTTCTCCTTCTCCAAATTTCCACATTCAAAGGCCCGACGTGTCGTGTGGCGCGTACGGTGTGAGCAGTCAGCTCGCATCAGAGCATCGGGTCGCATCAGGGCCGGACTGGGCATCTGTGCGATCTGGAGAATCACAGAACGGCCAATGCTCAGGTGGCCCGGCGAGCTGGCCGACGCCCACCACTCGCCACGCACGCAGTCATCACCTGTTTTTCCCCCCACTAATCTGTTTAACACTCTAGTGCAGTAAGAGGCAGCAATGTACCCTCAAATTGGATGCCAGCTACCTACATTAGCAAGGCAGCAAAGACACGCCCCTCACACAGATGGTGTAATGGCTAAGACGCTCATCATTCAACACGAGGAGTGCGGGTTCGAACCCCGCTCCGGGCGACGATGATGTTAGGAAGAGATATTCAGGGTGCTATATTTTAATGATAACTAGTTAAAACAGCTGAACTTTAACATTTTAGCTGTAAAACGCCACATGCAGTAGTTAAGACATATGTTGTGCTTTTACTTTTTAAAATGTTGGTAACCTTACAGGTAATGCTTACAGACTTTGAAGATTTTTAATACAGAAGTTACATTTGCAATGGTGTATTTTCATTTAGAAGTGGTATTATTATTTGTGCAGTAAGATTAGTTATTGCATAAATTAATTAAGCTTATTAAGTAATAAGTTAAGACAGCATGGAATAGATGATAAAATATGCTGTTATAACAGCATATCTTATAATCTATACATAAGTAAAGTCTAGTGACAGTGTGCCAGGTGTTGTTGTTGTATTTGAGTTTCCGAGCGCAGTTGCTTTGGGCCGGGCCCAGTCCAAGTCCAGGGCCGTCTTTTCGTCCCAGTCCGTCCCTGGGTCGTATGGCGTGAGAACATGACTCGTGAGCTGTGACCGATTGAACCCTGTGATGTCATCGTAAAGTTTGCGCAGCGCATGCTCCGGACAGCTTAAGCTCCAAAATGGCATTTTTCTATCTTCACAAAAATTAGAAGCATCTTTCTAAGAGTGAAGCTGAAAAACGGCTCGATGCGTCCGTCAGCTGTAGAGGCGCTTACTGTAACGCCGTCTTATCAGTAACAAGCTGCTCCAGGAGAGATCACTTCTCCTGTTTTGTCCTCTCCGCTCTTATCAGTAGAGACAAAGCTCTGAACAGCCTAGCCCCGCCTTACTGAAATCAGCTGATCATCCTCTACATCAACACGTCGCTCCAGGCCTGCCGCTTGTCTCTAGAATCTCTAGGTCTAGAATGGGAGGCAGAGCTTTTAGTTTTCAGGACACTCGCTGCTGGAATCAACTTCCTTCAACGTCAACTTGCTTTACAACCCAATCTTTATTTCATGGTAATTAGCTCCTGTTGCTCACATTGCAGCTATTTTGCCGACTAGCCGAGGAAGTGTTGTTTTTAATTCTTGTTTTCATCTATTTTTATTCCTTTACTGGACTTTTCCCTCTGGTTTTATCACTTGTTTTTATGACTGCTGCTGCATCTCTGTTGTTTGCCGTTTAATTTTGTGACTGCTGTGTTACCTTTGACCTTATTTTGACTTTAAATCTTTGAGTCACGTTTTGAATAATGCTCTCTAAGTAGAGTGAAGTTGCTGACTCAGAAGGTCGTAAAGTATTTGTTCCAGCGGTTTATTTAAAAACGAGAGAACAGTTGATATAAAAACACGTGGCTCCATCTCCCAACATTTCTCATTTGAATGAAATAAACGTCTACAGATGAAGCTGTCTGTTCATTCACCACCCTGAACAGATAATCAGCTGATGGTGGTGATGATGTCAGAACAGGCATGACTAATCAACTGACAGAGTCATCATCGTGCTCAGATGATGCGTTCTGAGAGTTCCTTTGTGTTGTTTCACTCGTTATCTAGTTTCTCCACAGAGCTTCTTGTTCCTGTGCTGAAGGAGCAGCATGTTGTTTTAATGGCAGACGTTAATATTCAGAAATAATTCCTCCAGAAACAGGAAGTCTGGATGAACTCACCTGGTTTAAACTGAGCCTCCATCCTGTCCAATTGATCCGTCGTTTCAGCTCTAACTCTGAGGTACTTTCTGTTTCCATACATGTCTGGTTATAAAGAGCATATTTTATATAATGGACTGATCTTTGGCGTCTTTCTGAACTTTTACGTTAACTATTGGTAAAAACCCACAACAGATGTGTGAGTAGAAGTGAGGTGATGGCGCTGTAAATCCACAGAGGGATTAGTTTTTGTTTCTGAAGGCTGTTATCACACAGGATCACCTGCTCCGGATCACAGCTGGATTATAGCGTTTACAGCTAACATTAGCTGTGTTTGTCCCAACAATGGAAAACAGAGGCACACATGAAGCGAGCGTCTGTAGGATCGGTTGTTCACCCGTTAAACTTCTAATCCAACCATCTGGATGTTTTTCTTAAAGAAACAAATGATTCAGACGTGACCTTTAAAGTTTTCATGAACCGGCTCTCAGAGAGACTTTAGATTACAGATCTTTGCGTTTCCTCAGAGATTGGTCAGACTCCGTGGCCCCGCCTACCAGTAAAGGAGGGATTCTTTCATCGGTGTCCAGTCCTGGTCCTGGATGTTACCTGAGGACAGGTGACAACTACCTCGAGGACCAGGACTGACGTCACTGCGTTACAGTGAGAACTTTGGTTTGAGGAGAGTTCCCAGTGTGTCTGCAGAACCAAACCATCAACCCTCCACTGACAGCAGCGATCAGCTGTTTGTGTTTCTGGTGCTTCGTTCAGATGAAGCTCCACCATCCTGAGCTGCCATGATGTCATGACCTTTAACCTGATAACTTAGACCTGTAGAGTCTGACATGGAGCGCTTGGGTCTCTCTAAGGTTGACCTCTGACCTTGTGGTGAAAGAATGAATTGTGCTATTATGTCACTTATTTTATTTTATTATGCATTTTACTCTGAATTTATAAACGGTGAAGGTCCACCTTTCCAGGAGACATTTAAGGAAATATTAGATGAGTGTGTTTAAATTTGACTCTGAGGAGAGAACTCTGTCTTTAAAGGGACATGAGTCAATAATAAGAAACAAAACTCACTATCGCTGCGCCTGGCGCTGCGAATGACTACAGCCTTGAACGGGAGCGCCCACAAACGTCTCACTATCTCATAAGGGTTCAACCAAAGACAGCCGGAGACATGATTCCATAAATAAAAATACATTTTATTAAAGCCATACTCAGTCTCCAGGTAAACAAACGAGGTCTCCTAGCTAGTTTACAGAAACACGTCTCGGTGAACTCACCCCTCCCATCGGGTAAAATCCATACGCCAGCCTCCCGCCGACATAGGACCACGGTTTGTAAAGGTGACAAAGCAGAGTCTAACTCCAGCTGTAGAAACGTTCCCCCAGCTTTTCCTCTTTTCACCTCCAAACGTTTTTAGTTTTCTGCTAGCTGAAAAGGTGTTTTTTGGGGGGACTCACCCGCCGCTCTCTGTCCTACTTCTACTTTCACTTCCGGGATGTTCAGATGGAAAATGTGTCCGGGTGGATTAATGCCAATCCAAGCAGTGAGGAAATGCGGCAGACAGACAGCTGGATTGTCCAATCCTATCGTTCGGTCTGAACGATAGGATTGGCTGAAGTTTTTAGAGAACTGCGGGACAACTACTTTATTGATTTCTTTCGGGGTTTTTTTAATCTCCACAATATATTTATGGCTATACTATATTGGAACGTTGTTAAGAGGCTTTAAAAAAACCCGTTAAAAGCTACATTGTTTACCTGGCTACTGAGTATGACTTTAATACAAAATGAAATATAGTAAACCAAAGCCACACACACAGGGTCCGAAAGCAGGGCGATCTAACAGAGCTAATCTCGCTAGCTGCTATGTTCCGGTCCTTCCCAGCTGCCTGTATCGCTGAAAGCTTTAATCAGTCGGTGTTCTCTGACTCCCGGAGGTGAATTTCAGAAATCTAGGGTGATAGAATCATGTCCAGCCGCCTTTATCACCCTAGATTTCTAAAGTTCACATCACGGAGTGGAGCTCCGGAGCACCCGGAGGAGCGTGCGCAGCAGAGCCGCCTTTGATGCACTGTAAGCGGACTGAGGTCCAGGAAACAGTCGGGGATTTGAGGCCTATCGTCCTGAGACCCATAAACATGGACAGATCGCTGTGCGGTCGCCTATAACAGCACCTTTAGCTCTGTGGAACCCTATAATCCATCAGAGAGGTTTTCAGCTCCAGAAACAAGATAACACCAGTTTAATGAGGAAAACCACTGATTCAGACGAAGGAAGTCCGCCATCGACCAGCAACACAACACAACGGTGCAACACTGCCACCTACTGGATATACATTTATTATGACTTTTTAGCTTCCAGAACGCGCAGCAGCGTCAGGTGACGTCACATCCGTAGGACAGCGCGGGAAATTCGTTCCCGAATTGCAGAACATTTTACAGCTCACAGCCTGTTCAGGATGATGGAATGATACATGGTGGACTCATTCTGTTTGATTTAAAATGCTTCATCACTTAAAACTCAGCATGCATGATTATTTTATATTAAAATCTTGACCCATGTCCCTTTAAAACCATCAAAACCATTATAGAGTCATCCCACCTGGAGAAAGAACCACGAAATAAAAGTCCTTCAAAATGACCTGAATGTCCCTTTAATGTGGATGTGTTGGTGAAAGACTGGGTCCATAACGGGCTCCGATCACACTGATATCCCTAAAGTTGGTCGGACTGTAAGTTCAGAACAGCATGTGATCATCATCATCGTCAGCTGCTTCCTTGCTTTTATCTCTCAGCAGAAATCATGGACGTCTCCCATAAGCTGCTTTGTGTACACAAGCCTCCCAAACCAACACACACACACACACACACACACACACACACTAGAATCACATGATATGCAGTCTTAAAATAGCTGAGGGGAAGTGTTGTTTCCTATAAATAATGTATTTTTAGGAGCAGCGTTCGCGGCGCTCAGAGCAGCGTTTTGTTTTAAAGCAACACGTCTGCCGTTAAAACAACGCGAGCCGTGAAATCCTGATCACATTAAACCCCCTCGTCCTCCGACGGATGGTACGATCCGCCCCCCCAAAACCTAAAGCACCGATAGCGTCCTTGGCTCCACTCCCACCTCCAGCGGTATCACACAGCAACTGTTGCTTAGCAACCAGGAGGATGCTGGGTCTCAGTGTGTACACGGAGAAGAGTTGCTTCTCAGAATGAAGGAGGGGGAGGAGTGTCTGAGACGGGTGAAGGGGGCCTAGGTGGTTCTGGGTGGGCACCAAATACCCCCCACCCCCACCCCAGCTGCCACCCTAACTGCAGTCCTGTTGAAATATTTCTAAATTTTTCATAAAATCATTCAGTTTCTCCACAAAACTTCCAGCTCCACTCTAACCCTCGGGTTTAGCCACGCCCCTCTGGAATTTCTAAAGAGTTTCCCATCAACCAGACTGGAAGTTTCACCAGCAGAGATACCAGACGGTCTCCGCCCACTGCAGGGACACAGCAACAGGGCGGCCATATTGGGAGTGGAGACAGCAGCCATTAACGCCTGCTGTGGTTTAACAGCTGTTTCATAAATAAACTGATTCTAAATTTTGGTCGTTTTTAACATGATTTCATGTTGCGTAGAGCTGCCACTAACCATTCCATTCTGATTATTATTTAGACTAATCTTTTGAGTATTTGATTGTTTTAAAGGACTCATTATATGGAGGTTCTGGAGGACGGACTGGGAATCAGTTAGACTCACCTCAAAACACAGATCAGCTTCTGTTAGCTTCCAGCTACAGGTAGCAGTGTGTGTGTGTGTGTGTGTGTGTGTGTGTGTGTGTGTGTGTGTGTGTGTGTGTGTGTGTGTGTGTGCAGGTTGCTGGTTCTGATCCCAGCTGCTGACTCCACCTCCTTTGGACTCTCAGGACCCTGCTGTAACAGTCCATGATGGGTTTGGTTTCCGCTCCGTAGATCTAGACTCTGGGATGTGTTTCTCCTGATTCTGAGCGCCCTTCCTGGAGCTCAGAGAGGAGAGTTTAAGGTGAACCGATGAGTTTACTAGGCTGAGTGGATAAAGTTTAGTTTTGTGTTTGGATGTGAGAGGAGACAGAGATACTGAGGGTCAGGATGGATTCGATGAGTGAGGAATAAACCTACTGACTGACATTAGCAGGTAGACGGCTGAACGCAGGTAGGGTTAGCCTTTATTAGGTCCAGGAGTTCTCAGCTAAACTAAACTGGAGGGGATCTAGTTTGTGTTTTTTAAGTGATCTACTGCCTCCTCCATACATTTACACAGGGTGGAGGTGTGGTCTGTAGTTTGATTGTGTTTTTGAGACTGGGGTAGTGATGCTGGGTGGAGCAGACCTTTCCCTCTGAGCCTGCCAGGGCCAGAGGCTTTGTGTGGAGCAGGAAGGAGGTTAGGGTTAGGGTTTGTGGAGGTGGAGGCTGGCCAGTCCCAGTTTGGTCTGCTGCTGCTTTTAAACCAGGTGAAGAAGATATTGAGGAGGTGTGGCCTGAGCAGGTGACCTCCTCCTTCATGTTTAACCTCTTCCACGCCTCCTTTGAGTTTCCAGATGTTAGCTTCTGCTCCACCTTGGTTTTGTAGTTTAACTTGGCTTCTTCCTGAACTCTTTCCTCAGCTCATTCACCCTGAGTTTACCTCTGTGGTTTTCTGCTGTTTCAATGGGTTTCTGTTGATTTTTGTTGTTTTACTGTTGGTTTTACTGGTTTTCTGTTGATTTTTGTTGGTTTTTATTGGTTTTTTGATGGTTTTACTTGTTTTCTGTTGGTTTTTTGTTGGTTTTCTGTTGATTTTTACTGGTTTTCTGATGGTTTTACTTGTTTTCTGTTGGTTTTTTGTTGGTTTTCTGTTGGTTTACTGTTGGTTTTGAGGGTTTTTTTGTTGGTTTTAATGGTTTTCTGTTAATTTTTGTTGTTTTACTGTTGGTTTTACTGGTTTTCTGTTGATTTTTGTTGGTTTTTATTGTTTTTTTGATGGTTTTACTTGTTTTCTGTTGGTTTTTTGTTGGTTTTCTGTTGATTTTTACTGGTTTTCTGATGGTTTTACTTGTTTTCTGTTGATTTGTGTTGGTTTACTGTTGGTTTTACTGGTTTTCTGTTGATTTTTGTTGGTTTTTATTGTTTTTTTGATGGTTTTACTTGTTTTCTGTTGGTTTTTTGTTGGTTTTCTGTTGATTTTTACTGGTTTTCTGATGGTTTTACTTGTTTTCTGTTGATTTTTGTTGGTTTTTTGATGGTTTTACTTGTTTTCTGTTGATTTTTGTTGGTTTTCTATTGGTTTTTACTGGTTTTCTGATGGTTTTACTTGTTTTCTGTTTATTTTTGTTGGTTTTCTGTTTATTTTTGTTGGTTTTTACTGGGTTTTTGATGTTTTTACTTGTTTTCTGTTGATTTTTGTTGGTTTTCTGTTGGTTTTTGTTGGTTTACTGTTGGTTTTACTGGTTTTCTGTTGATTGTTGTTGGTTTACTGTTAGTTTAACTGGGATTCTGTTGATTTTTTGTTGGTTTCCTGTTGGTTTTTACTGGTTTTCTGATGGTTTTACCTGTTTTCTGTTGATTTCTGTTGTTTTTCTAGCTTTTTGCTGGTATTCCTTTGGTCTGACCATCCAGGCTCCTGTTTTATGTTTTTTATTGAGTCAGTACAATCCTCCACTCTGTCACTGAGTAAATCTTTCTCATGTGAGTAATCCATATTTGTGTGAGTGTTTAATGGCCTCATTCACACCCCAGTTACTGACTGTGGAAACACATCAATGTCACTAATTGGCTGCATGAAACTGATAAGACGTATTGATCCGACTCTCAGGGGAACGTTTGGATCCAGGCGCTCTGTAGCGCTCCGTTAGGACTCAGTAATGTTCCTTTTTTAGTTAAACTCTCCAGTATTAATGTTTAAATCACTTAAAGATGCTTCACTTCTGTATTTTTTGTTTTAAAACTCTTATAGGTAGAAATGTGACTGAATATTATACAGTTAGTTTGATTCACTAAATTAAATCATTTTATTTTTATTTTATATTTAGTATAAAATTACAACTTGTTTTCTTTTTTTAGTTTTATTTCTGATGTCAGTTTAAAAGTTGTTTGCCATATTTTTATTTTTGTCTTTTTATATTAAAAATAAGAAAAATGTTTAAAATTAAGTTCAAAACCTGTTTTAAAGTTCTTAAAGACACAAAAAAAAACTTAGTAAATTAAACACAAATCTGGAGATGATTTGAATTTATAAAAACAAACTATTTAATAAATATAGACAAATTAAAACTTCCTTTTTTAAATAAACGTCCTTAAACCTGCAAAGATATTGTGAGTTTTATTCTTAGAATCTTGTTATTCAGTGAAATTCTGTGTTTTTTTTTACGTGGAATTTTTTGGGTATTTAAAGAAAAGTGTTAGAAGGAATTATTTCCCCCCTCTTTTTTTACATGGAATTATCTGAGTTTTTACATGGATTCCAGTATGTTTTACATGGAGGTCTGTGGGTATTCACATGGAATTGTTTATTTACATGGAATCCTGCAGTAATTTCCATGGAGGTGTGTGTATTTTTTACCTGTAATTTTGTGGTTATTGATGTGAAACTATGGTTATTAACATGGAAATCTGTGGTTATATGAATTTTTTTTACATGCAGTTCTCTTGGAATTCTGTCATTTTTTTACATTAATTTTTTAGTTATTTGTAAACAAACAGCGGCAGCTAAATGTAGCTAATCATCCAGGTGAAATGGATGATGCTGTGAATAAAACATCATCATGAACCGCTGGGACCCTTAGGAGACTGGAGCTGATTGGATGCATCTTGGTCAACATGGGAATTATTTATATCTTTTACAGAGAAACACACTTCAGAATGACAGTAATGTGATTTAATCAAAGGTGATGTCATGTGATATGAAGTCATGTGACTTTTTAACATTTAGTTTTACAGCTTAAAAAAATTCTCCAAAATACGACGCGAATGATTGATAATAAAATCTGACATCAGGACTCCTTCGTGCTTCCTGAGTGAGAATAGACAGAAAAATAGCTCTTCTTTTTAAAAGAAGACCTAAAAACCGAAAGCCCTGAGGCTAAAGACCCTTTCTGTTCCCGTGCCGTGATTGTTCCTGCCTTTCAGAATCGTTCCTGCAATAATCCAGAAGAAAAGATGAGTGTGTGCTAATTCACGTGAGCGTGTGTAAGTGTGTGTGTGTTTGTGTGTCCATCCTTCCAGCAGCGTTACATAATACAGTAAAAAGACAGCAGATTATATAAGGCTACATCTACAAGAGAACTAATGTGCATCGGTCTGATAGTGCAGGAGGTCAACCCGAATCAGAGCGTCTCCGTTTGATTGGTCAAATATTTACTGTCGTGATGCCAGTTTATGAAAGTAAAGCCCAAATAACATCGACCGCTCCGATGTGTCGCTGCAGGCCGTCTCTTCATCTGACCCCTCATCTCGCTCATCTGGAAGGAGAGAGGCGGGGCGGAGAGGAAGAGCAGCGGTGCAGCGGCGCTCAGATTCAATTAGACGAGCTGTAATGAGATCAAAAGCATCCGAGAGGAGGCGCACGTGCATGTTGGGAATCAGAAACTGTGTGTGCTGATTTGCTCGACCTCGAATCAGATACGGGAGTGGGTTTGAGTTTCAGCGAGCTGGATGTGGACACACACATACACACACACACACACACACACACACACACACACACACACACACCATCCCTGATTAGAAATCCTGTGCTGACTTTTTCTGTTTGCTCTGGTTGTCTTTGAAGTCTTAATGTGAGGTCAGCAGCTGCAGCTCTTCATCATGAATATTAGTGATGAAGATTAGCAGCAGTGAGCTAACACTCTACCTTCATCTTATTAGTTTTTCTGTGGGCAGCTTTAATGGAAGGTTTTAGCTTCTTGATTGAAGTCGTCTTAGTGCTGAAGGACTTTGTCTTCTACATCAAATGAGGAAAAATCTCATTTTAAAGAATAAACTTTAAGTTCCAACTTCTCCAACAGAGGGAGTTGATTTGCTAATGCTGCAGCTAACAGTTTATCAGGAGGAAGAGAAACTCGCTAGCAGCTAGTTCCTCTCAATGGTAGCTCTCTGAGACTCATTGTACAGTATACATACATGTAAACATTCAGATGTCAGGTTTCAACAAGGAAAATAGAGAATTCCTCTCTTAGCCGGCGGTCCCGGGGCCAAATGGCCCTTTATTGGAGGGAAGTGTTATTTTTTACTTGTATACACTGAAATTATAATGATCATCATTACTATCATTATTATTGTTATTATAATAGTAGTTTTTGTTGTTTTAAGCATTACTTTAATACGGTATATTCATTATCAATATTAATATTGTTATTATGATTATTATTGTTACCATTTTTTAATTTTTACAATGATTATCATTATTCTGATTGTGAATATTACTAATAATTTATATTACTGTCATTATTGTCATTACTATTATTAATAGTACTGTACTGACAGTGGTAGTGTTTACTTTGTTTTAACGTTGAGCATTAGAATTTCTCTGCTACTGTACGTCCTGATGCAGGAACATAAACACTAATAACTAACTGTAGAGGTTAGCTAACAGGTAATATAGTGTTCTAACTGTAGAGGTTAGCTAACAGGTAATATAGAGTTCTAACTGTAGAGGTTAGCTAACAGGTAATATAGTGTTCTAACTGTAGAGGTTAGCTAACAGGTAATATAGTGTTCTAACTGTAGAGGTTAGCTAACAGGTAATATAGAGTTCTAACTGTAGAGGTTAACTAACAGGTAATATAGAGTTCTAACTGTAGAGGTTAGCTAACAGGTAATATAGTGTTCTAACTGTAGAGGTTAGCTAACAGGTAATATAGTGTTCTAACTGTAGAGGTTAGCTAACAGGTAATATAGTGTTCTAACTGTAGAGGTTAACTAACAGGTAATATAGAGTTCTAACTGTAGAGGTTAGCTAACAGGTAATATAGAGTTCTAACTGTAGAGGTTAACTAACAGGTAATATAGAGTTCTAACTGTAGAGGTTAGCTAACAGGTAATATAGTGTTCTAACTGTAGAGGTTAGCTAACAGGTAATATAGTGTTCTAACTGTAGAGGTTAGCTAACAGGTAATATAGTGTTCTAACTGTAGAGGTGTTCTAATTGGAAAAATTTTCAGCAATATTTGTTTTAAATATTTTTAAAAATACTTCTAATTTGTCACTGATCTACACCACTGTCTCTCCCAATCTGACTAGCCGTTAGTCTTGCTCCACTCATTTAACTGCTTCCAGTTTCTAGAGATTTCAACCACTTTGAGTGATGTCACCAGAATAACCCAAACATCCCTTTAGTCTCAAACCAACTGTTTTTGCTAAAACTTTATCAGAATTTAGGGTTTTTTGCCAGTTTTCAAACCAAATGACATATTTGTCTTTGTGACTTGGTGCAGAAAAGTTCACCTGTTACAACAGACACACAAAAAACGAAGAGTGATACATCTGACCAAAGAAAACACAAACATGGATTCCCTCTTTCCAGGAAATGAGTGACCGTGATGAAAACAAGCAGATAATGTGGGAGGTTGTTTTTGTGACCTTCCAGTTTGTCAGATTGTTCTTTACAGGTCATGTTGACCCAGGCGAGTGAAAGGGATGTCACTATTATCTGTTTATGTGAAGCTTGTTGAATAATTGATTTATGTTCATCTGTTGATGCTTATGTTTGGATTTTAGGTTGGAAACTCCTGTGTTTCCAATTAAAATCCTGGAAATGTTCCCTCCTTCCCACCGTCGCCCAGTGTCCCATGCGTGCTTATGACGAAGGCTTGTGCTGAAGTGAAGATTCGACTTGACTTTGAATCTGGACCTGAGTTGATATGAATCGGCCTTTTATTTGTATTCTGCTTAAAGGCGGGGTCATCTTCACCACATCTAGATGCCTAAATGCATTAAGTTGCTGCCATGTGATTGGCTGATTGGATATTTGTGTTAACGAGCTCCTGAACAGGTGAACTTCATTAAGTGATGAATGAATGTATAAATGAAATGCAGCTCAGTGAGATCCTGGCCTCACCCTGCTCTCCGACTCCTTCAGAGATTCATCGTCTGCCGTGTTTTGTGTTTGTTGCAGGTAAACCAGGAGAATGTGGTGAAGGTGGGCCACAGACAGGTGGTCAACATGATCCGCCAAGGAGGCAACCGGCTCCTCATCAAGGTGGTGACGGTGAGCCGGAATCTGGACCCTGAAGACACGGCACGCAAAAAAGGTAGGACGGAGTCTGAGTTTTTAACAGAAAGCTTCGGACCTGGGGGGGTAACGATCAGGTTTCTCTGCTATCGATTCAACTTCTGGTGTTAAAATAAAACAGTGGAGTAAAGCGGTGAGGTTTTAGCTATTTAACCAGGTGAGAACCAGTTCATATTCACACTTTTCAGATCAAATTCCAGTTGTGTTTTTACATGTTCATTCGACTGGACGTGTCAGTAGATCAGTAGGTAGGGAGGCCGTCCAGCAACAGGAGGGTTGTTGGTTCAATCCCAGTTCTGGCTGGGTCAATTTGTTATTGTGTCCTTGGCCAAAACACTTCACCCACCGTACCTCCTGGTGGAGGTCGGAGGGTCCTGTGGTGTGTATGGCAGCTTAGCCTCCGTGGCTACAACGTAGCTCACTGCCATCAGTGTGTGTTAAAACCTCAAAAGGTCCGCCTGGCATTGTTTTTTTACTTTTTTAACTATAAAATGGTCATAAAATGTCCTGTGAACAAATGCTTTGGCTCATTTTTTCAAAACACTTGGAACTTTAAATATCTGACATTATTTTACTATATAATGTCACTAAACCAGTGTAGGAACTGTTTGAAATGAAGAAAAATCAAAAAACGAAATTTGATTTTAGAGTTTTACTGAAAATAAAATAGGGTAGATGGACAGAATGAACAGAGTTTGCATCATAATTTAACAATTTTAACAGTTTAGAACATAGTCACCAATTTTTGTTTCCATTTTCTCTTACTAATACAAAAATACAGGCCAACAATTCAAATGATGTTCAGGCGTTTTTTTCCTCTCTGTATTTCTCCTCATATGTCAGAGTCCTGGTGGTTTACTGAGAGGGGTCTGGACACCAGGGCTTCTTTTAGGATGAACCTGGTGGTTCAGGAGCTAAAGGATGATCAGACTCTGCCTCAGTCTTCCACCTGGAACCATCAGCATCACCATAACCCACAGCATCCCCACAGCCTCTCCCAGTCTGGACCAGCTCAGCCTCTTTCTCTCCCAGTTCTCCCTCAGGAGACCAGCTGCTCCTCAGGAGACTGTAAAGTAGAGGAAACGTACTCAGCAGGTCTAAAACCCACAGTGTACACTACAGAAAATATATGGTGAACTAAATGTAGTCAAAATGTTGTGTACTGCACTAAAAAGTGACTTCATGCTTCGTGCACAAAGCAGCACATTTACTCAAACAAAGTATAAATACTGTACATGTACTTTGTACTAACTTACTAACCTGGTACTCTGTTCTAAAACCATCAAAAAACAATAAAAGTATCAAAACTACATATTGTCTACATACTAACCTGCATCACTCATCCAAAATCTTCAATTCAAAACACTTTTCTGATCGGTCAAAACTGACCTTTTTTCACTTGAAATCACTGCTTTAGCTTCTCATTTGAACTAAAAACAATCCAGGAAGCTCTGTCGTGGTTTTATAACCTGTAAATATGATCTTCTAGACATAATATCCTTTGCTTTGCTCCGTTTCTCTTCTCTGTCGGACACTTCCTGCTGTATCTGTGCGTCTGTGAGAGACAGGCAGATTTTCAGGCCTACCGAAGCCTGGGAGGAGAAATTACCGTAATAACACTAAACTGCGCTAAAAGCGCAACTTCTCTTCTTTCAAAAACCGTTGGAATTTTGTCGATTGCACAAACGGTTCAAAAGTTACGGTAATTTAAAAAACCATAGGACAAACCTGTTGGCGGCGACAGCTTGGGGTGAACGTATATCACTTTGTAGTCCATGACTCAGAAAAACACTTTACAAATCCGGGCCATTTACTATTTATCTCATGTCTGAGATCGTTTTTTAATCATAAGAGGCAGCAGGTGTTTGGACGCCACAGTTTTAATCTTCACTGCTTGCAATGGATTTATTGATATTAATTATGAATCTGATTTAAATAGCTGAAAGTGATCTGATCGTTTGGCAACTTTGTCTATCCTGATCAAAGTATTGCTCCAGTTAGAGGACTACTTCCTGATTCTAGAGATTTTGCCTGCTTTGAGTGATGTCACTGGTGGGTGTGGCCAAGACTATACATACTGTAAATAACTGATGGAACGCCACTTCAGAAGAACCCAAACATCCTGTAAGACGATTGAAGAGTAGATGCTGCAGAAAGGAGAGAATAGGATGATGTCATCTGCATACAGGTGGATCAGAGAAGGGCTCAGCCATTAACAGAGACTCTGACATGAAGCCGCAGGCCTCTCGTTTTTTAGTGTTTTTGTCTGTTTTAGTTGGCTCAACTCTCTCGTTGTGTCTCTTCCTGTCCACTCTGGTTAAAAACCAAAACCTTCTTCTGCTCATGTCCATCTCTGCAGCTCCTCCACCCCCGAAGAGAGCCCCCACCACAGCACTGTCGATGCGCTCCAAGTCCATGACCTCGGAGCTGGAGGAACTTGGTAAGAGTGTCTTGGTGTGTTTTTTAATAACAGCGTTAGAAGGTCGGCGTCTAACAGCACTTTTTCTGTTTTTGTTCTCACTGATTGGTTTTTCTTACAAAGTGGATAAAGGTAAGCAGTTAATGCTGCCTGACTGCAGCGTTGTCACGTCCGGCTGATTGAAGCTCATCATTTACCTTTAATTTGACTTGATGAAGGGGAACTCTGCTCCTCCTCATCTCCTGTCCTCCTTTGCCATCGTGCATGAAGGCTTCTTGCTTAGTTTCTGCTGCTACATGGAGAACGCTGCTGAACACATGACATGAGTGCGCTGCTTGTTTGTGTTTAGTTTGATCTGTGTGGTGACTGAGTACCACTTTAAATAAATGTGCTGTGTCATCCTAAATCCTGGAGAGTCAGCGATTCAGAGACGAGATCAGAGGATGACGTGTGGACGCTGAGGAGGATCTGATTTATTCACAGATGGAAGTTTGTTTCTCTATAAACACGTTTGGAGTTTCCTGATGAGAGATTTCAGTTCTCCAGGACGAGGTGATGACTGGGTCTGGACTAGTTCCTGACTAGTTCCAGATTATTTCCAGACTGGTTCCAGACTAGTTCTAGACTAGTTCTAGACTAGTTCTAGACTAGTTCCAGACTAGTTCCTGACTAGTTCCAGATTATTTCCAGACTGGTTCCAGACTAGTTCTAGACTAGTTCCAGACTACTTCCAGACTAGTTCCAGACTGGTTCCAGACTAGTTCTAGACTAGTACCAGACTAGTTCCTGACTAGTTCTAGACTAGTTCCAGACTAGTTCCAGACGAGTTCCAGACTAGTTCCAGACGAGTTCCTGACTAGTTCTAGACTGGTTCCAGACTAGTTCTAGACGAGTTCCAGACTGGTTCTAGACTGGTTCCAGACTAGTTCCAGACTAGTTCTAGACTGGTTCCAGACTAGTTCCTGACTAGTTCTAGACTGGTTCCAGACTAGTTCCAGACGAGTTCCTGACTAGTTCTAGACTGGTTCCAGACTAGTTCTAGACGAGTTCCAGACTAGTTCCAGACTAGTTCCTGACTAGTTCTAGACTGGTTCCAGACTAGTTCCAGACAAGTTCCAGACTAGTTCCAGACGAGTTCCTGACTAGTTCTAGACTGGTTCCAGACTAGTTCCAGACTGGTTCCAGACTGGTTCCAGACTTGTTCCAGACTAGTTATAGACTGGTTCCAGACTAGTTCTAGACTAGTTCCAGACTAGTTCCAGACGAGTTCCTGACTAGTTCCAGACAAGTTCCAGACTGGTTCCTGACTAGTTCTAGACTAGTTCCAGACTAGTTCTAGACTAGTTCCTGACTAGTTCCTGACTAGTTCCAGACTAGTTCTAGACTAGTTCCAGACTAGTTCCAAACTGGTTCCAGACTAGTTCTAGACTAGTTCCAGACGAGTTCCTGACTAGTTCCTAACTATTTCCTGACTAGTTATAGACTGGTTCCAGACTAGTTCCTAACTAGTTCCTGACTAGTTATAGACTGGTTCCAGACTAGTTCCAGACTAGTTCTAGACTAGTTCTAGACTAGTTCCTAACTAGTTCCTGACTAGTTATAGACTGGTTCCAGACTGGTTCCAGACTAGTTATAGACTGGTTCCAGACTAGTTCTAGACTAGTTCCAGACTAGTTCTAGACTAGTTCCAGACTAGTTCCTGACTAGATATAGACTAGTTCTAGACTGGTTCCAGACTAGTTCCAGACAAGTTCCTGACTAGTTCCTAACTAGTTCCTGACTAGTTATAGACTGGTTCCAGACTAGTTCCAGACTAGTTCCAGACTAGTTATAGACTAGTTATAGACTAGTTCCAGACTGGTTCCAGACTAGTTCTAGACTAGTTCCAGACTAGTTCCAGACTAGTTCTAGACTAGTTCCAGACTAGTTCCTGACTAGTTCCAGACTAGTTCCTGACTAGTTATAGACTAGTTCCAGACTAGTTATAGACTAGTTATAGACTGGTTCCAGACTAGTTCCTGACCAGTTCCAGACTAGATCTACACTAGATCCATACTGATTCCAGACTAGTTCTTGAATGAATCTAGACTAGTTCCAGACTAGTTATAGACTGATTCCAGACTAGTTCCTGACTAGTTCCAGACTAGTTCCTGACTAGTTATAGACTAGTTCCAGACTAGTTCCTGACTAGTTATAGACTAGTTCTTGACTAGTTATAGACTAGTTCCAGACTAGTTATATACTGGTTCCAGACTAGTTCCTGACCAGTTCCAGACTAGATCTACACTAGATCCATACTGATTCCAGACTAGTTCTTGAATGAATCCAGACTAGTTCCAGACTAGTTATAGACTGATTCCTGACTAGTTCCTGACTAGTTATAGACTAGTTCCAGACTAGTTATATACTGGTTCCAGACTAGATCTACACTAGATCCATACTGATTTCAGACTAGTTCTTGAATGAATCCAGACTAGTTCCTGACTGGTTCTAGCCTGGTTCCAGACTGGTTTCAGACTCGTTCCTGACTGATTCCAGGTTCATTCCTGACTGGTTCTAGCCTGGTTCCAGACTGGTTTCAGACTAGTTCCAGACTTGTTCCTGAGGCCTGCATTGAGTCTGAAACTAATTTTTGACATTTGTCCTTTTTTCAAGATCCTCAACATTCCAGCAACATGACTTTAGGGCCCTGAGCCTCGTGAGGAAACTCGTGAACGTCTCAGAACATTTTAGAGGTTCCCTCCAGAATATTCCAGACCAGTGAGATTCTGGGACCAGTCCTGGATCTGAATCGAGGCACCTTGTTTCTCCTGAGTTACTCATCCCACCTTTCAGCACCAATACGGCAATTTTTAATCCAGTTTCCCCTCAAGTCTTCTAAAGTTGACATGATTTATTATTATTGTTAATAATTCATTAATCATAAAACGCCCTGATAAGGAAACAGGATCTGATCAGTTTGGGATTCACCTGAAGGTCCTTCGATAAGAGCCAATCAGCTGATTGGGTCTAATGTCAATAGGAAGTTCAACATGGTTTAAAAAAGATCTCATCTAAATTCAAATCAAACTGCAGATTGAATTTCTTGTCAGCAGGTTCCTTCTCAGAGTTTTCTATTTGAGACATTTTATAATTAGAGCATCAATAATATTGAGTATAAAATGTAAAACATTGTGACAGAAGGACAAACTAAGAGTGAATCGATCATTTAGATGTGATTTTATTCCCCTGGAGAAGAATCGATGTTTTAATCTGAAGACTCAGATTTTGTTTCTCTGTCACTTTAAAGCCACACTAAGGAAAAAGAAAAGTGGTAAGTTGCTGCAGGAAGTCTGGTTTCTGTCCCTCGCCTCTCTGTGTTCGACTAAAGCTGTTGATCTTTTATTTGCTGTTGGTCATTTATTTTATAAGTTTAATTTTCAAACCACATGTTGCTCCATTCATAGTCTGGCTGCATGATTTATTTGTTGTGTTAAACGTCACTATGATGCACGTTTTAATGTTGTTTAAACGTCTAAAAACAGAAAAATAACATCAGTCAGTGTATTAATAATCTAATGATTCTAACCCTGTTCCTCCTAAAGGGATATTTCAGCTATTTTAAAGTGTTTCTGTGTAAAAGTTGTAAATAATTCCCATTTACCCTGATGTAGACAGCTTCCTGAACAGCCTTTGTTCAGAGAAATAGAGTTTACATCCTTCAGGACTGATGAGCTAACAGCTAGTTTTGCTGCAGTGTGTTTTTGAATCGATTCAGTTTCTCAGGTTCATCCATGTTTCAGATGAAATGATTGTGTCTGTGATTGAACTTTAACAAAACGAACCACTAGGAAATGTACAAGAGGTTAGCTAAAAGACCCACAACTAGTGATAAACAAATCATTTTATTATTTATTTGCTTAAAAATTAACGACCAAAATAAGTGGTACTGTTTCTTTACAACCGTTTCCTTGAACCTTAAATCTGTGAGCATAACGTGGTTTAGTTTAATAAGAAATCTGAACTTAAACTAGACAGCTAGACCCTGAAAACAAGACAAACCCCCCTACTTTAAAAAAAAAAAAGTTTTTTTTAAGAAAAAGGCTTTTTAAAACTACATTTAAATTTTTTTATTTGAGAAAAACTACTTTTTGAGTATAGTAAAATGTACAACTACATTTCAAATTAAGCACTATATGGCATACCATAAACATAATCTGTACTGTCTTAATTTAAAAAAAATGTTTTAATTAAAATTTATTTCATTCAAAATAAAATAAAAAAGATTTAAAAACAACAGAGTATATACATCACGCAAAACAATTTGAATGAAAAGGAGCAGATAGAAGAACTTATCATTTCTGCCCCTTTTTACAAAAGGAAATTAAAAACACACTCTTAGTTTAAACTGTCAGACACAGATTCATTTTTTTGTTTTCTAAATTTCACAGTAATCTTAGACCATAGTTTCATAACTGTTCAAAACACTTGATATGTTTTCTAAATCTGAGAAGTGACCTTGATTCTTTTATTTCCCTGCTGAGGTTATTCCACAATCTTACACCATTTACAGAAATACTGCCTTCCTTGATTATGGTTCTGAATCGAGGTTTTTTTAAAGACATTGATTCCTTTCAGCATGTATCCACTAACTCTCTTTTGAAACATTTTCTGAATATTAGTTGGTAACGTACTTGTATTTGCTCCGTACATAGTTTTTGTTTTGTTTTTTTTCATTCAAAAGAAAAAAAAAGAATAAAATACAAACCGCGCCCCCCCCCTTCTATGTCCCAGCCGTGTTGGCGCACCCCCAATCCCCGGATGGAGACCTTTGACATTTGAACAGATTCCTGGTACCTACGAATCATTAATGTTACAAATTTACGATACTTTTGAGTGATTAATAATTAAATCATATGTAACCGAGGATTACTGTGAGAGTCGCGTGTCCTACGGTCAGTAAATGCCCCTCACATTTCCATGTGACGCTCTTATCTTGTAAAGACGGTGGGTGTGTATGGGGGAGTGCTGATCAAATGTTTGGAAGTGAGCAGGAGGTTACTACACTGGATTAAGCTGACGGTTCACTTAACTAACTGATTAGTGTTTTTAAATGAACACCCAGCTCCATTAGCCATTAGCTCATCAGCAGCAGAAAGTAGCGCTGCATCTTTAGTAAAAACAACAGAAACAAAGAAAACGACTCACCGTGGAGTTGATTAAATAAGGACACACATGGAATCAATCAGCAGAGTTGTTACAAGCTGTCAAGAAGGATTCTTTGAATAAATAATATCCATTTGACGAGGTAAACAGTCCAGCAGCCCCTCGCAACTTTGCCCCGGAACTAATAGTAAAAGTTATCGTCGCCTTCAAAATAAAGGTCTGCTCGAAAGAGTTCACATGATTGACAGAAAAAAGACTCAGAGTTCATCCAAATATTGTCCCACAGCTCCACACAATAATGGTATACATGTTTATTTACACATTTTTACTGAGTGGGAAAAAAACACTGTAAATGTGTCATTATTTCACATTTCCGCCATTACAGTTTTCATCTTGCGCCCCCTAGTGGCAGCTCGTGCACCCCCAGGGGTGCGCACACCACAGTTTGGGAATCCCTGGGTTAGAGGGATCTCTATAGTGGCTGTTGTTAATGATCCTCAATGCTCTTTTCTGTAAAATGACCAAAGGTTGTGTATAGGTTTTACATGTGGTTCCCTAGATTCCCATACAATAAATGAAGTCTGGTCCAATCAGTGAGTTATACAGTGTTAACAATCCAGAACTATTCAGTAGAAACTTGACTTTATGTAATACAGCGATGGCTTTAGCAATTTTCCCTTTTATATAACTTATATGGTCCTCATCAAACATAACTCCTAAAAATGTAGTTTCTTTTACTCTTTGAATTTCCATTCCATCTATTTTGTGCCTATTTTGTATCACAATATGTAATATATTCCTCTGACTTGTACAATGGCTGGATGTGATGGAAGACATGTTTACGATGGAGAAAATGACCTACTGTCTTAGACTGAAAATGGATAAATTTGATCATCTATGGAAGAAATGGATCAAGTACAAACCCGGCCCAAATGTTGAGAACTGCTGAAAAATTGGTAGTACCCCACTAACGTTCTCATATTTATTTATTTTGTTTTGTTTTGTTCTTAAAGTGATAATATGCAGCTTTGCTTGTTTTGGGCGCCCTCTGGTGTCTGTTTTAAATCACTGCATTACACAAGTTAGCATATTGTTTCAGCTTCTAAACGCCTAAATCTACCTGTTGAAATGTCTCCTCAGCCTTCATAGCTTTCTACAGGAGCGGTTATTTACTCCTTCAAAGAAATCAGCTGTGTTCAAGCAGGGAGAGATGGGAAAAATCAGGAATCATGAGCTAAAAACACTCCAGAGCTAGCATAACAGCTAGCCACTTTGGGTTAGCCTAACCCTCGTGAGACACGTGACTTCCTGGGTACCGTGACGGCGACGGAGATCTTGCAATCGTGGTATTCTGGATCTAACCACCAGATGGGGCTAAGTGACTTTTCATTAACTTTGTAAAGGGTCATATTAGCACAGACTGGCTCAAGGAGAAGATTTAAAAATATGAAAAAGTTGCATATTATCACTTTAAACAATTTAACGTTATGGGCAGCCCTTCGTTTCTGTTTAAACTTTGTTCTCACAGGTTCATCTGTCAGTGTTATGTCAAGATGTGCATTTCCTATTGTGTGAATGCACACAGCCAGAAATCCACAGAGTCCGTTTTTGGACCAACGTTATGTTTTGAGCGACTGCCTAGCGTTTTACACTGTAAAAACAAACTGTTGAAATCTAACAAAAAAAATTAGTGTAACAATTTGCACTCAATTTATTTGATTAAATTTTACCCAAAAACTTTTTATTACATTTTACCAATTTTCACAGTTAAAAAATAACTAAAAATATTGGTTAAATTCAAGTACCTTTGTTAGATTTAGATTTAACGTAAAATATTGGTTAAATTCAAGTACCTTTGTTAGATTTATATTTAATGTAAAATATTGGTTAAATTCATGCCTTCTATTCACCAGACTTGCATCTTTCTAGCCCTCCAACTTTTTTTGTTGTTTTTTCTTTTCTTTTCTTTTTTATTACAACATCAGTGTTTGTGTGCCATTGGCCTTTGTTACATTTACACATTTGATGATGGTTGGATCGAACCCGCACTCTAAGGTACGGGAGTCAATGTCACTAACCACTAGGCCACGGCGTCTGTTAGAACAGCACTAAAGTTTAAATGGTTATAAGCTTTTCAGTAGTGTTTAACTAATATATTTGATTAAGTTTTAACCATTATAATTGAGTTCCATTTGTTAATTTAAAAAATTAGGTCTATCGGTTAGAATCAAACCAGTTTTTTAAATTTCAGTCTTTAACTAATATATTTAATTAGATTTTAAATAATTTTATTGGGTAATATTTAGCTTTCCAAAAAATCTGTTTTTTCAGTGTAGAGGCTTTCGGGATTTTATGGTGCGTTCGATTTGTACTCGGAAGTCGGAAATTCTGAGTTCCGAGTGGGAAAAATCAACTAGAACGCCCCCCGAAGTCGGACTTCCCACTCGGAAAGTCGAAGATTTTTTGGCGTCCCGACTTTGGGGAAAAAAGATGGCGACTCCTGACAAGAACAGTTAAAATGCCGTGAAAACACGTTTATTTTGCAAGATCTTCTTGTTTGGATGCATTTAAGTTCAGAATCACATGTAGTGCTTTGTGTCTTCTGACTCTAAACACATTCAGAGTGTTTGCATGAGCAAATTAATGAAAGTCTAAAACAATGTTTTGGATGTGTGCTGCTAACAAAGTCAACAATGGCAACGTGTTTGTGTGTGAACCAAACACGTGAAGAAATACAACCATAAACGACTTTATACTTTGGTTTCCCGATTTTTCCGACTTTGCAAACAGAACGCTGTAACTCGGGCGTGATGTCATTCCCAGTTCCGACCTCCAAGGACAAATCGAATGCACCATTAGGCTTTCTTTTTCCTAACGTCTCTGACGCGTCGTATTTCTCGGCTGCTTGACATTTGTGTGCTGACTTCATTGCGTTTATCACCATCAGCTTAAAGTTGCATCAACAGACTGAAGAGAAAAGCAGGATCAACATAAAAAACCAAAACATGACTTATTTTACAACTTGAATTTACTGCAAAGAAAAAAACGATTGTTAACAAACTTTTTTGCATCATATTTATCCAGAGTCCAGACTGGACCGACCTTTAGTTCCACAGTCCTGAAGGAAGGGAAGCTGTCTGCAATGAATAAGTTAGAAATTATTTGACTTTTACACATAAACACACTTCAGAATGTCCTAAATGTCCCTTTAATGGGGAATTACAATCTGTGTGTTTTGCATGTTCGCCACAGATCTGCTGTTCCTGTAAGTCAGTGTTGTTTTTTCGTGTTTACCTTTTTCTGTGTCATTGCAGGCTCGTGTGTGTGTCTGTGTGTGTGTGTGTGTGTGTGTGGAGGAGGTTTTTTCCAGGAAATGTTTCACTCACAGATCGGTTTCCAGGACAACCGTGCTGCATGTTGTGTGATGTGCTGCTGCACCCCGAGTCCAACTGGGAGGCAGATCAGACAGAAGGAGGAAATGTGCATCTTTCTGCTGTTGTTGTGTTTGTGTTGAAGTCATTGATGGTCCTCTCCTCTCCTCTGTGTGTAGATGCGCAGAAGAAGAGGATTGTTTTCCAAGTCACTCTAAGTAATCACTCCCTTAATGCATGGAAGCTTTTTACATGCAGCACACAGGTAGTCAGAGCGGCGTCATCGAGAGGAAGATCAGCATGAACGTCACGGTCAAAAGGAGCGACGTCCTCTTTTAGCTCTTAGCTTTTATTCATCAGAACAGAAAATCATCTGGTCTTCATCAAAGTCACACCAGTCATCCTCAGAAGAGCATCAGAGGCCTTTCCATTAGAGGCTACTTGATAGATTTTTGTACATCTCGTACAACATTTAGTTAATTATGTTCTAGCTGTGGACAGGAAGGACCTTCTAGTGGTCTGTGATGGACAGGAAGGATCTTCTAGTGGTCTGTGATGGACAGGAAGGACCTTCTAGTGGTCTGTGATGGACAGGAAGGATCTCCTGTAGTGGTCTGTGATGGACAGGAAGGACCTTCTAGTGGTCTGTGATGGACAGGAAGGACCTTCTGTGTTGCAGCAGATCTGAAGGAGCCTCTGACTAAAGACAATAAGTGGTAGCGCGCCTGTAGATTCTGAATTTGAGTGCTTGGGATTGTTGACCTCTGACCTCAGGCTGATCATCAGCTGCCTGAAATGTTTTCACCTTGTGAATCCATCTCTCTGCAGAATGATGGACTTTAAATGACCTTTGAATAATAATAATAATAATAATAATGCATTTAATTTAGAAAGCGCCTTTCAAGGAACCCAAGGTCACTGTACAACAACTAAAATGATAAAATCAAGTTAAAAACAGTTAAGTAGTTAAAACACAAGACTCATAAAATCCTAAACGACACAAACCACAATACAAGATCAAACTAACTCAGAGACAGTAGGCAGTTTGATACAGGTGAGTTTTGAGTCTGGATTTAAAAGTGGAGAGGGAGTCAGAATTCCGTATGGCTTGTGGGAGAGAATTCCAGAGGTGGGGAGCAGAGCAGCGGAAAGCTCTTCTCCCCATGGAGCTAAGATGGAAGGATGGTACAGTAAGATGGACAGAGGAGGAAGATCTTAGGATGCGGACAGGTGAAACAACTTGAATAAGGTCAGATAGATATGAGGGGGAGAGATTATGGATGGCTCTGAAGGTGAGAAGCAGGATCTTGAACTGGATTCGTTGCTTAACTGGGAGCCAATGAAGTTCCTGGAGGATGGGACTGATATGGTGAGACGGGAGTGTTGGTGATGATTCGTGCAGCAGAGTTCTGAACCAACTGGAGCTTGTGGAGGGATTTTAGAGGGAGACTGAACAGCAGTGAGTTACAGTAATCGATCCGGGAAGTGACCAGACTGTGGACGAGTATAGCAGCAGAATGAGGAGAGAGAGAGGGGCGAAGGCGTTTAATATTGCGAAGGTGAAAATAGGCGGACCGAGTGATATTATTAATGTGGGACTGAAATGAGAGAGTGCTGTCAAGGATGACACCCAGACTCTTCACCTGAGGGGAGGCATCAATAGTGAGAGAGAAACTGGCAGCTTTGGATAAGATGGATTTAGTACCGATAAGTAGAATTTCTGTTTTGTCACTGTTTAGTTTGAGAAAGTTAGTGGAGAACCAAGATTTGAGTTCAGCTAGACAAGAGGAGAGGGAGGGAGGTGGGAATGAGGAATCTGGTTTGGCAGACAAGTAGAGCTGGGTGTCATCCGCAAAGCAGTGAAACTGAATGTTGAATTTCCGGAGTATTTGACCTAAAGGAAGGATGTAAAGGATGAAGAGAAGGGGCCCCAAGACAGATCCCTGGGGCACACCTCTGCTAACTGGGGAGGGTTCGGATCTGAAAGATTTCAGTTGTATGAACTGAGTGCGACCGGAGAGATATGAGTGAAACCAGTTGAGTGCGTTATGAGAAATACCGATAGATGAGAGCCTGTCAAGAAGAATGGAGTGAGAAATGGTATCGAAGGCTGCGCTCAGATCAAGGAGGATGAGGATGGAGAGTAAGCCTGAATCAGCTGCAGTTAGAAGGTCATTTGTGATTTTTACCATTGCTGTTTCTGTACTATGACCGGGGCGGAAGCCAGACTGAAAGGGTTCATAAAGAGAGTTACATGACAAGTGAGAACGAAGCTGAGAGTCTACTACTTTCTCCAGAATTTTCGAGATAAAAGGTAAGTTAGAGATGGGGCGAAGATTATTAAAATTATTGGGATCCGAACCTGGTTTTTTGAGTATGGGAGTGACTGCAGCAGTTTTAAGTTGAGATGGGACTATACCAGTAGTGAGAGAGGAGTGGATGATGGTGATTATGAAAGGAATGAGAGAAGGTAGACAAGTCTTTACTAGAATGGTGGGAAGGGGATCCAGAGAGCAGGTGGTAGGCTTAGATTTACTGATCAGGTCAGAGATTTCAGAGGCAGATGGTAGATGGAAGCTGGAGAAAGGTTGACAATGTGGAGAGGAAAGAGACTGGAGAAGAATAGGAGGATCGGAGGACAGATGCTGGTAAATGTTGCGAATTTTCTCATTGAAAAACAATAATAAAGATTGGCAGGTGTCAGCAGAATACATGTGAGATGGTAAGGAATCAGGTGGTTGAACCGTTTTCTTTAGTAATGAAAATAATGTTCTAGAGTTACCAGCGTTCGAAGTAATGAGTCTAGAAAAGTACTGGGATTTGGCAGAGTCTACAGAAGTTTTGTAATGCAGTAGATGAGTAAGATATTGTTCTTTGTGCTAAAAGAGGCCAGTTCTTTGACCCTTTCTTCTCTGAGGTCGATGCTTGTCTTTGTGTTAACACACGCCTGTATGCTCCGGAGCAGCATCCTGTGCTCTTGCTCTTCTAGAGGACCTGATGAGGATGGACTCTGTTTCTGTTTCATTAAAGACTCCTGTTTAAACCTGCTGAAGACCAGATGACTTTTATTCCCTGACATCTGAAACCTTGGAGTTAAAAGAGGGCGAGCTTACTTTTTACTGCGGCCACATTCTCTCCTTAGCTGACCTCTTAGTAAGGTGGACTCTGTGATGATCTCATCACAAACCAATGGGAACCTCATTTCTGCCAAATTTGTCGTTGACATCTTTCCCTTGTTTCGAGCTAAAAGACATCTAAAAACGGCAAACTTGTCAGACGCCCACACTCATTGCTCGTTTTACTTATTTTTTTGAGGGAGCATCGCTGAGACCTAGTTGATGCTTCTAAGCCGGCTGTTTGGAGCAAAGCTTGCACGGCTTCCCGGGCTGGACACATTACTTCATCTGCAGTTTTAGCGTGGAAGCATAAGGGAGGGTTGCTGTGAATGACTGGCTTGCGTTTGACCCGTCGGGTTGTCACTGGGGCTTTGAAAGTCCTGTCCTGTTTGGGGTTCTGGTGCTGTTGGATAAAACACTAGTTTGTCTTGCAGATAAAGTTGAGGAGATGACGCATGCCCAGAAGACCTCACCTGTGGACACAAAGATCGCCACAATCAAGCCTCGTCCATCCAGTCGCTGCTTGGTCACGCCCACCGACATGAATGTAAGATGACACCAGTAAACCCATTTGAATTATTTAAGTAACCAGAAAATACTTTACTTTTTTATGGTCCTGTTTTAAAGTTTGAGTCCAGGCAACAAGCCTTACTGTCTGTGAGATTTAAAAATATTTCATAGACGTTATAGTTTTTGCTGTATTACCAGCTGATTATAGGATTATAGACATTTTTCCAATGTAAACGATATATCAGCAGCTAAGGATAAGATTAAAGCATGTGGGTCAGGTCAGAACTGATGATTTAAAGGGAGTAGTCCTTAGAAACCTTGGCCACCGGACCAAAGATGATGGAAGTCCAGCGCTGACAACAAAGGGGTGGGGGGGGGCACTCTCAGGCAGATCTATTTAGGGCTGTTGGTTCCCCGTTTTTGCAGGTTCTGGGTGAGATGTTTCCCAAACAGGACGATGTTTTTCTTGATCAGCTGAGATTTTTCCTGCTTTTGTTTCAGCACGGTTGATTATGGTTTTTCAATAATTGTGAAAAATTTGTTGTGTACTTTTTCTGGATAAAAAGAGCATGCCTGACAAGTCTCTTGAAAATTAACTGACAGTACAGCAAAATCCACAAACCATGAAATGTTTTGACTTTAATGTAAAAGTAAATTCTGGTCTTTAGAATGAACCCATAGCTTGAGATCTTAATCGCCTTTACCTCTGAAATGATCTTAACCGATATAAAGTTTCATTTCGATCTAGTCCAGGGGTATCTAATATGTGACCCACAAGCCGCATCCGGTCACAGTTGATATTTATTTTTTACAAAACGAGGTCCCAAATCACAGTTTGAGATTTGCAGATGAAAGTTGTGAGTTTAAATCCTCTGCTTTGAGTATTTGCATCTCTACTGTTAAACACTAGGTAAACAACTGATTTATATTCTGGTTCTGGTTCTAGAGATCTAATGGAAAGTGTGTGTTTCTGTAAACCCTCTGATTTCCAGTCCATGTTTCATGACCGTCAGGGAGTAGCAGTGGTGCCGCCCACTGTGCCGGGAGCTTACCTGGGCATACCTGAGAAGGGCACGATGAGGAAGCAGAAGTCCATAGGTATGATGTGTGGCTGTGTGATAAACTGCATGCATCATATTACTCAGTTAAAGCTCAGAGGGTTTTCACTGGTTATATTAAAGCTAATTATAGATAAATTAAAAAGATCTGTTCAGCAGCGCGCTTCCAGGTGATAGTGGAGGTCAATGAGGATTTACTGAGGAACATCCAGAGGAGCTTCATACATGTTCATCAGTGGTCTGATTGGAGGATTCAAATTAAATTCCTCCAGTTTCAGAGTAAATAACTTCACAGATGGAGGGGATCATTTAATGACAACACATTGGATGGATTATTCCCCAGTAGCATCTAAAAGCTCAGTAATAATTATCTCATTAACTCCTAAAACATTTCTGAACAACACCATGAAATATGAAGGAAGTTTGAGATGTTTTGGATTTATTTTTATTTAATAATAGTTATTTTCAAAATGCCCAGAGAAAGAAATGAACAGAAACTGAAACTTTATACCCAACATGTTTCAGCTAGTGACCTTCATCAGTTACCATACAGCACTTAGCCTTTAGCAGGTAGCTCTCTTATACAGCATTTAGCCTTTAGCAGGTAGCTCTCTTATACAGCATTTAGCCTTTAGCAGGTAGCTGTCTTATACAGCATTTAGCCTTTAGCAGGTAGCTCTCTTATACAGCGTTTAGCCTTCAGCAGGTAGCTCTCTTATACAGCGTTTAGCCTTCAGCAGGTAGCTCTCTTATACAGCATTTAGCCTTCAGCAGGTAGCTGAATGTGGTCTACATTTAGATGAAGATATTTAGAGCTAAAGACAGTTATGATTCAGTTAAAATCACATCTGTTGCTCACTGGGATGCAGATCCAGGCAGCAAACAGCACCAGTTCCACTCCAGTAAACCTATGGTTTCATAGGTAAAGTTTAAGAAATTAAAGATCTCATCAGGAGCAGATAAATGTTGGAAGGAAAGACAAAATAGAAAGCTGGGCTGTCTCCCTTGAGTTCTCACATAATTTTTCGTTTTGCTCTTTTTCCCTAAGGCACTGAGGATGAGAAACAGGGGCTCCTCACTCCTCCTCCTCTCAAATTCTCCCGCAGCCTCTCAATGCCAGATACCTCAGAGGACATCCCTCCTCCCCCAGCCATTTCTCCACCTTCACCACCTGCCTACAACTCCGCTGCTGGCCCTACAGCCAAGACCTACGGCACCTCGAGACCAAGCTTCCTCCAGAACTCCCCGAACGCAGTGACAACCATCAGCCGAACCACGGATGTTGGTACGTTAAGGCGTGGATATTTCCGCCAGAGCTCTGAGCAGTTTGAGAGCACACGCACTCGAGGGCGCACACCGGTGCCTGAGAACCCGTACTCTGAGGTGGGCAATAAGACCCTATATGTGCCAGCAAAACCAGCTAGAAGGAAGGGAATGCTGGTCAAGCAGCCTAATGTCGAAGACAGCCCAGAGAAAACGTGTCATGTGCCATCCAGCCCCTCAGGACCAGTTTCCATGCCAACTACACCCATAGAAAGGACGTGCTCCTCCATCCCCATTCCCACCATCATTGTCAAAGAGCCTTCCACCAGCAGCAGTGGCAAGAGCAGCCAGGGTAGCAGTATGGAGATTGAGCCCACCACGCCTGAACATCCGCCTCTCACGCCTTCTGTTGGAAGTGGAGGTCTGCGCCCCGAGGACCCCCTCTCTCTCAACAACCCCTTTGCAGCAGCTATCGCTGGGGCAGTTCGCGACCGTGAGAAGAGACTAGAGGCCAAAAAGAACTCAATAGCCTTCCAGTCAATAGACATAGGAGATGATGAGATGAGTGGTCCCACACCAACCCCTCGTCTTCGCCAGTCCAAGTCAATCGATGAAGGCATGTTTAGTAGTGATGAGCGTTTAAGAAGAATATTGGCCCCCCTTTCCACAGTGCAGCTTGGACCCCCAGTTGGTGGTGGTAGTGGAAATATGACGGATTTTAACACTCCAGAGCCCACTGTGGTTCGAGAGCCTCTGAACACTAGAACAGGCCAATGTCCCAATCTGGACAGTCCAGTTAGCCTCCCAGCCACTCCTCCGAAGAGCCACTACAAAGCCAATGGGACCTACCTCCATCCTGTTACTGGTAAACCTTTGGACCCTAATTCTCCATTAGCTTTGGCCCTGGCAGCCCGTGACCGGGCCATGAAGGAACAACAGAACCATCCTCAGAACCAGTCAACAAATCCTCCTCAGGTTCAGCAAACCCCCAAGCATGAAGCCCAATCCCTGCCTATTCAGCAGAGTCACAAACCGGACCTCAACCAGCCACTTTTTATTGACACCAAATTACGTTCTGGGATTGAGACAAGTTTTGCTGCAATCTCCACGGCAACCATGGGGCGGCCGGGCCGGGGCGGTCTCCGGAGACAGATGACGGAACAGAAGTATGAATCCAATGGAGCGCGGGAAGAGCGGGCACATCAGCCAGTAGAGGAGAGGAAAAGTGCACCGGCGAATGTGACGGACACGTCACAGCAAAAGTCAGCTGGTCTGCTGATGGTCCACACAAGCACAGACGCAAAAAGCAACCAGGAAGTGGATGTGCAAGACAGCAACCGGCCGTCTGAGTTGAAGGACCCCAACCAGCTTGATCCTCACAATCCTTCAACCCTGTCCACCAATCCTCAGTTAGCCACATCACGAAGGAGAAGTGTCCCTTTAGGAGAGTCCATAGAAGAACCAGTAAAACTACCATTCCGTATCCCACCACCACCTCTGGCCTCAGTCGACATAGATGAGGAATTTGAGTTCTCAGAGCCCCTTCCTCCTCCACTGGAGTTTGCTAACAGCATTGACATTCCTGATGATCAGGCCAGTGCTATCGCTGAGATGATTCAGCAGCAGAGACGGAATGGCGGACCTCCTCTACCCCCCTACCATCCCCATGCCCCTCCACCTGTCACCGACCAACACAAACGGGTAGCAAACAGCCTGCCTTCCTTATACCATCCTGCACCACCTGAGCAAGACTCGGGAGTGGCTGACTCGGGCATCGAAGAGGTAGACAGTCGCAGCAGTGGGGATCCTCAGCACATGGAAACCACCAGCACCGTTTCCAGCATCTCCACCCTGTCGTCAGAAGGCGGTTTCTGTGACAGCACTTTGGAGAGTCTCTACGCCACCGCAGACGGGCACGCCTTCCTGGTGGATCGGCCCCCTGTCCCACCAAAACCCAAGGGCAAGTCTGTCATCAACAGAACATCTCTTTATCACGACGCTCTCATCGAAGAGCCTCCAGAGTCCTACGGTTCACCGCCTCAAGCCCCTCCCCCTCCCCCATCATCTTCTGAGCCTCCTAGGACTCCTTCTCAAAGGACATCCAAGCTGTGGGGCGATCAGCCCCCTGAGCTACGCAGTCCGCCGTCCACACCAGACAGCAAGAACACAGTGATTACTGAGCTGAGCTCCATTCTGCAGCACATGAATCGGGACCGGCCGACCAAGCCAGGAGACAGCCTGGACTCCCCCACAGGGACCAGAGGGGGCTTCACAACCAGGTATGAAAAATCTGTCCTGAACTTCTTATCTGTTCTGCTCATAAGACCAACCAGTAGCAGGTTTCTTCAGCTTTTCTGGTTGTTTGTGTCAAGAAGTGAGTCATTTATTAATTGCTGGAAATCAGCTGGAGGTTTTGGATTTATTGTTTTGTCATGCTGGTGAAGGTTCTCAGTCCTCCAGGGCTCGTTAACTCTACGATGCTCAGGACAACGCAGCTGGACTAGAACAGTGTCTTTCAGCCATCAGACCAGTTGAACTCTCAGCTCATGTTAACATTTATTGACAGATAAGTGTGTTTTAGTGTTGATGTTGTTTGATTTGTCAGTTATGCTGAGAAAATAGCTTGAGTGGCGCGCGCTGCCATGGCGAACATTCACTTGATTATGATGACAGGCGCGAGCACCGCTGAGTTAGTCACCAGATGGTCGGAGAGGTGATCAGATAACGGTACCTTCAGCCTTCAGCCAAAGAGAGGAGGAGTCATTAACCAATGGGCTGCTCAGACCGAACAAACTGTAACGCTGAGGTTTTTATGCAGACCTTTTCCTGAAGCCCAACCCAGTGTCAGTGGGCCCAGACGGCTGATCTACTGGTTTAATGGACTGGTGACTGGTCAGATCAACGTATGAATTTTAAAAAAGTGTCGGGACTGTCGGCCCTAATCACACGGCAGCCCACCAGGAAATACCCGGGTAGCTAGAGAGCCAGTCCAGTGGTTGACACAGAGCATGACCAGTGCTCGGCCACACCCCCTTCAAGTTCTGAACCACACACTTGATACGGTCCAGTTCGGAGGGATGGGCTGTGTCGTGACACAGGCGGTGTCGTGCTTGTAGCGGGTCTGAGGTAGCTCCTCAGCTGCACTCCTGGACTCGCCCCCTTCCCCTGGACCAGGAACCAGGACCTGGATTTGCTGCTCAGTCCGAGTCCAGACAGAACCAAATCCGGCCCGGGGTCCGCCATTTGGTGACGCCTGGCACAGGCGCTCAAAAACGGGATATTATTTGCAGATAATTATTTAGTTTTCAGAAAGTTTTTTTTGGACCATTTAGGTGAAATTGAATAATTTCCCACGGCACGCCTGACGATCCCTCACGGCACACCGGTGGTTCAAAACCCCTGTTCTAGAAGATGTTTCTCGTTTGAGGAACTTCCTCAGTTCTAACAGAAACGTGTAGAACTTTAAACTGTGTTTGAGGTCGTTGCTGATGCGAGCTAGTTTAGTTTTCCTTCCTGAGGGTCGTGGTTGTCCTGGTCCACCTGTCAGGTGACTTGATCACACGTAGCTGTGAAACGGGGTCAGAGTCAGCTGATTGTTAATTATTCTGGATTTGTAGGAGCATCGTGTTGTTGTTGACGTTTATTTTACGGTGGTTTAGATGTTATCCAGTTATATTTTGTGTCGTAACCATTGAGCAGCATCAGTATGATGGTTTCCACTGAGCTCAGGCTTTATGATCCTGTCTGAACCTTGTTGTCCTTCGTTTATTTACATATGGTATATATATATATATATATATATATATTAGCATAGCTTCCATTTTAGCACAGGTTCCAGTTGATCACAACTTCTGTTCCATTTAATGGTTTCGTTTTTTAAACTTTCGTTTCATCACTACGTCCGTTTTCTTATTCCTTCCGTTGTGGCTGTGGTTTTTGTGTTCATTGAACCTTCTGGGCCACCGTAAACGCTGGAATTGGAATTGAGGGTTGAGTAAAGGGCGAACCGGTCGAGAGCTGTCTCGTAGTTTCTGACCAACCTCTGTGTCTTCAGCAGCGCTGAGTGATCTGCAACGAGAGACTCTAACATCTGGCAGAGAGCTGGAGCTGTTCAGGATCTGCAGAGGAAATGGGACAATATTATTTTAACGTCTCTCCTCTGAGAGTAGAATAAAAAGAGCAATCAATAGTTCACTGCTTCACATACATTTTATATGAAAAGTCTCTCAGCTCAGAGAGAAAAGCAGCTTCCTGAGACTAAAACTTTCCTCCGTTCGGGGTGATTCCAGCTGTCGTCACATCCTTGTTTTCTCCTCCTGATGTTCATCTTTGTGGCTGTTGACCTTTGAACCTTGTACTCATTTTCATCTTCATTTTCCCCAGTTACCTGTTGTCTCTTCATGTCTCCATCCTCCACCCCCTCCATGCATCTCCTACCTGTTCAGGTACGTCCCACCTGCCTGTGTCTGAGACGTAGTGTCAGAAATAGGAAGCTGAAACTGCAGAAAGCTCTGGATCGTGGTCAGAGGTTTTATCAGGAGTTTTTCATTTTCCAGGTGGAATGATTCTACAACACGCAGCAGTAATGAGTTTAAAAGCAAGAGCTGAATGCCAAAGTTTGGATTTGTTGTGGATTTTCTCTCCACGCAGTCAGAATTAGACACACATCAGGATTCTGGTAGAAATCTGTAGGATGTTTGAGTCTTCTTGGTAGAGTTCACGTACACGGGTGGCTTTCTGTACGGGATGAGGTTTGTGATCAAACCATAGAATATCGTCACACACAAAATATATCAACACAAAGCAAAAAAAACCTAAAAACAAAATAAACTATTTCATGAGTAAATATTTGTTTTTACTTTTTAACTATTCATATTTTATTTCTCTGACACACCTTTTTGGTTCTCACTTAATTCTACTTCATTCAGCTCGTGTAGGCTTTTATTTTGAAGGACATGTTTTGCTTTTGAAAGAAAGTCAGTGGGCGGGGCTTTTCACTGCTCCAATCTCATTGGTTATGAGGGCTTGGAGTAGGTGGATCATTGCTAATAAATAAAAATAAGTCTTTGGTTTAGAAAAATAAATATTTAATTATGAATTAGTTTGTTTTTAAGAGTTTAAGAGTTTTTTTCTTCTGGAATGTTCTTTTTTGGTCGCTTAATTTTGATATATTTTGTGTGTTGATCCTTTTGGCACAAATCTTACCTCATACTTCTGGTTCTGTCCTGACTTTAAAAAGGTTGAGTTACACTGCCTCTGGTGTCAGGTGGGTTAGGTAGTAGAGGGGGTCGTTAACCCTTTATGGACTAGTGTTGCTGATTAGCGTCAAACCACTTCTGGCCTTAAAGCAACCTGATGAAGTATCAGGATTCGTACTTTCACCAAAACACCTCCCATATTCAGTCCTATGTAAGTCTGCTGCCCTCTAGTGGAGGATCTACAGGTGGAAAGAGCCCATTTTATTTTATTGATTACTCATATATTTTCATATAATGACATAACTGAGTAGTTTTATTAACAGCCAATAAAGTATTCTGTTTTAAAAACTGGATTTTTAAATTATGATGTCATAATTCAGACTTTAAAGGGTTAATCCGTGTCAGCTGTTTTGGTGTTGATGAAATCAACAAGAGGAGCAACAATGAGACGGCCTCGTAAACAGGAGTGTTTCACAGCTGGAGATACCTGGACCCTCCACCTCTGTCAGGGTTGCTGCGTCTCTCAGCTCCGTCTCCAGGAGACGAGGAGTTCCTTCAAAAAGACCCAAATGTCCCTTTAAAACCTGAAAAGAAACAAAGAGTTAAATCTATAAATGTCATAAAGGATGTTTAGCTCATTCTGAAGTTAGTAACTGATGACATCACTCAAAGTGGGTGGGGTCTCTAGACACAGGACCAGGAGACACTGCTGCTGATTGGTGGTTGGGATCAACTGCATCATTTCAAAGAGATTCAAAGACTTGAGACAAAATCAGGTGTTTCATTTTCTCCTGTATGCCGTATTCCTTTACTCTAAACTAGTAACAGTTAAGTGAATGATTACTGTGCAGTGATCTGATGTTACTACGACACAAAATACTACTACTGACTTGTGCATCATCCTGATTGGCCTTTTTCTTCTCTCTGCGTTGATCTTCTCTGACTTGGGATCAGCTGATTGTTGTTTTGAACAGCCAGCTGTTCTCCAGCGGTGATGTGGCTTGGATGGCGTCTGTGATTATCGAGCTCGGAGCGAGGTTTGGACTCGGTCTCGTGGTGCGGGTTGCCAGGCAGCAGGAAGATGGGGTTGTAGTCTGGGTGGGAGGGCAGCAGAGGGTGAGACGGGCTGTAAAACGTCAAGCAGATGGCGACAGAAACGCACGAATCATGGCCTAATTTCACACCTGCTCTCCGCTCCGTCTCTCTCTCTCTTCCATCGTTTTTTCCTCCTCACCTCACCGTGATCAGCTGCAGTTAAAATCACAGGGCTTTCTCTTCTTTTTCTTCTTTTTTATTGTTTTTTTTTTCGTTGTCTTTTAGCCTCCCAGATTAAATGTGCGTTGGTTGGACGAAACGGTTGCCTAGAAACCAGCTGATGAGAGCAGCCTTGAGGCCCGCAGTGATGTCAGACTGAGTCGGGGGAGGGGTGTGCATGCGTGCGTGCGTGCGTGCGTGCGTGTGTGTGTGTGTGAGGATGACAGGCCAAACCGTCAGCAGAGTTCAGCATCATCTCACACAGTTCACGTGCCACGCTGCTGCTTTAGTAGGCCACCATTATGTAACCCGAGTGTGTGTGTGTGTGTGTGTGTGTGTGTGTGTGTGTGTGTTACAGCTTCTATAAATACAGAAGGTGCATACCAATGAGTACAACCCCAAATGCAAGAGTCACTGTGTGTGTGTGTGTGTGTGTGTGTGTGTGTGTGTGTGTGTGTGTGTGTGTGTGTGTGTG
>SSNR01000169.1:322184-332503 GCA_006937965.1 Callopanchax toddi | reverse complement strand
TTTGTTTATATTGTCAAGCGCTTTGTGATGTATATCTGTGAAAGGCGCTATATAAATAAACTTTACTTACTTACTTACTTACTTACTTACCTGTCTTAGACCTGTTTTAGACTTGTTTTAGATCTGTTTTAGGCTTGTTTCGGACCTGTTTTAGACTTGTTTCAGACCTGTTTTGGACCTGTTTTAGACTTGTTTTGGACCTGTTTTGAGCTTGTTTCTGACCTGTTTTAGACTTGTTTCGGACATGTTTTAGACTTGTTTCGGACATGTTTTAGACTTGTTTCAGACATGTTTTGGGCTTGTTTCGGACCTGTTTTGGGCTTGTTTTGGACCTGTTTTGGGCTTGTTTCGGACCTGTTTTAGACTTGTTTTGGACCTGTTTTAGACCTGTTTCAGACTTGTTTCAGACCTGTTTCAGACTTGTTTTAGGCTTGTTTTAGACTTGTTTCGGACCTGTTTTAGACTTGTTTTAGACCTGTTTTAAAATTGTTTCGGACCTGTTTTAGACCTGTTTTAGACTTGTATCGGACCTGTTTTAGACCTGTTTCAGACTTGTTTCAGACCTGTTTCAGACTTGTTTTAGGCTTGTTTTAGACTTGTTTCGGACCTGTTTTAGACTTGTTTTGGACCTGTTTTAGACTTGTTTCGGACCTGTTTTAGACTTGTTTCGGACCTGTTTTAGACTTGTTTCGGACCTGTTTTAGACTTGTTTCGGACCTGTTTTGAGCTTGTTTCTGACCTGTTTTAGACTTGTTTCGGACATGTTTTAGACTTGTTTCGGACATGTTTTGGGCTTGTTTCGGACCTGTTTTGGGCTTGTTTTGGACCTGTTTTGGGCTTGTTTCGGACCTGTTTTAGACTTGTTTTGGACCTGTTTTAGACCTGTTTCAGACTTGTTTCAGACCTGTTTCAGACTTGTTTTAGGCTTGTTTTAGACTTGTTTCGGACCTGTTTTAGACTTGTTTTAGACCTGTTTTAAAATTGTTTCGGACCTGTTTTAGACCTGTTTTAGACTTGTATCGGACCTGTTTTAGACTTGTTTCGGACATGTTTTAGACTTGTTTCGGACCTGTTTTAGGCTTGTTTCGGACCTGTTTTGGACTTGTTTCGGACCTGTTTTGACTTGTTTCAGACTTGTTTCAGACCTGTTTCAGACTTGTTTTATGCTTGTTTTAGACTTGTTTCGGACCTGTTTTAGACTTGTTTCGGACATGTTTTAGGCTTGTTTTGGACCTGTTTTAGGCTTGTTTTGACCTGTTTTAGACTTGTTTCGGACATGTTTTAGACTTGTTTCGGACATGTTTTAGACTTGTTTCGGACATGTTTTGGGCTTGTTTCGGACCTGTTTTGGGCTTGTTTTGGACCTGTTTTGGGCTTGTTTCGGACCTGTTTTAGACTTGTTTTGGACCTGTTTTAGACCTGTTTCAGACTTGTTTCAGACCTGTTTCAGACTTGTTTTAGGCTTGTTTTAGACTTGTTTCGGACCTGTTTTAGACTTGTTTTAGACCTGTTTTAAAATTGTTTCGGACCTGTTTTAGACCTGTTTTAGACTTGTATCGGACCTGTTTTAGACCTGTTTCAGACTTGTTTCAGACCTGTTTCAGACTTGTTTTAGGCTTGTTTTAGACTTGTTTCGGACCTGTTTTAGACTTGTTTTNGGTACTGGAGAAGAGGTTCCGGTCGATAGTTGAACCTCAGATTGAAGAGGAGCAATGTGGTTTTCGTCCTGGTCGTGGAACTGTGGACCAGCTCTTTACCCTCGCTAGGGTGATGGAGGGGTCATGGGAGTTTGCCCAACCAATCCACATGTGTTTTGTGGATTTGGAGAAGGCTTATGACCGTGTCCCCAGGGGCACCCTGTGGGGGGCGCTCCAGGAGTACGGGGTGGATGGTCTTTTGTTAAGGGCCATTCAGTCCCTGTACCAGAGGAGTGTGAGTCTGGTCCGCATAGCCGGCAGTAAGTCGGACCTGTTCCCAGTGAGGGTTGGACTCCGCCAGGGCTGCCCTTTGTCACCGGTCCTGTTCATAACCTTTATGGACAGGATTTCTAGGCGCAGCCGTGGTGTGGAGGGGGTTGGGTTTGGTGACAGGAGAATCGCGTCTCTGCTTTTTGCGGATGATGTGGTCCTCCTAGCTTCATCGAGCTCTGACCTTCAGCTCTTGCTGGGAAGGTTCGCAGCCGAGTGTGAAGCGGCTGGGATGAGGATCAGCACCTCCAAATCTGAGGCCATGGTTCTCGACCGGAAAAAGGTGGATTGCCAACTCCGGGTCGGGAGAGAGGTCCTGCCTCAAGTGGAGGAGTTCAAGTATCTCGGGGTCTTGTTCACGAGTGAGGGAAGGAGGGAGCGGGAGATCGACAGGCGGATTGGGGCAGCGTCTGCAGTGATGCGGACGCTGAACCGGTCTGTTGTGGTAAAGAGAGAGCTGAGCCAGAAAGCAAGGCTCTCGATTTACCGGTCGGTCTACGTCCCAATCCTCACCTATGGTCATGAGCTTTGGGTAGTGACCGAAAGAACGAGATCGCGGATACAAGCGGCTGAAATGAGTTTCCTCCGCAGGGTGGCCGGGCTCAGCCTTAGGGATAGGGTAAGAAGCTCGGACATCCGGGAGAGACTCGGAGTAGAGTCGCTGCTCCTCCATATCGAAAGGAGCCAGTTGAGGTGGTTCGGGCATCTGGTAAGGATGCCTCCTGGACGCCTCCCTCGGGAGGTGTTCTGGGCATGTCCTGCCGGCAGGAGGCCCCCAGGTCGACCCAGGACAAGCTGGAGGAAATACATCTTCAGTTTGGCCTGGGAACGCCTGGGCGTCCCAGCTGAGGAGCTGGTGGACTTGGCCGGGGAGAAGGTGGCCTGGGCTGCCCGACTTAGAATGCTGCCCCCGCGACCCGGACCCGGATAAGCGGAGGAAGGCGAGGCGAGGCGAGACAAACTAATTAATGGGGATCTTGTGCTCAGAGAATATATGTTTAAGTATTTTTAAAAAACTATCTATCTATCTATCTATCTATCTATCTATCTATCTATCTATCTATCTATCTATCTATCTATCTATATTTCATATATAAAAAATAATTATCATCTCCAAATAATTGTGTGTATATATATATATACATATATATATATATTAGGGCCGGGAATCGATTAAAATAAATTAACTAATTAATCGCAAATCTGAACTAAATTAATCGCAATTCATCGCTTCTTTTCAGAAAAAATAAATTACATGTAGTTTACAATGTCCAGCCATGAAATATGCCAAAATGTTTTATAAATCATTTTTAAAGCTTTTATAATTGATGAAAAAATGCATTTAAATTGCATTTCAGTTCAAAACAGTTGAAAAACAAAAATTCCTGACTAAAACTGGACAGACCCTAAATACAGTACTTTATAAATCTATGTTTATTTTATGTACAATTTCAGAAGGGTGTTGTTTTAAAATAGTAATAAAAGATTTCCAACATGTGGAAACACTATGAGAGAATCATTTTTTGCAGTGTTCAAACTGACCCACGGTCTGCCTCGTTTTCAATGAGGGGTCCGAGTCACTCAGGTCTCTGTTGTTTAAAGTCTGGGAATGGGATCGCCTGGGTTCGGTACTGGTTTTACTTTTCAGATAGGGGTAGGGTCTGGGTTCGTACCGAGCCGAACTGAAACCTCCGCTCGGACCTCGGTGTCAGACCGGGACTGGACCGTAACACCTGCTCAGTGCTGAACTGAACTGAACCGGACCGTACGGCGAGAAAGGAGCAGGAACAAATCTAAAGGCTAGAGACCGTCCAGTTTCACCGCCGATTACTTTCGGTTTTCACGGTGAAAAGAGCGGAGAGTTCCGCGACCGGGTAGACCGGTGAACTGATGACATCCGAAGAAGCAGGTTAGGTGGGCTGGACCCATACGAATGATAAAGGGAGGATATTGACACGGGCTGGGAGCTGTCTGAGTCTGGGCAGCAGGAAATCAGGCTGACAAGCGCTCCGCCTTGCTTCAAACACAAGTTGCGTTAATTACGTTAATTTTTTTTAACGCGTTACGTCTTTCAAATTAATCAAGCGTTATTAACGCGCTAAAGTCCCGGCCCTAATACACATATTATAGTATTATAGTAATACACATATTGTAGTAGTAGTAATATATATATATATATATATATGTATATGTATATATATATATGTGTATATATATATATATATATATAAAAGGTGGCGCTGACCGAGGACCAGGTCGTGGATTCTAATCTGGACCTTTGGCATATTTAGTTGAAGACCCCTGCTCTAGTTGGTGGCACTAAAAGGAAGTTTGGTTCATTACCAGTTATTTAAATGCAGGAAGGACGCTCACTNGACCTGTTTTAGACCTGTTTCAGACTTGTTTCAGACCTGTTTCAGACCTGTTTTAGGCTTGTTTTAGACTTGTTTTAGACTTGTATCGGACCTGTTTTAGACTTGTTTCAGACTTGTTTTAGGCTTGTTTTAGACTTGTTTCGGACCTGTTTTAGACTTGTTTTAGACCTGTTTTAGACCTGTTTCAGACTTGTTTCAGACCTGTTTCAGACCTGTTTTAGGCTTGTTTTAGACTTGTTTCGGACCTGTTTTAGACTTGTTTTAGACCTGTTTTAGACTTGTTTCGGACCTGTTTTAGACCTTTTTTTGACTTGTTTTAGACCTGTTTTAGGCTNTCCGCCTTGCTTCAAACACAAGTTGCGTTAATTACGTTAATTTTTTTTAACGCGTTACGTCTTTCAAATTAATCAAGCGTTATTAACGCGCTAAAGTCCCGGCCCTAATACACATATTATAGTATTATAGTAATACACATATTGTAGTAGTAGTAATATATATATATATATATATATGTATATGTATATATATATATGTGTATATATATATATATATATATAAAAGGTGGCGCTGACCGAGGACCAGGTCGTGGATTCTAATCTGGACCTTTGGCATATTTAGTTGAAGACCCCTGCTCTAGTTGGTGGCACTAAAAGGAAGTTTGGTTCATTACCAGTTATTTAAATGCAGGAAGGACGCTCACTGGTGACATCACTTAAAATGGGTGGGGTCTCTAGAAACAGGAAGTATAGTCTGACTGAAGTAATATTCAAGACTAGCCAGATCAGGAAAGACACTGCTGGAGAAACAGCTACATCAACGTCGACCGCTCCCCGCACTAACCACGCTCATTCTCCCTTTCTGACCAATCACAGTAGTTGTTCTTGAACGCCCTGCAGATAATAGTTCTGCTCAGCTGATGTGCATTAGCGCCGTTAGCACAGCCGAACCGGGGCTATGAGAACAAAATGACGTCATTGTTGTTCTCAGAGACCCCCAGTGAGAACAAAGTTCTTGCTTTTTGTGGAGGATGAATTAAAACATGACTTTAAACCCCGAGATGTATTTCAAACAGAAAGACTAAGAGTTAGTGTTATCACCAGCCTCAGTTGTTCCCACGCTCCGTCCTACTGAGAACCTTGGGACCAACAGTCTATTTTTAGCCGCCCGCTCCCACAGGATTTGTGTTGGGTCACGTGGATCCGGGCCCCAATGAGGAGCTCTAGTTTTGTTCGAGCACTTCTAAACCTTGAATATACCACATCGAATTATATTTATGATGTTTTTAAGACTCCTCTTCTTAACTCTTACTGCTCTAAAGGAACCAAAAATGCAAAAGAAACCTGATAAATTTACATTTTGGGGAAAATTAAAGAGCTAACACTAGTTTTTTGTCCTCAGTATAAGAAGACTTGTCTCATCGAGCCCCATTAGCATAGCAACCTCTGCATGTCTTCTTCTATGGTGTGAAATGGAGAACGTCACACCTTAGAAATCTACAGCGATCCTGATTTTTCTTCTTTCAGACGTTTTTTTAACCTTTTTTCTTTCCACAATTTTTCTACCTTATTCAACAAATTATATATGAAACATTCAGCTCTTTCAGGAGTTTCCAGCTGTAACTATTTGTATTCATATCTTTGATACTTTGTAAGATATTTAGGTTTTTGTGAAAGGTTTGTGGGATTTAGCTGCTTCAAACCCTTTAAAAACTGTTCTTCAAACGTTGATTATTTCACGGTGAACCTCGTTCAAATGTTCACACAGAAAAGTCACAGAATGTCACTCCGTCACACATCGAGTCCATTGTTGATTTCTTTTGCTGTTTTTTTTAATTCACAGTTACGGTTTTGTGAATTTTTCAGAACAATCCAGATTTCCTCCTCTCTAAACCATTTCATCCTATTTCTGAGGGTTTTGTGATTTTTTCCTAAACTCTGTCAAACAAACGTATTCCTCCTTTTCAAGTCAATCACTTTAGTTTTTCCCTGCTTCAAGTTCAAATCTTGAAAATATTTCATGTAATACTGACCATTCAGATCAGATTCAGCATTAGTTCAGGTCTTCAGCTGTTTCTTTCAAGTAAAAGAGCTCAGCTAAACAAGTTTACTAACACAAAGTAATATTCAGACTAATAAATTCCTGCCTTTAAACAGGAGACGCATAACATTGAGGTACTGAAGGGAACACCTGGTGCTGATGTTTAGTGTGCAGGTCCTCGTCTCCAAGGTGGGGGTTAGGTGGTGACTGGTGTGTGTGTGTGTGTGTGTGTGTGGTGTCTAGTCTTAAAACGTGCCTTCACTTCACCATGTCACTGGCTGCATTGCCAGTTTCCCGTCTCCAGAATGTCCTACAGCAGAGTCAGGGTTTTGCTTAAAGTTGACACATTTTTCCATCACGGTTTTTTCTATTAATCACAAAGTTTGTGTAGAAGGTGACTTACACAGCTTTTATAAATGAGGTCTCTAGTCCTGGTTTCCAGAGTTTTCAGAGCTTGACAATGTGACCTCTGGTTCTGGACCGACTCAACTTCCAGCTGCGTGTTTCCAGGATGTTCTGGTAAAGAGGACTTTTAGCTCGGAGTGACTCTGTGGCTCAGAGAAGGTCAGAGATGTTAAATGAGGCACTTCACCAATCAGTCCTAACTACACAGATCTCACCTTCATAGTCAGTCTGATTGTTCTAAGTAACTTTGGGATTGGTTTTCTCTAAATTCATTTTAAAATATTGACAATTATGGTTTGTTGGGCTTGTTTAAAAATACAGTTATCGTCATGTCTGTCTACTAAATGTCTCTGGGGCTCGTTTTGGAATTTATTTGGACTCATTGTAGGTTTTTATAGGCTTGTTTCCGACTTGTTTCAGACCTGTTTTAGACTTGTTTTAGACCTGTTTTAGACTTGTTTTAGACCTGTTTTAGGCTTGTTTTAGACCTGTTTTAGACCTGTTTTAGACTTGTTTTAGACTTGTTTTAGACCTGTTTTAGACTTGTTTCGGACCTGTTTTAGACTTGTTTTAGACCTGTTTTAGGCTTGTTTTAGACCTGTTTTAGACTTGTTTCGGACCTGTTTTAGACTTGTTTTAGACCTGTTTTAGACTTGTTTTAGACCTGTTTTAGACTTGTTTCTGACCTGTTTTAGACCTGTTTTAGACTTGTTTTAGACCTGTTTTAGGCTTGTTTTAGACCTGTTTCAGACTTGTTTCAGACCTGTTTTAGGCTTGTTTTAGACCTGTTTCGGACCTGTTTCAGACTTGTTTCAGACCTGTTTTAGGCTTGTTTTAGACTTGTTTCAGACTTGTTTCAGACCTGTTTCAGACATGTTTTAGACTTGTTTCGGACCTGTTTTAGACTTGTTTTAGACCTGTTTTAGACTTGTTTTAGACCTGTTTCAGACTTGTTTTAGACCTGTTTCAGACTTGTTTCAGACCTGTTTCAGACCTGTTTTAGACTTGTTTTAGACCTGTTTCAGACCTGTTTTAGACTTGTTTTAGACCTGTTTTAGGCTTGTTTTAGGCTTGTTTTAGACCTGTTTTAGACTTGTTTTAGACCTGTTTCAGACCTGTTTTAGGCTTGTTTTAGGCTTGTTTTAGACTTGTTTCGGACCTGTTTTAGACTTGTTTTAGACCTGTTTTAGACTTGTTTTAGACCTGTTTTAGACCTGTTTCAGACTTGTTTCAGACCTGTTTCAGACCTGTTTTAGGCTTGTTTTAGACTTGTTTCGGACCTGTTTTAGACTTGTTTTAGACCTGTTTTAGACTTGTTTTAGACCTATTTTAGGCTTGTTTTAGACCTGTTTTAGACTTGTATCGGACCTGTTTTAGGCTTGTTTTAGACCTGTTTCAGACCTGTCTTAGACCTGTTTTAGACTAGTTTTTGGACCTGTTTTAGGCTTGTTTCAGACCTGTTTTAGACTTGTTTCGGACCTGTTTTAGGCTTGTTTCGGACCTGTTTTAGACTTGTTTCGGACCTGTTTCAGACTTGTTTCAGACCTGTTTTAGGCTTGTTTTGGACTTGTTTTAGACTTGTTTTGGACCTGTTTCAGACTTGTTTTGGACCTGTTTTAGGCTTTTTTTGGACCTGTTTTGGACCTGTTTTAGGCTTGTTCCGGACCTGTTTTAGGCTTGTTTCGGACCTGTTTTAGGCTTGTTTCGGACCTGTTTTAGGCTTGTTTCAGACCTGTTTCAGACTTGTTTCTGACCTGTTTTAGGCTTGTTTCTGACCTCTTTTAGGCTTGTTTTGGACCTGTTTTAGACTTGTTTCAGACCTGTTTTAGGCTTGTTTCAGACCTATTTTAGACTTGTTTCAGACCTGTTTTAGGCTTGTTTTTGACCTGTTTTAGACTTGATTCAGACCTGTTTTAGGCTTGTTTTGGACCTGTTTTAGGCTTTTTTTGGACCTGTTTTGGACCTGTTTTAGGCTTGTTTCGGACATGTTTTAGGCTTGTTTTGGACCTGTTTTAGACTTGTTTTGGACTTGTTTTAGACTTGTTTTGGACCTGTTTTAGGCTTGTTTTGGACCTGTTTTAGAATTGTTTTGGACCTGTTTTAGACTTGTTTTGGACCTGTTTTAGACTTGTTTCAGACCTATTTTAGACTTGTTTCAGACCTGTTTTAGGCTTGTTTTTGACCTGTTTTAGACTTGATTCAGACCTGTTTTAGGCTTGTTTTGGACCTGTTTTAGGCTTTTTTTTGGACCTGTTTTGGACCTGTTTTAGGCTTGTTTTGGACCTGTTTCAGACCTGTCTTAGACCTGTTTTAGACTAGTTTTTGGACCTGTTTTAGGCTTGTTTCGGACCTGTTTTAGACTTGTTTTAGACTTGTTTCAGACCTGTTTTAGACTTGTTTCTGACCTGTTTTAGTCTTGTTTCTGACCTGTTTTAGGCTTGTTTTAAACTTGTTTTGGACCTGTTTACATTTTCTTCTGCTCCCATCTTTATTTTTATTTTTTTTGCCCAAATATTGTATTGAAGTTGTCCCAATATTTCTGCCCAAGACTTTAGTTCCTTACACAAGCCAATGTCCCACTTTATCTCATAATTTACAATGTAGGTCCCCTGATGGTACCCCAAATCTTGAAGTTTGCCCCAATATTTCTCTTTGCCCAAGCCCAAGTAAATGTCCCACTTTAACTCATAATTTACAATGTAGGTCCCCTGATGGTACCCCAAATCTTGCCCAAGCCTGAGTATATGTCCCACTTTAAGTCAAAATTTACAATGTAGGTCCCCTGATGGTACCCCAAATCTTGCCCAAATATTGTATCTGGCTCCCATCTTTTTTTTGCCCAAATATTGTATTGAAGTTGTCCCAATATTTCTGCCCAAGACTTTAGTTCCTTACACAAGCCAATGTCCCACTTTATCTCATAATTTACAATGTAGGTCCCCTGATGGTACCCCAAATCTTGAAGTTTGCCCCAATATTTCTCTTTGCCCAAGCCCAAGTAAATGTCCCACTTTAACTCATAATTTACAATGTAGGTCCCCTGATGGTACCCCAAATCTTGCCCAAGCCTGAGTATATGTCCCACTTTAAGTCAAAATTTACAATGTAGGTCCCCTGATGGTACCCCAAATCTTGCCCAAATATTGTATCTGGCTCCCATCTTTATTTTTGGTCCAAATATTGTATTGAAGTTGCCCCAATATTTCTGCCCAAGACTTTAGTTCCTTACACAAGTCAATGTCCCACTTTATCTCATAATTTACAATGTAGATCCCCTGAAGGTACCCCAAATCTTGCCCAAATATTGTATCTGGTACCCCCAAATCTCTGTTTGGTTTGTTTTTTATTTTCAATGTATCTCATCATTTACAATGTACGTAGATCCCCTGAAGGTACCACAAATCTTCCCCAAATATTGTATCTGGTACCCCCAAATCTCTGTTTTGTTTTTTATTTTCAATGTTTTCTCTGTTTTGTTTTTTTTGTTTATATTGTCAAGCGCTTTGTGATGTATATCTGTGAAAGGCGCTATATA
>SSNR01000169.1:228089-303271 GCA_006937965.1 Callopanchax toddi | reverse complement strand
TGTTCTAGTAAAGTCACCTGGTTTAAACCAGCTGTTCTAATGAAGTCACCTGGTTTAAACCAGCTGTTCTAGTAAAGTCACCTGGTTTAAACCAGCTGTTCTAATGAAGTCACCTGGTTTAAACCAGCTGTTCTAGTGAAGTCACCTGGTTTAAACCAGCTGTTCTAGTAAAGTCACCTGGTTTAAACCAGCTGTTCTAATGAAGTCACCTGGTTTAAACCAGATGTTCTAGTAAAGTCACCTGGTTTAAACCAGATGTTCTAGTGAAGTCACCTGGTTCATCCCAGTATTTTATATTGCTGTACTGGACCCTTCATTTAGCTCTCGTTGTTTTTAGTCTGTAACAGAAGTAAATCTGACCTTTGGAGGATAATAAATCCCATCAGCTGATGGTTTTACCTGCTGGTGCCGGCTCGTCTGGGTTCTGGTAGAGGTCGTACTCGTTCTGCCCTTCGGTTTCGGTTTCGTCTGGCTGCTGTCCGTTCTTGTCACCATCTCCTGACATGTCCTGATGGAGGAGAGGCTTTTAGTTAAACTCTGCCGGAGGTTCAGTGGGACTGGTTTGCATACCGATGATAAAAAGCTTGTTTATTCTGGATCACTGAAGATGATTTGCATCAAAAACCACAAACAACTGCTGAGGTTTAAACATCGTCCAACATTAAATCATGGGTCCAGTCCTGGTCTTGGAGGTCCAACATCCTGTTCCTCTGGTCCATCAGGTTTCTGCAGAAGTTTGGGACCCACTGAGGTGTAGACCAGAAACGTCTGAAACCTACATGGAGGACCTCCAGGAGCGGGCGTAGACATCACCGAGCACCAACTCACCTGGTACTGTGTGACAGGCTGAACCTGGGGGGTTGGTCTCAGAGTGGGACTGGGACTTGCTGCAGCGACAGGAGAAGGCTCCCTGGTGACCTCCGTCTTGCGGCTGGCCTCCTCCTGCTCCTGTTTCTCCTTGGCCTGACGGCGCGCGCGCTCCTCCTCAGCCCGCTTCCGGTCCTCCTCCTCCTTCTGCTTGGCGATGTTCTCAAAACGAGCTTTGATGCTTCCTGTGCTGCTGCCAGCTGGGAAAGGAGGAATAGGTCAGTTCCAGTGTGGACCTAAGTGATACTGAGGAGGAAGATTTCTCACCAGCCTCCACAGGTTTGGTTTTCTTGTAAGATGGAATCGGTTTCTCCACTTCCTCGAAGGTGCCAGCGCTCTGTCCAAAACAAACCCATCAGAACCCGAGGCAGAGTGATCTCCACATTAGAGACAAAACAACGCGTTACCTTGTCCATCCGGTCATTCTGAACTCCAAACTTCCCCCCGAAACCTTTAGAATAATCTGGTAACACACAGCAGACAAAGAGTCATCTTCTGATTGAGGGTAAACAGCTCAGTGAGCTTCATCAGAACCTTCAGATTCTCCAGATCAAGTCTGGATCTGAACGTCTGATGCAGCAGAATGAGGGAGATGAACTCAGGTAATCCTGAGCCGGACGAACAGAAAGATGGAGGAGTGAGAGGAGAATCTGCTCAGAAACCAGATGTCTGAGAGGTGTGGTCGCAGCAGGAAGCCACTGTGGAGAGCAGAGACCAAACATCATGCACCAGCAGAACAGCCAACAGGAAGTGGGGAAGGTGGAGCTTAGTGAATGTCCTCCGTCCAGGATCTCTGGAGGTTCAACGTGCTGAGAAATAAAGACTCATGCAGCTGGAGGACCGTTAGAATCCAGTGAGGCCGTCAGCTTCTACAGCTGGAGGCTGGAGCTCCGCCTTCATCAGGCGAGCGACACAAACACCTGAGCAGCACCGACCGCACTCTGAGGAAACAGGACTCCTGACCCAGTCCAGTCCAGTCCTCCTGACCCGACCCAGTCCAGTCCACATGACCCAGTCCAGTCCTGTCCTCCTGACCCAGTCCAGTCCAGTCCTCCTGACCAAAGTCCAGTCCAGTCCTCCTGACCAAAGTCCGGTCCAGTCCACATGACCCGGTCCAGTCCAGTCCTCCTGGCCCGGTCCAGTCCAGTCCTCCTGGCCCGGTCCAGTCCAGTCCTCCTGGCCCGGTCCAGTCCAGTCCTGTGGTCCGGTCCAGTCCAGTCCTGTGGTCCAGTCCAGTCCTGTGGTCCAGTCCAGTCCTGTGGTCCAGTCCAGTCCTCCTGGCCCGGTCCAGTCCAGTCCTCCTGGCCCGGTCCAGTCCAGTCCAGTCCAGTCCTGCGGTCCAGTCCAGTCCAGTCCTGCGGTCCAGTCCAGTCCGCCTGGCCCGGTCCGGTCCAGTCCGCCTGGCCCGGTCCGGTCCAGTCCGCCTGGCCCGGTCCGGTCCAGTCCGCCTGGCCCGGTCCAGTCCAGTCCGCCTGGCCCGGTCCAGTCCAGTCCGCCTGGCCCGGTCCAGTCCAGTCCGCCTGGCCCGGTCCAGTCCAGTCCAGTCCGCCTGGCCCGGTCCAGTCCAGTCCAGTCCGCCTTGCCCGGTCCAGTCCAGTCCGCCTTGCCCGGTCCAGTCCAGTCCGCCTGGCCCGGTCCAGTCCAGTCCAGTCCGCCTGGCCCGGTCCAGTCCAGTCCAGTCCGCCTGACCCGGTCCAGTCCTCTTTTCCTTCTAGCAGCCAGACCTTCCTGTAATCTGTTCCAAGTGGTTCTGATCCAGTTCTCCAAACATCCTGAAGGGGTCTGCTGGAGCAGTTTTACGTGCTTCCTGACCAGTCGGTGCTGCTGAGGTCAGGTTTTGTAGGAGGGGAGGTGGAGCTGGTGGGGTGGGGTGGGTGTCTACAGCCAATGCTGAAGCCCCTCCTACACTACTCTGGATACTTCTACAGTTTTTTTGATGCGTGTGCACCTCCCGTCCACACACTGATGGGAGTTTTTGTTGAGGAAAAACTGAATTTTTAAGTCTCTTTGGATAAAAGCGTCTGCTAAAACATCAACTCAGGTTTTTGTGTCTCCAATAACAAAACGGTTGTGGGAGGGTTAAGGTTGTGTTTGAAATGTTCACTCATCCACTACAGAGTTCTCACCATCTAGTCCTCTATGTAGGGGGTAGGGAACAGCTCTGTTTCACATTTCCAACATCACATGAACGCAGCATGCATCAGGTTTTCAGTTGGGTGTCTCTTAAATAAATGGGGTTAGGGGTCACCTGAATAAAACACCTGAATTTGAGCTGATGAATGGCATCATGGGAAATGTAAACGCCACTGATGTTCTATTTAACTACACATTAGTGATCAGTGGTTACACCTTGTCATGTTCACTAACACAAGGCCCGACAGCTGACCAACACTCTGAATGAATCTGATCACTTTACAGCTCAGAGTCTAGAAAATGATCAGAAAATCAGCTGTTAGCGTTAGCATGCTGTGGGCTCAGGTTGCAATGCATTATGATCCATTTCCACCAATGTAGTGAACAATGTATGTTCATTACTTTCACTGGACCAAAGGAAGAGTTCCTAGCGCCCTGGATAGGGAATGAAAAGAACCCGAACTTAAAAATCCACTACAAGATGGCCGCCTTGCTGTAGAGTGAATGAGTTGACGTTTTGAACACAACCTTTAGCTAAAGAGTTATTTTTCTGTATTTAAATACGTTTACTGTGGGTGCTCTCCAGAGTAGTGGGGGGGGGGGAGATTTATCTGGGTGAAGGAAGTGGGGGTGGGGGGTGTCACTGCCTTTCTGGGACTCGTGCTTGGCCAGGCTTTCCTTGTGCTCGTAGCCCAGAGCACACTGGTCCCGCCTCTCCTCCTCTAACCCATACTGCCCTCCAAACCCACGCTTATAGTCTGCAACACACAAACACATAGAGCAACAAAGAAACGCATCAAAGACACAAAGGCTGAGTCCGAATTCAGGGGTAGGATGCTTCTGAGGACGTGGACTTGCTGGTCTACCTAGGTTGGGTACTTGCTCGACCGCTAAGACCGGAAATAAACGGCTCTGAATTCAGACGGTCTAGCCTCATACTTAGCCCCGCCCCTCAGTCCAGTCGCTTAGCAACCGTGACAGCACCGACAGACAGGCTAAAGCTAATAAAATGGATCTAAAGAAACACTTTAAGCTCTTTTATGGTGACTTATTTCCTAAACTTTCATTTAAAACATTCAAGCTAGCTTACATTGATTTATTGTCTTAAATTACATGAAAAATAAAATATTCAACCTCTTTTGTGGAGATTTTTATTATTAAATTTCATATAAAGATAAGCGAAACATTCCTAAACACAAGCTTTTTATAATCTTTTGAGAAACTGACATTTAAAACTGGACTGCTCTCTGGTTTTTTTCTGCTACTGCTGCAAAATTGATGAACCAGTAGAATCCAACGGCCGGCACGCAAAGCATCCTGGGATAGCCTTGGCCAGCGAGGACACACCAGACCTGTCCTCGAAATTGCGGTGGAACGAGGACGCATGAATGAGTATCCTTCGAATTCGGTCTTGAATTGCGTCCTCAGAAGCATCCTACCCCTGAATTCAGACACAGCCAAAGACAGTTCACACACAGCGACTCCCCACAGGACAAACACAAACTGTTCAGCTCTTCTGATGGTTTGTAGTTTCAGTGTGTGTTTATGTATTTTGATGTATTCATTTTATTTTTAGCTCAAACCTTTCAACAGTTCACTGTTTAACCACGTCTCCTTTAAACAGATGTTCTTCCTGGTTGAATAAAAATAAAGGATCAGTTCTTTATCTACAGTCAGGACCACACGCACTGGTGACATCACTCAAAGCAGGCGTGGTCTCTAGAAACAGGAAATACAATATTGGCCCGAATATAAGACTTTTTTTTTTCCATTGACAATAATGAATAAATGTGAGGTCGTCTTATAATCATGGTGGTCCTATTTCAGGTCAATACGGTAGTCCTCTGATTGGAGCAATACTCATCGCTAGTCAGCTCAGAGATGCTGCTGCTGATCGGTGACCCACTAGTGGCTAATGTGGAGGAATTTAAACCAACTCTTGCTCTAAAATGTCACAATAACCTGAATCTTACTGTAGAGAACTGATAGAACGCCACTTCTGACTCCATAGGGTGAAGATCTTCACAGACAAGATTTGGGGAAGTTCTCAGACCTACTCAGCATTACCTGCTGTGTATACTTATGAACCTGCTGTGGGACCAACAATCAGAAGTTACCCTGGATTAACTCACTTTTCCCTGAAGTAGATCTGAGTCTCATACCAAGTTCTGGACAGCAGCTTCCTGACTAACGATGCTGTAGCTAGTTTGTTAGCACTGATATTCAAGATCAACTTTACATTAGACGCTGGATAAACAACAGCACTAAAAACGATTCTTTAAAGATATCAACTCCAACAACGCACTGGGTCACAGGCTCAGGATACGCATGACTTGTTTCATCCCGGATAGCTTTTCTAAATTTGGAAACTTAAAAATTGTTTTGACTAAGTTTTGAGCCGATTTATTTAAAGTTATCTGGTACAATTCATCCGCCCGTCTACGAAAACTTGGGTGGTTTTGGATTGATCTGAGGGACACTTGGAAAAAATGCCTCCACCGTGCAACAACAAACAGTTCAGTTCCTTCTATTGTGGGATTTTAAAATAAACTTGTGAACATTTTATAGACATTGGTAGTAAAAACACTGCATTAACAGCGAAGGTTAAAATATGTGGGTCAGTCAGAACTGTTAGGATAAGATGCATCAACGTGGCGAGTATTAGTTGGCAGGACAAGACAAAAACAGTAGCGTGTGGAGCTGTGGAAGAGTATTTGGATGAACTCTTTTTGCTGTCGATCAACTCAATCTCCACTTAAGAGCATCCTCTTATCGTGGCGGGGTTGAACCCTTTCATTGGTACCGGGTCTTATCGTGGCGGGGTTGAACCCTTTCATTGGTTCCGGGTCTCATCGTGGCGGGGTTGAACCCTTTCATTGGTTCCGGGTCTTATCGTGGCGGGGTTGAACCCTTTCATTGGTACCGGGTCTTATCGTGGCGGGGTTGAACCCCTTCATTGGTACCGGGTCTTATCGTGGCGGGGTTGAACCCTTTCATTGGTACCGGGTCTTATCGTGGCGGGGTTGAACCCTTTCATTGGTTCCGGGTCTCATCGTGGTGGGGTTGAACCCTTTCATTGGTTCCAGTTCTCATCGTGGCGGGGTTGAACCCTTTCATTGGTTCCGGGTCTATCACTCTGTTTCGTCTCTGGCTGCGTGCTCTTCCATCAAATGGATATTTATTCAAAGAATCCTTCTTGACAGCTTATGACAACCCTGCTGATTGATTCTATATTGCGTCTTCATTTAAAGTGAGTCATTTCCTTTGTTTGTTTTTGTTTTACTAAAAATGCGGCGCTACGTTCGCTCATTCAACCCGCTGATGAGCTAAAGCTAAGCTAATAAGCTTCAAGTCCAAATTACTAATTTTATTCATTAAACAGCGACATGTCTGTTATCATTATGGCTGAACGTCAGACCAATACTTATAGTGTTGATTGAATACTTTGGTCACTGGTAGTGTCATCCATTTTGGATGTTTTTGTTACTTTTCCTGTTTAATGCCAAAACATCCTATGGTACATTTGAACTGACTGATAAAATTTTAATTTCCATCTTATTGACCTAAATTACCATGTTAAAAGATTTATACTTTTCTAAACTAAAACCGAGTAAAGCCTTTGAGTTTTCGTCAAATAAAACTGGACTTAATCACATGTAGAAATGACTAAAATGTAAAAAACATTTTTCTCCAACACTAAGACTAAAACCAAAGTGTCTGTAAAAACAACACTGCTTTTGATGGTTGCTGTTGTAATCAACCATTAGTCGTCATTTATTGACCGTTTGCACGTGACGTCACGCTGCTCACAAGACCGACCACTGAGGCATTTCGGATGGCAGAAAGACCGTTTACACACGTTGAGAGAAGCTAGTCAAAACAAGCCAGTTTGTAGCCTTTTATCTCTTTTATTCAGTTGATTTCACAGTAAAACGGTAACAGTTTGCTACGTGGTTGGCTGCCCTAACACACACAGGTGTAAACTCAACTTGTCATTTTTTTTTTTTTTTACTTTGAGGGATGCTAGTTCGTACTGCTGTGGCTCATCTCCGTTTTCGGTCTCCATCAAAGTGTTTCTGGATTAGCAGCGAAAACGTTTTACCGGTTAGATTAACGTTCATGTATTTCTGGAGGAAGACGAGCTGACTGATGGACCTGAAATGATAAATGTGACTTATTTAGTATTGATAATCCTTTATTTCACCATGGAGGACGTGTGTTACTGTCCACTAGTGAATTCCAAGATATTGATTATAATAATATTGTCCCAATGTAGGATTAGGTGTGTGAAAATCACGTTATTTATTTAGCGTGATGAGCTTCTCCGTTATGAGATATCTCGTCTCGTCCGGTGTGAGAGGAGCATCTGAACCCGTTGATCCTGCAGCCTCTAAACCTGGTAGGGATCCGGACTAGTTTTAGTTTTTTTAAATCAGCTCCAGTGTAAAGTGAACTGTTCATCATAACGTTATAAATCCAGCGGAGTGAATTCTGGTAAAGTCGGCTACTTGTTTACATCGGTAAGCTAACGTTCATAAGCTAGTTCATACTTAACTACCGATCTCTCTGAGCCCCACCAAGGTGAGCTAAACCTTCCCCCAAGTGAACTGGTCTTGAACTAATAGGAGACAGGCTAAACTGGTAAAAGAACAACCTCAGTCGCCACTGTTGCTCTCCGTTCAGTACTCCTGTAATTCACTGATACCAACCACCATGGTGAACCCAAGTGATCAGGTGACGTAGGTGCAAAGGGTCAATTGGTTATTTGTGTTGTGGTTTGTCGTCCCTTTTAGTCTGACTGTTGTTCAGATGAATCTGTATTTCATTCAAACAGGAGATAGTTCTGGTTTTTGTGATGACTTCCATCCAGCTGCTGTTTGAATCAGTTTTTTTTTGCAGCTTTAGAACATCTGAACTCGAGTTTGACCTTTCAGTCAGGTCAAGCCTGTGAAGTGAGCTGTTCTGTGTGAACATGCAAATTAAAATCTCAGCTGTGGTTTCTCTTCCTCTTTCTGCCTGCAGATTGAGGAAGTTGTAAACATGTTAATGACCACAGCAGCGCCGCCATGAAACCACATCAGAGCAGACGGGTTCAGCCAGGGAGGAAGAGCTAAAGCTAAGTAGGTTAAAGGCATGGGTTTCTGGAAAAAATCTAGAAAAATTGATTTGGTGTAGAACGTAAAAAGAATAAATGTTACGCTGTAAATCATAGAAGTGTTTCTCTAAATATAATCTGGCTTTCTGGACAGACCCAACAGAACGCCGACTAGCTGCGGTACCTTTCTGGGACTCGTGGAGCTGAAGTTTCTCCTGGTGATCCCAACCCAGAGCAGATTTATCCTGTCTGTCCGTCTGAACGCCGAACTTCCCCCCAAAGCCCTTCACGTAGTCTGAAGGGAGACATTAAAAACACAGGAGTAACGTTAAAACATCAGCCGACTCAAAGCTGTTCACCTGCAGCCAGCGTGATGTTGGATTAAAACAGGGGTACTCCGATAGAAGTTTATCTTTTCAGCTGGGCGAGTACAACGTCTCCTCTTGACTGTGGGGTTCCTCAAGGCTCAATCTTAAGTCCAGTACTCTTTAACCCTACTACTGTTTGCCGATGATCTCCAGATTTGTTTATTCTGACTAACAGTTGAGCATCTATTCAGACACTGCTGCGCTGCATGAGAGACGCGCAAACATGGACGGACATCAACTTTCTCTATTGGACAATCTGACTCTCTCAGTAGCGATGACATCACCACTGGCCCTTTAGTCATGTTGCCAGTTCAAGCACTTTCAAAAACCTGAAAATGTGAGGTTAAAATTAAAGAATTTTCAAGGATTTCAAGCACCTCTAAGAAATTGAGCTCATAAAAGTTTTGAACAATGAAAGTTATTGGAATGTGCGACAAAAGACACCCTGAATAAGAAGTTCAGATCAGAGCTGAACACAAACATTAAAGTACATAAATGACATGTTGTTATAAACTCAGATAAACGTCTGTTCCTGCAGCTCGGTCTCGGTCCGTTTTTAAACCGCTGGCCCAGTTACCAGAACAGTTCATTACAAACAGCAGCTGTGATCGGTGAGCTGCTGGTGCAGACGCTCGTACAGGTCGAACTGTGAGGAAACCGGGAGTCCAAACAAGTTGGAACGGACCTGGGGGCGGGGCTCAGTCGGGCCTTTAGGACACACTAATCCACTAACAACATCTCAGAGCCAGAGGTTTCACTCTGTGAAATATTTACCCCGTCTGTCGCAATGAGTCTGGAAACAAACAGCTTTTTTCTGTCGGAGGAGTTCTGGTTGGTTTTAAACAAACAGACATGTTTAGCTCTTATTTGTTTTTTTAAGAGAAGTAAAAAACTGGCAAAAAGGAAATCTATAAAAGTTAACGGAGTTCTGCTGAGTTCAGTGTGAGGTCAGCTACCCGTCTGATGAGTCAGTTTATCAATTTATTTATAAAGCACTTTAAAAACCACAAGGCTGCATTAAAGTGCCGTACAGCAACAGGTCAAAACTATTACAATAAAACACAATCATAAAATCCAATGATACATTATTAAGAGTAAAAACAGTAAAAATACAGAGAACAAAGCGTCAGGAGTAGAAGTGAGTTTTAATAATCTCCCGAGCTCTGGGCTGACCTGACGTGTGAGGGAAGTTTGTTGCATAGGCCTGGAGCTGCCACTGAAAAAGCTCCATCACCTTTACTTTGTGTTTGGATCATCTGGCTGGTAGACCTGAGTGTTCTAGGTTTAGAGTACAGTTTGAGAAGATCCAGGAGATAAGGAGCCAGACCATTAAGGGCTTTAAAAACTAACAACACAATTTTAAAATCTATTCTATAAGAGACAGGGAGCAAGTGAAGGGAAGTTAGGAGCTCCCTTTTCCTTGTTCCAATCAAAAGTTGAGCTGCAGAATTTTGGACCATTTGCAGATGGTGTACGAAGGACTGATCAGTGCCTTTATACAGTGAATTACAATAATCTATCCGTGAGGTGATAGAAGCATGAATGACCTTCTGAAAATCTTTAAAACGGAAGCAGGACTCAACTTTGGCTAAAAGACAAACCTCTGAGCTGAGAACCATCAACGCTCACCCCCAGATTCCTGACAGAAGATCTGGTGAATGAAGTCAGCGGTCCAAGAGCGTCAGAGCTGGAAACCAAGTCCTTTCGTCCAAATAAAATAACTTGTCTTATTGTTGTTAAGGTAAAGTTTAGCCAGGCAATCCATTAGAGCAGAAAAAATTATATAATTTAGTTTTCCTGCAGGATTTTGATGCAGAGAGACACTTTATGACATTTTTTAGATTTTTACTAACATGAGACCCAACAAACAAAAGAATCCAAGTAAATTAAAATCTTTTTTAAATGCAAAATTTTCCATTCAATCAAAAAATTCAATTTTTTGTAGATAATTCAAGAGATATTGAGATTTCCGACTTTATTTCCTGGTCAAAAGAACCACAGATCCTCACTGATTTTGACCAAAACGCAGACTTGTGAGCTCTGTTCATAAAGCCTGACTAAATCCAGCAACAGGACTGGAGACAGACCCAGATCCTGGTCTGGTTGCTGAGGATGGAACTAAATGTAGAAACCTAAAAACAGTCGACCAATCAGATCCAGTGAGTCTGATGCTTTTTATTATTGAGTCAAACCTACGAGATCCCTGTGTCGTATTAAAGACTGTTTATTAAAATGTTGCATTTATAATGAATTTTAGAGCAGAACAAAATATTTTTTGCTCGTTTCTTTTAAGAAATGTTCTAACTTTTGTGGCCCTGGAGGACTTGACACTTGGTGATTTTGGTCCTCATGTTGAAAAGTTTGGACAGCCCTGGTTTAGAGATCTCAGAGAGCTACTATTAATCAACTTTAGGGACATGTAGATCTGAATATCGTCTGCAAAAAATTGGAATGGAATATTACACTTTTTAAAGATATTTCCTAAAGGCAGCATGTACAAAGAAAACAGGGCTGGGCCAAGAATGGACCCCTGAGGTACTCCGCATGTCAGTGGTGCTGCAGCTGAGGAACGGTGGTCTGAATGAACCGAGACCCTCCTGTCTGTCAAATAGGACCTAAACCACTTCAGAACAGTACCCCAATGCCCACTAGCTGCTCAGGGTATGATGGTCCACGGTATCAAATGCAGCGCTCAGGTCCAGCGGCTAAAAAGTCATTAAAAACTCTCAGTGCTGTGGCGTTTCTTAAAACCAGACTGAAACTCGTCAGTTTGTCTCTGTAAGTGATCATTAACAGCTAAACCCGTTGATTTATTTCATGGTTCAACTGTTTCGATTCCACTGACCTTTCTGCGACTCGTGTTGCTCCGTTTTGCCCTGGTACTCGAAGCCCATGGCGCTCTTGTCCACCTTGTCGGTCTCAACGCCAAACTTCCCCCCGAAGCCTTTAGAATAATCTGTAGAACGACCCAGAAACAAAACAGAGTCCCACATGTTCTCATTCCAACTGTACTTTAAATCCATCCATCCATCCATCCATTTTCTGTAGCCGCTTATTTAAATAAAAGCTTAATACTGTTTCTGAGTCTAAAACATAAACCAACGTCAGTCTGAGCTACAAGCTGACATCTGAGGAACACAAGAAGGAAAACTAACTGAGGAAAGCGTCTAAAGCTCTGACTGAAACATTCAACCCTCAGTGGAAACAATTCAAACAAACAGAAGCTAAATAACAGGGTTCCAGAATCTTAAAAAAAAATCAAATGCAACGACTTTAAGCAATTTTAAGGTCAGTTTTCAAGATTTTCAAACACCTGACACTGATACGTTCACGTCTTTAGCTCAGAAAAGTGAATTAACACGTTTTATTTACACCAATTCTGATTTAGAGGAGCCCAGTACAGATGTCCGTTCAGTTGAAACAGGTTCAAACCTGTTTCATACCAAGTACCAGCCGAGTCCGACGCTTTGGTGCAGCTCTAGTTCCAGCACTTCATTAAATAAATAAATAATGTCCAAACCTTGAAAACGCCACATTAAAATTCAAGCACCCGTAAAAACCTCGTAGTAGAAAAACTCAGGAATGAAGTCAGAGACGTGTTGTGAGTTAGAAGGAATGTTGCATGGTGGGAAATGTGAACAGACCTTTCTGTGACTCGTGTTTCTCTGTTTTCCCCTGGTAATCGAAGCCCAGAGCGCTCTCGTCAACACGGTCTGCCTGCACGCCGTAGCGGCCCCCAAACCCGGTGTTGTAATCTGCACGTCAGAGGAGGAGGGAGGGGTCAAAGGTCACAGTATAAACATCGTTTTATAAAAGTTCTGAATACAGCTCAAAGAAAACAAGGGGTTTATTTGATAAAGTAGTTTCTCTCTCCTGAAGGCAGATTTTAAATGTTTGAACCATTTCGACACATCAACTGGTAAAACGCCTGAAGCGACAGTGAATTCTAAATGTTTTCAGACGCTTCGTTTGGCGCTCTGAGCTGAATATTTCTGGTATTTATGAATCTGATGTGAAGCTCTGAAACAGACGAGTCTGAACAAACCTTTCTGAGAGGCGTGTTTCTCCGTCTTTCCAGCATACTCGAAGCCAACAGCTGACTGGAGAGAAAGAAGAAAAGTATTCAACCAACCTCCCAGCAGCGTGCTGGTCTCCACCCGGGGTGTGAGTGTGTGTGTGTGAGCAGCTGACTGTAGTGTAAAGCGCTTTAGAGGGCATTTATCATTTAAACAATCAGGTTTTAATCATCCTCAGGTCAGATCTGTGGCATTTAGGAAAGACTTAGAAAATAGTCATGTTACAATTACTAGGATTACACTGTTAAAAATCCTAAAACGGAAAAAATATTGGGGAACTTTTTTTTTTATTTTTTTTTATACTTTTGAAATTCTCCATTTGTTGTTAAGTTTAGGTGCCTCATTAATAATTTCTTCCTTCAATTAAAACCTTTAATTAACCCAGGGTATATGCAGGAATCTTGAAGTTAAATTCAAGACTTTTTCAAGACCTTCTCAATATTTTTTAATACCTCACTGCCGATTCAGGTGCAGCTGCCGGTGGTGTAGCAACATTGGCACTTGGTTGTGGTGGTGCAACCCGGAGCACAACACATGTGGGATTTTAACGGGTTAATGCCCATGGACACAGTACTTTTTTTTTTTTTGCATAACGTACAATATGCCTCCCAGACATTCTCCTCGACTGGCTGCAGCCGTTGTTTGAAGTCCGGATTTTCCAGCCAGGACGCTGCAAATTTGCACTTCCCCATTCTGGTTATGCGGCAGGTGAATTTGCGAAACGTAGGTGAGTTGGGTAAGAGCCCATCTTTACTCGCCTCCGATTGGCTACAAGCGCTCTCCTACGATTGGCTGTAGGGTTTTCAAGGTAGTGCACGCTTTCCATGCGGCAGCGTTCAGCGACATTCTCTTCCGTCTTAACATTTCGGTGCTTTCATAATCCTCACCGGGAACACCAGAGCGTACATTGTGCTTTTGAACTTCTGCACCGCCCGCCCTGGTGCTCTGAGAGAGGGATTACTAACGCACCCTTTGTTTCCCGTTCTTTTTATAAATAAAAATGACTAAATTCATTTACGGTGTTTTGGGGACTCTTACTGTTGGACATCAAATTTAGATTTTTTTTTTTTCCCCAAAATTTAAGACTTTATGAAGCCGTGATAAGACTTTAATACTTCATACGGGTCTTGAATTTCCCAAAAACTGATTTATCCCCTTTTAATACTTTTCAAGACTCCGTGGATACCCTGTAACCAGAAAAGACCTGATCGAGTTTAATCCTCAGGCATCGGTTTAATTTACTCTCAAAAACGTCCACTTCCAACAAACTGCTATTTGGGGGGGTTCTATCCCAAATCAGTTCTAGAAAGATCAAGAAAAACCCAAAGTGTTAACTTTGACTCGTTACTAGTTTTTGTGCAGCATCAGTTTCATCAAGTCCTCATCATGAAGACTGATTAAATAATTCTCCATGTCAGAAAATATTAGTGCTGTCAGTCGATTAAAATAAATTAACTAATTAATCGCAAATCTGAACAAAATTAATCGCGATTAATCGCATTTAATCGCTTCTTTTCAGAAAAATGAAATTACATGCAGTTTACAATGTCCATCCAAGAAATATGCCAAAATGTTTTTTTAAATCATTTTTAAAGCTTTTATAATTTATGAAAAAATGCATTTAAATTGCATTTCAGTTCAAAACAGTTGAAAAACAAACATTCCTGACTAAAACTGGACAGACCCTAAACACAGTACTTTATGAATCTATTTGTTTATTTTATGTACAATTTCAGAAGGGTGTTGTTTTAAAATAATAATAAAAGATTTCCAACATGTGGAAACACTATGAGAGAATCATTTTTTGCAGTGTTCAAACTGACCCACGGTCTGCCTCGTTTTCAATGAGGGGTCCGAGTCACTCAGGTCTGTTGTTTAAAGACTAGTGTGGGAATGGGATTGCCTCGGTCCGGTACTGGTTTTACTTTTCAGATAGAGGTAGGGTCTGGGGTTCTCGTACCGAGCCGAACTGACACCTCCGTCCGCTCGGACCTCGGTGCCAGACCGGGACTGGAGCCGTAACACCCGCTCCCTGCTGAACTGAACCGGACCGTACGGCGGAGAAGGAGCAGGAATAAACCTTAAAGACTAGAGACCGTCCAGTTTCACCGCCGATTACTTTCGGTTTTCACGGTGGAAGGAGCGGAGAGTTGAGTTCCTCTACCGGGAGACCGGTGAAGAGAGTGAACTGATGAGATCTGAGGAGCGGGCTGGAGGGAGGACACGTGCTGCAACAGGAGCTGCAGGAAATCTGATGCTGACCAGCGCTCCGCCTGGCTTCAAACACAAGTTGCGTTAAATGCGTTTTTTTTTTTACGCGTTATGTCTTCCAAATTAATTATCGCAATTAACGCGTTAAATTTGACAGCACTAGAAAAAATTATTTAGAAAAATTAACTTTGTTATTTTTCATAACAGATTTTAGAATCGTTTAATCAAAGGTGTCATCCTGATCAGGGTTCCATTTCTGATCATTTACCGTTTGATCGTTTTGATCAGCGTTATGAAAACAGACCCAGATTCTGCTCTTGTTGCTGACGACGGAGGAAATTTTATTTTGAAAAATAGAATGAAGATCCAGGGAATTTTACGCTTTCCTTTGAATAAGTCAAACGTACGAGACCCTTTTTTATTCTCATATCTAGATTTACTGACCCCTACTTTGTTCTGTTCATTAGAATGAGAACTAATTAAACAATTTGTTTGTGGCATACATGGACTTTTAAACAAGAAGATTAGGTTGGACAGCCGTGCTTTTACACATTTAATTCTTTGTGGACTTTTGTTTCTTCCAGTGTTGTCTCTGCGGCGCTCCTTTTGGTTCCAAAGTCGGATCATTTTGTTTTTTTGCGTTGTGCCTGGCGAGTAAGTCCGATACCTTGTCAACACGGTCGGCCTGAACTCCAAACTTCCCTCCGAACCCTTTGGACGTGTCCGTCTGGGAGCAGTGTTTGGACAGCTTGCTCTGGTAGTCGTGACCCACAGCGGACTGTGAAGGCAGAGACATCAAACATCATCAGTCCTGTGAGCTGCTGAGGAGTTCATAAGAGGAGGAATCCAGAAACAAGCAGCAGTCTGGAGCGCCGACGTCTGACTCATCACGTGAACAGTTTGGTGTAAACAGTTTATACGGTCATAATGTTCACGCTGCGGTGACCATGACAGAGGGAGAGAAAGGTGTTGAGAGACGAGGCTGCTCGCCAGGAACGAATAGAGTGTGAAACAACATGACCGCCTCGTCCTGCTTTCACACAGAAAACTGCTGCTCAGGCTCAGAGGGCGACAACCTCTGGCTTTGAAACTGAAGACATAAAGCCAGAAGAATTACAATGATCAGTTTGCTACTGCAGGCGTGACGAGTAATTAAATAAAGAGGGATTCAGTTCAACAGAACAGACGGATCGGTGAGTAGTTTGATACAAACATCACCGATACAGACAGAAACGTTCCTTAAACCTCGCACTGTCCTTATTTTGGGACCTATGGAGTTTTCTAGTGACCTCACGAGGGTGGATCAACTCAGGACTGAATCAGTCTTCAGATATTTAATGTTAATGTTCAGTTTTGTCTTGTAAACCTGCCGTCTGAATACTGAATATTGGCTGATTTACTGAAACGATCAACATTTGAAGATTTTGCTAAGATTTTTAAACATTTAATAAATTCCACATTCACTTCCAGTGGGCAAAAAATGTACACAAAAAGCTGAATATCTTTAAATATAAAATATGTTAATACAAAAAGTTATAGCCAGGAAGTCCTGAAAGTAGAAGAAAAACAGACGGGACCACTCTAGTCGCAGAATGCAGGTTTCAGAGTATTACTGTCATTTTTCAAAATAAAACTCCCTGCAGACAAATGCATACATATAAGAATATGTATGAAGATGTTTTTAAAGAAGTATTTATTCTATCAGTGCAGCTCGGCACCAAATGATTCATGGACCAGAACCGGTCCTTGGCGCAGTTAGGGACCCCCTGATTAGGGACCCCCTCATTAAGAGGTCCACATTCTGAAAAGAACAGACAGATTTGCAGGATGTAAACGACGACGGTGAAATAACGACAGCAACATCTGGTCTGATTCATCCCAGATGTGATCCATGTCAGATTTAACACCTTCTAATTCCTGAGGAAGTCAACAGCTGAGTTCTGTTCAGAACGTACAAGTCGTCAGTAAATCAAGAGTCCCTCTTACTGGAGGAGCCGGTGTCCCTACCTTGTCCATGCGATCCTGCTGAACTCCAAACCTTCCTCCGTATCCGTGCGAGGCCTTGGGCATGTCGTCCAGCTCCTTCTGCTTCAGGCTGGTGTGCTCCGTCGACACCGTCTCACGCAGCTGGTGGATGCTGCGCCACAGACAACACGGTTACATGGAGAAGATTCACGAGTGACAAAAGTTTTAAATGATTTCCATCCTCACTCGATGTGCTCCTGATGTCCTGATCCGGCCACCGTCTTCGCACCCCAGCGCTGCTCCTTCTCCGATACGTCATTCTACAAACATAGAAGAAAAGAAAGAATCAGATTGTTTACATACAGAGCAGGGACAAAAGGAAGAAGGGAAGTTAAAGGATTAAGCAACGATTCATGATCAGGTGGAGAAAAGGGGCACCTCGAAGTCAGGGTCGGTCTCCCAGTCATCTGGTCCATCATCTACCTCCACACTGATGTTCTGTCCTGCAGCTGCCTTCCACATCTTCAGCAATCGTCTCACACGCTGGAGAAAAACACACCACCACATTTAGAGAACTTAATGTTTCTGTTCAACAAAAATGAGTTTTATGGTGACAAACTAGAAGTTAAAACTTTCAGACAATTTCTGCTCAAACTTCTCTTTCCTTTGATGCTCTTTTTTTTTTTTTTTTTTTTTTTTAAATTTAACCAGGGTGAAGGGTCATTCTGACATTCTTGACATCACATAAAGTGGGCGGGGTATCTGGAAACAGGGAGTAGTCACTCGTCAGATAAGAAGAGCAGGTTGGTGACAAATTATCAGCTGGTTTTCAGGTCTTTAAAAACAACTGGATCAAAAAAGTTCCAACAGTTCATTAAAACGCTGTATTACCTGTTAGCTAACCTCTACAGTTAGAACACTATGGCTGTGTCTGAATTCAGGGGTAGGACGCTTCTGAGGACGGGGACTTGCTGGTCTACCTAGGTTGGGTCCTTGCTCGACCGCTAAGACCGGAAATAAGCGGCTCTGAATTCAGACGGTCTAGCCTCATACTTAGCCCCGCCCCTCAGTCCAGTCGCTTAGCAACCGTGACAGCGCCGACAGACAGGCTAAAGCTAATAAAATGGATCTAAAGAAACACTTGAAGCTCTTTTATGGTGACTTATTTTCTAAACTTTCATTTAAAACATTCAAGCTAGCTTACATTGATTTCTTGTCTTAAATAATATGAAAAATAAATATGAAAAATAAAACATTCAACCTCTTTTGTGCATATTTTTATTATTAATCTTCATATAAAGATAAGCAAAAACATTCCTAAACACAAGCTTTTTATCATCTTTTGAAAAACTGACATTTAAAACTGTAAAGCTCTCTGGTTTTTTCTGCTACAGCTGCAAAATTGAACCAGTAGAATCCAACTGTGTCCTGTGTTGTAAATTCAATAAAGTTGAGAAAAAAAAAGTAGAATCCAATGGCCGGCATGCAAAGCATCCTGGGATAGCCTTGGCCAGCGAGGATACTCCAGACCCATCCTCGAAATTGGGGTGGAGCGAGGACGCGTTTGAGGACGCACGGAGGAGTATCCTTAGAATTCGGACAGCACTTGTCGCAGCGCTGTGACGTCATTGGCCTCGAAATGCGTCCTCATAAGCATCCTACCCCTGAATTCAGACACAGCCACTATTACCTGTTAGCTAACCTCTACAGTTTAGCATCAGACCGTTTAGTTCCTGGTGTTTATCCTGATGCAGTACAGTAGAAAACCAAGTCAGACTAAAACTAATTAAAAAGGTCTCGTGCTAAACTGTAGAGGTGTACAAACAGGTAACATAGCATTCTAATTGTTTTCATTATACATTTGGTTATCATAAAAAATAAGAAAAATATAGAACATGATAAAATGCAGAAGCATCTCTCCTGATCTGACTACTTCCTGTTTCTAGAGACTCCGTCCACTTTGAGTGACATCACCAGTGGGTGTGGTCATTACTGCAGGTAATCAACTGATAAAACGCCACATCGCAATGACTTAATTATCCATGTAAAGTCTGGACTGTTGTCCTCTTTCTGTGAGGTTCCACCAGGAGATCAGAGGTCAAAAACCCTGGATCTGAAGATGAATATTATCGTGTATTTCAACTTCTCATTTCTAGCCTCACAGATGTTTTTGCCTTTCCACTGAGGGCTCGAGTCTCTGGCAGATTAGATTAATTACCGTGTTTTTCGGACCATAAGGCGCATTTAAAAGCTTATATATTTCTCAAAAATCAACAGTACGCCTTATATTCCAGTGCGCCTTGTGCATCACTTCCAGCTGTGTTTACGGACCTAGCTGCGCCGCTGAGTAATTTGCCCAGGGGATTTTGCCGCCTCGTGGAGTACGTAAAACACATCATCGACGCTGTCAAAGACCAGGTGAAGAAAACTAACTCGGAGCTCGCCATCATTCAAGAACTCCAACTGCTGGATATTGGAGTCAACAGGTCGTTCAAAGTTAAACTGCGTGCAACGTGGGAGCAATGGATGACAGACGGCGAACAAACGTTCACCAAGACAGGGAGGCAACGCCGGGTGAGCTACTCGCTAATCTGCCGATGGATCGTGGATGCCTGGGCCAAGGTTTCGGTGACAAGTGTCGTCTGAGCGTTCACGAAGGCCGGAGTCATCACTGAGCAGCCAATCAGCAATGAGACGGACTCGTTTGAGGGGGATGGGGGTGTGCTTGACGCCGCAATCGCGCAACTGTTTAACTCCGATGGTGAAGATTTTGAAGGATTTGCGGAAGAGGAACGAACTGACAAGTATGTGTATTGTTTTGTATTTCACGAGTTACAGCTGAAAATGTTGTGAGTTATTGAAATTATTGACCTTATACTAAATAAATTGAGTAATATTTGACTTATTAGGCCATTTTGTCTCGCTTAATTGATGCGCCTTACAATCCAGTGCGCCTTGTTTATGAAAACTGACACAGGTATTTATAGTGCGCCTAATGCTCCGAAAAATACGGTAATCTGTGTCATTCCTGTGAAGACAACCATTTCTGTTCAACTTAAATTATATAAATCTTAAACCTTCTCCAGCGTCACATTCAGGTACTTTCAACAGAGTTAGTAATTGTTCATGGTTTACTTGTACACGAATGCTCAAAACAAATATTTCACTTCCTTGACTCTTCAAAGGAAATATGCCTAAACCAACGTCTGTTACAGTTTCAAAACCTAAGAATACCACAAAAAACATGAAGTGTGTTCAGTTCTTTCATACACTCTGTGACACTGGCCTGGGAAGAAAAGGTCGAGAGAATCTAAAGAAACCAGTGGAGAAGCAGGAAGTCCAGAGTCTGTAGTTCCTGGAGGAAATTCAAAACGCAGCGAGAGTTTTCCACCTGAGCAGAACCAGGTAATTCACATCCAGACTCATAACAACATTCATCTCACACACACACACACACACACACACACACACACACACACACACCCTTACTTTTAGGCCTGGACGGCTGTTAAAACACTATTCTGTTTGAATGTGATTTACAAAAAGTAATTTTATTCTTCATTACATTTACAGCACAAATTAAATCATTTCATAAATAAACCTGCCATCTTTCATATGAAATATAATATTTTAAGCTTGTTAAAATTAACTTAAAGTGTTATGGGGCTCAATGGGGTTCCTGTAAAACATAAAAATTAAAATCAAAGCAAATCTCGTCTCGTTTTTGAAGACGAACCAGTTCAACAATGTTTTCATAGCAGGTCGTGTGTTTAAACTGGCTTTTCATGAACTCCTGTTAATCTGATTTCTTCTTTTCTCTCCGTTTATTATTCTGTTAACAGTCTCTGTGTATATTCATCTAACTTGTTTACCATCGTCTCATCCGTTTACATTTGTGAAGCATCTTGTGATCCTTATCTTGAGAAGTGCTACATTAAGAAAACTACTCAGGTTATAAATCAGCTGATATCAGAGTTCAATCATCAATTTCAGAATCTTTTCTCATTGCTGCCTTCAATACGAATCGATATTAAAGAAGAAAAAAGTCCAGATCCACCCGTTTCATCTGTCTTAACTCTGATCCAGCTGAGCTGAGGTTCTGGTTTTGAACCATTTTATGAAAGTCAGTCCAGTTGTGTGCTTTGAAACCAAACCTGTTCCTGACTCAGCACCTTGTGGATGGTCAGCTGTAGTCTCCTGAGGACCAGGACACCTTTGGTCTCCTGAAGAAGATATGGACTTTCGTGTCTGATGAGGAGAACCAGGAGCTCCTTCAGTATCCACAAATCTTAGAGAGAGTGTGTGTGTGTGTGTGTGTGTGGTGGGGGGCACAGTTTTTAATTTTATGGAATCGTTTTATTTTTGTTTTAAATCTGTATAGCACTTTGAGCTGCCCCAGGCATGAATAGTGCTTTATAAATAAAATTTGATTGATTCAGGAGCTCCTTCGGGTCTCCTGATGAGCACCAGGAGCTCCTTCGGGTCTCCTGAGGAGGATCTCTGGAGCAGGAAGAAGAAACCTGGCAGCTGTTACAAGACTGTAACAGAACCACACCCAGCTGCTACACAGATTAGATTTTTCGACCCGGAATTAAAATTTTAAACCAATAAATGAGTTCGAGCTAAGAGTTAAAATGAGGTTTTAGTCCGTTTGATTTCACGTTTTGTGGATTATTTTTGACATTTCTTACCAGATTGTTTGCTTCTGTTGAAGGTTTTCAGGTTATCTCGTCAGAATTGTTTCCCTAAACACTACAATCATTTTTGAATCATCAATTAAGCCAATTAAATGCTAACAGATGTCGCGTTTTAGTCCTTGTCACGTCACCCGTCAGATTTATTTATTTAAAATAAAACCAATAAGATTCAAACTGCGTTCGTGGCTCGGTTCTGGTGCTTAGCTCGGTACCGATCTGGTATTTCCTGCGTGTCCTTCTGGCTGGGGCTGTTTCCTGCTCCAGGTTTTCCAGTTAGCTAGCGGGGCTACGGCTAACTCCTGGAACGACCAACCGCAGGAGCTCGCGACGTTTCGCCGACTTTCCTGAGGATTCAGTCACTCACCGTTCGTTAGGAAACGGTTCCTCCAACCGGCCGTCAAACAGAATCCACCCTAGTGGTCGTAGTCCGGTCACAGCGCCGTCTGGATGGGGCTGAAGGACCACCGTTTGGGGAATCCGCAGCTCTTCCCGCAGCTCGCTCCGTGGCTCTTCCGGCTCTCCCAGAAAAAAAATCCTTGACGTGATGTCACGGGTGGGCGTGGCGACGATGGAAGGATGCTGAATGTGCAGGGGCGGACCTAGAGGTGAGTGACTGGAAAATAAAAACTACTAAACAAAATAAAGTTTGATTAAAAGGGTAAACATTTTAAAATGATTAATTTGCATAATATAACTTGATTAAAATAACACATTTGAACAAAACAAAAAAATTACATTCATCTTTTTAATGTGGAAGTTAAAGAGTGCATAACAATTAGGGATGTACCGATACCACTTTTTACAAAACCGATCCGATACCGATACTTAAATCTGAGTACTCGCCGATACCGAGTACCGATACCGATACTTCTACCACACAAAAAAATGCAACAAATTGGAATACAGGTTTTATTTTTTTCTTCTCTGCTTTTTACAACAAATGACTGAGTTAGATAAAAAAATTAAATATATTAATAAAAATTATCACAAAACTGAAATATAAGGTGAAAAATAACCATTTTCTGTGATTTCACAGTGAAATTATTGCAGTTTTCCACATTAAATAAAATGAACTATTTGGCACCATCTCCAGCTCTCAACCCACACTGTTCCTCTTTAGCTCAATAGCTCCCCCTAGTGTTCAATATAGGACACTACAACAGAAATCACAAGTCACAGACAGTGAAGCCACTGGTATCGGTTCCTGGTATCGGGTAACTTTAACCGATATCAATACTGGTATTGGAATCGGGCCGATATCGATACTGGTATCGTTATCGGGCCGATACTGACACCGGTGCATCCCTAATAACAATTACATCAACAAAAGCCAAAGGCAGTCCGATAAGTGTTAAGTGTGTTCATGAACATATTATTACAAGTATTTCTCATCAAAAAACAAAATAAAAATCAGATATATTTAATCCTTTATTGTCCCCCTGATAAAATTATTTCTCTTTATAAGACAGAGGTTATTCTGTTTGGACCAAACAGCTGTGAGGGTCTGTCTGACTGCCTCGGCCCTCTCTCTGGTTCTCTCCGCCCATCTGTGAGAAACCTTGGTGTTATTTTTTATGGTGCTTTTAAGTTTGAAAAGCAAGTAAACTCTGTCATAAAATCCAGTTTTTACCGGCTCAGACTCATAGCTAAGGTCAAAGGTTATCTCCCTCCAAACGATCTGGAGAAAGTCATCCATGCTCTCATCTCCTCACACCTATTGTAACTCAGTCTACTATGGTATTGATAAGTCCCTCGTTCACCGTCTGCAGCTGGTACAGAACGCTGCAGCTCGTCTTCTAGCTGGCAAACAGAAACATGACCACATCACACCGACACTGGCTTCTCTTCACTGGCTCATTTCAGGATTGATTTTAAAATGTTTGTTTTTAAATCACTGAACGGACTGGCACCTATTGTGGACTTGAACATTTATGCACCAGCAAGATCTCTCAGGTCAGCAAATCAGCTGTTGTTGGAGGTCCCCAAGACCAGGCTGAAGTTCCGTGGTCACGTTGTGAAGTCACGTTGACTTTTAATACTGGATCAATGTGACTCCTTTACCAACTTTTATTGCTCTTATTTTTAATGTTGAATGATTTCGTATTTTTCTGTTTTTAATGTTATTTTATATAATGTTCAGCACTTTGGTCGACACCTTGTTGTTTTTAAAGTGTTATACAAATAAAGGTTGAGTATTTGATCCATCCCTGAGGAGCAGTGGGCTGCTATCTGGACCCACCCAGGGGTCAACGTTGGGGTTCAGTATCTTGGTGTGTGGCCTGCCACGGCCACTTACCTTTTAATTAGTGGGTTACCATCCTCTACTGGGAGCACGTATAGGGACTATAAGACCAGGATGATATGAGTGTGTTTACTAGATTTGGTAATGCGTTCTGAATAGCCTGCAGACATGAGATTGATGATTTATCCAGACCGGTAAGAAGACAGTCGTCTAACCTGGATGGCACAAATGCATGGAAATTTTGTTTCTAAATCTGCTCGGGAGACCATGTCCCTTTTTTTTTTTTTATGTTTCTTAATCTGATGTGTAAATCAAAGGAGTCAAATATACATTTTTTTACTTTGGATTTAGTTGCTTGGCAGAAAGAAGCAACTCTCTGGTTGATTAGGAGCTATTATCAAGGTCTCTGTTTTATTAGTGTTTAAAACCAGATAAATGCTGGAGAGCTGATTCAGAACCATTATCCATTCTTTCATCTCCTCTTGTCTGGACTATACTGTAACTCGCTGACCTGTTAGAACAAAACTTCCTTGGATTGGTTCCAGGTGGTTCAGAAGAAAGTCCTCCGGCTACGCCCACATCACCCGGCTCTGTCAGCTTCACTGACTGCCCGTTAACGCTAGAGTTCATTTCAAGATCCTGGTTTTTAGGGCCCTACATGGACAAGCACCAGCATCCATCAGATCTTCATCCTTCCACCCCCAGCAGGTCCCTGAGGTCCAGTGATCAGAGCCTACTGGTTGTGCAGCGTATCAGGCTAAAGACTAAAGGAGATTTGTAAAGCAACTTGTGCTACGGCTTTTTACTTTAAAAAAGAGCTTCAGGGTCTCCACAGCAAATCATCTGGCTCCATCTAACCATCCTCTACTCTCCCACCTATTAGCTTCATGTCCTCCTTCACTGCATCCATAAATCCCCCCTTTGTCTTCCTCATCTCCTGCCTGGAAGATCCCACCTAAGCATCCTTCTACCGATGCATTTACCGTGTCCAAGTTCTGTAAGGAACGTCATTCTGGTCTAGGCAGCGCAGAGAATTGTGGGAACAAAAATCCCAGACCACCTCAAGCGTCGTCTCCTGAGCTGTGGCCTCCACATCATCTTTCTACAATGACAAATAAATACCTTATACCATCAAAACGAGAGAAAACGATTCCTCCAGGCACCTGCTGAAAAGACTAAACAAAGCCTGGCTTCTAGGAAGGAAATTATAAAGATTTATTGTCTATTCGTCTCATTTAATTAGATTTGTGACTTTTAGAACTTCTTTAAATAATTTTATGTAATGTTTTTTGTTTCATTTTAAACTATATATCTTCACACATCATGTAGTAAAACCTCTTCAGGTGTGCAGGAGGCAGGGGGGCCGCCAAACGCCAGGGATTTTGGGCCCCATGAAAAAATATAAAATTGGGCCGTGTGGCAGCTAGTCCACAGGGATTAGAAACTTTTTTGGGGGCCCCGACAGTCGTGGGCCCTTAAAATCGTCCCAACTTTTCCCCCCTTTATGGCATCCCTGGCAGGAGGATCAGTGCTGCAATGACATCAACGTATCTGGTGCGCACGAGATAGTAACTGGTGCGCACGAGATAGCAACTACTGGTGCGCACGGGATAGTACTACTCTAAATAAAATTTCTTCCATGTCCCCTAAGGGGCTCCGTAGTGATCAAATGATTCAACCAAAACAGTAGAACAAATTGAATCAGAAATGCTTTATATCCGTTTTTGGACGAGGACATTTTTGTCCTGTAGCGTCTCCAGAGGTAGTAACTTAAAGTGATGCCTGATGGGTAAATTTTTAGTTTTAGTTCTCTTTCTATCTCATGTGTTTTAGTTATCTATACTTTTCATTTCATATTTTTTCATGTACAGCACTGCACATCCATGCTGCTGTCATTCTCAGAGCTCTATGAAGAAAAGACCAAGTTCGATAACTGAAGCATCAGCTTCTGGGAATAATCTGGAAAATTACTGGTCTGTGAATGTCAGTGGTACACTTAGAACCTTCAGATTAAAAAAACATGCCGTGTTCGAGCTAAAAACACCAAAAACGAAGCTTCAGTCGTCGGAGCTGCAGTTGAAAATAAGTTTCAGTATTTTATTGAAAGTAAGCAATAAATAATACTGTGATAAAAATAGTTTATAAGTACTCAGACTGTACATCATTGTTACAAGATCAGAAGACTCAACAGGAAGAATAAAAACAGCAACATGATTTTCTTTGTGCATAAATGACTAAATCACAAAGACCAAACATTTCTACACAGAAAAGAACGCTTCGGTTCCTCCTCCGTCACGGGGACTACCGTAGGAACCGGTGTTGGTGGGACAGAACTCAGAGGAGGAACAGCTAACGACACAACGTGGATGAGTGGTAATAAATAGGAAGAGACAAAAAGAGTTAAATGATAAGGCTGGATATAAAATCTTAGTACAAAGTGTTTAAAAAGGTGGAGGTTCTCTAGTGATCGCAGCGGGAACCGAACGAGGCATCGGTGAAGTTGGTCCGTTACGGGAGTCTCCAGGCGTCCTCCTGAGTCAGAGTCCGTCTGTGGGTTTCTCCTGGGTGTGTGTGTGTGTGTGTGTGTGTTCCTTTAAGGGTGTCTGTGCAGGAGACGTTTCCATCACGCAAACTAACAAAAACCTGCAGGTGTGACTCACCTGCGTCCCAGTGCAGCCCTCAGATCCTCCTTCCTGCTACAGTTTTATGGCTTTAATTCTTAAGATTCACGACGGCACCACTTTACAATAGGGGTAGTTAGAAATGCTTCATAAACAGGTTGTTTATGAGTTTGTAAACACCAGGTGTAGAACATGATATTCAAATGTTTATTACTCATTAATGAAGGCTCACGAGGTTCAGAAAATATGTAAAACAACCAAAATAAAGTCGCTAAAAAAGGACTTTTATTTAATTACATAAAACTAAATAAAAATACAGTACGTGATGCCAATGATCATAACTTATACCTGGTTTATTAATAATTAATAAGGTGTTTACAATAACTTCTTTATAAAGCATTCTGTAAAGTGGTGCCTTTAGATTTTGGTATCACAGAAATGGAAAAAGGACAAAAGATAAATCTCTGTTTCACGTGACCTCTGTCGTCCTCACCAGGCTTGCCAGCAGTTAAAGGCGGCGGATGACTCACAGTGTTGGTGAAACCGAGCTGATATTCACACGTCTGTTCATCTAAGAGCTGATTTACACAAAATCACAGGTAATTAGCTACAAAATTACAACCGCTTCAAAGGGTTAATTAACTTATCTCTCATATTAAAGTCACAGGAGGATAAATTTAATATTTAAAGGGAAAAAGTACATCTGGTCAATAAAATCAGAGATTATAAAAAAAATGAAAGATTAGATAAAACGTCTGTTGGTAGAAATATACAAACTCCAGACAGTAGAAACCTTCTGTTACATAAATCTGAGCTTCAAACTGAGGAGAATCTTTTTAAAAAAGTGTTGATTACAGGTAGAGAGGCGATAAGAGATTACATCGTAATTCTAAAAATCAATGAAGAGTCCCATTGGTTGACATAAATATCATAAAAATGTGGATCGTTCTAGAAAGACTCCTGCGCCGAGACGTGCGAGTCAAGTCCATCGACACCTTTGAGTGTCGTTTCAGTTCATCATCCTGGTTTTGAACGCGGGGAATTCCCCTTCATCCTCTGACCAGCGGCTACCTATAGAAATAATGAGGATAAACTGAGAAGGGAGGAAAGAGAACCGATGGACAGAAGGCGGGACAGAAGCCGGGGAAAGATGGAGGGGAAAGAATGAGAGGAAAGAGAGGAGAGGCGTAAAACGTGCGTTATTAAAGCAGAAACCTTCGGTACATGAAGCGAGAAGCTGCATGTATGGAGCCCTCAAAGTGCCAAGTAAAAAAAAAAGACATGTCTGAGAAATCTGATTAGTCAGTGAAAAACAAGAGCTTGGAAAATGTCTGCCAACGTTTAGAAACCTCCTGATGGATCACACAGTGATGTCTGATGGAATCACCGGGTTTTAAAAAGATTTTAAGTGAAATAAAAACCTCAACAGGTTAATAGACAAACAGCCGCTATGACATCACCACCACTTCCTGTCTTGTATTGACTTCAATGCTTCAAATTGATTTCTGGTTTTAAGTGTTTCACCAGCTGTTCCTGACCTTTGGCTCCAGAAGCCTTTATCTTTAAAGCTTTGGTCCCACAGGAAACCTCAGCGCTGCGAAGCGTTAAGTACTGTATATGTAACGAGTCTTCAGGTCTTACAGGACACGCCGTTCATGAAGCGGCGCGCCGGTGAACTCTGCTTGCTCGATCGTGCAATAGTCACAATAGCTCACGGGAACTGAGAACAGGAAGCAGGAAGTGCACCTTTTGTCGGTACGTGGTCAGAACTACCGTCTTGTTTTGTTGGACTTTTAATTCTTCAACTATGGTTAAGCGAGCTATTTATTGGAAGTCTGTTTCTAAAGCTCTATGACGTAAACCTCCTGCTTTTCCACTAAAATTATGAAACGCTCCTCGTCTTGCTTTGCGGTTATTTTCGATCTGCCGTACCAGTGGCAGCTCGGCGTAATGTTTGTGTTGTAAAGTGCTCCACGATGTCGTAAAGTGCTGCACGATGTCATAAAGTGCTGCACGATGTCGTAAAGTGCTGCACGATGTCGTAAAGTGCTGCACGATGTCGTAAAGTGCTGCACGATGTCGTAAAGTGCTGCACGATGTCGTAAAGTGCTGCACGATGTCGTAAAGTGCTCCACAATGTCGTAACACACTCAGCCGCGACCGAGCATCAAAATAGAACTGCTGCGTATCTTCAGTGTCGCGGCGCGGACCGGTGCTTCTAGGACGCGACGTGACGCTCTAGGTGGGACCACTCTCACCGACTACAACGGATTCTATTTAAAATCTCGACTCGGCGCATCCGTCTCTGATGATGAGCCCCAGCCTTTACAGTAGTACGGTGCTGTGAAAAAGCATTTGCCCCTTCCTGATTCTGTTTATTGTAGGTTTGTCTTTTAAATATTTCAGATCAAGCCAATTTAAATAATCAACAAAGAAAACAAAATACAGTTTCTAAAGTAAGGTCTTTCTTAATTATTAAAGTCAATGAGTTTATTCTTTAAATAAAAACTGCATGGTGAAAAAATGTTGATGAAACTTTGTAGCTTTTAAAGGGACTAGGGGCAGGATTTGTAAAAAAAAAAGAAACCATCATGCATGTTCAGTTTTTGGAGTAGGTGATGAAGCGTTTTAAACCAAACAGAATGTATCGTTCCTTTGTCCTGAAGAGGCTGTAAAACGAGCTGCCGTTCGGGCCTAAATTTCCCGCGCTGTCCTACGGATGTGACGTGAACTGACACTGCTTGAAGTGTATATGCAGTAAGAGGCAGTAACGCCCCTTAACGTTGCGTGCCAATCAGAGGTCGCGCTAGACTTTTTAGTTTTCCGTCATTTTCCGGAAAAATCTGGTCATAATCTATTTTTATCCGTCACATATTAATTTAAAAAATTATAATAATTACATTTTCAGTAGCATTATTACTCTAACACTGGGCCCATTTAGCACATAAACCCACAGGATTAGACACTAAATTAGTCGATCAGCCAGTCATCAGATAGACATTTCTAAAAACTCCGTTCGGAGTCGAGCGCAGCGCCGCATCAGGTGCAGCTCTCTGCGCTCCGCGGGATTATCGTATAATATTAACGTTCATTATGAGATCATGAGAGAGAGATGAGGGGTTCACATATTTTTCATTGAGATACTCGGGGGGGGGGGAAACCTGGCGCTGATGTTTAATGCGGACCTCCTCGCGTTTGGAGTCCAGTTCTATGTGCGCGCGGCTCGCGGAGCAGATTTTGCGTGTCAACAAGCCTCCACAGCCTATGAACGCTACTCTGAGAGCGCATTACAACAGGAAGTGTGGTTAATCCATGTCTGATCGCGCTGAGCACCGGATTGCTAAGGGGCGTTTGAGCGGATCAGGTCTGACACCTGATGGCGGACCAGTGTTCTTCTGCTGCAGAGCGCAGGACGTCTGGATCACAGGTCTGCGCTCTGCAGCACAGAACCTCAGTCTGGGCTGCAGGTATTAGTTGGTGGAGATGCAGCGTTATTTCTGCATCCTTGGTTCGAATTATTAGTGGGGACAATTCAGTGATTGCCTATGACGGTCTGATGGACAGGCCTGTCAGAATGACCGGCGCCCTTCAGATCTTTCAGTCAGAGTAACAAAAAAACGTTTTAATACCAGAAATTTCCGGTTAACGCGACCCCTGGTGCCAATGGCCAACTTACTTTGTCACCTGACATGTTGTTTTTTTCATAATACCGGTATATGTGCAGCGGTCTGAGGCTTTCGGCTGACTCTGCAGCTTCTACTCCGCCTTCGCTCGGGCCGGTAGCGGGCGTTGTCCATGTGCACGCTGTATGTACTGGTTAGCGGCTCGGGGTATTGATAGCTTTGTGTTTTAGGACGCCCTGCTGTCTCGTTCTGTGCGAGCTGTGTGTGTGTGACCATGGCAACACAACGGAACTCGGACCGGCGGAGGAGAGGGACCGGACCCTCGCTCTGGGACTATTAGGGTGGCGGTCCAACAGACAGAGTCATAGCCTGGTGTGTGTGTGTGGCGCGGTGCATTGTTTTCTCACATTTTCTTTGGTATTATTAAAATGTATTTTTATTTATAGAATCATGTCTCCGCTTGCCTTTGGTTGAACCCGAATGAGAAACTAGATCTGCCACAGTAGGGAGGAGTTTCTGCGCACTCCCGTGTAAGGCCAGCGCCGGGCGCGTCGCTCGTGAGTTTTGTTTCTTAATCCTTCCCTTAGTTTCTTTACATAACTGTCAGGTGTTTTAGAACTAAAGTCACTTTTATTAAACCTAAGGTGTATTTTGATCCCTACAGCTGTTTAACGGCTCCTGTATGAATCACAGCTGCTGTGTGTGATCTTACCGTTGTGTTAACAAGAGTAGGTCCTGACTGTGGTCGTGTCCAGCCTCTGTATAGACTGGCCTCCTGAGTTTGCATGTTGGCAAAACAAGTAAAAAAAAAAAAAATCACATGCAAAGACATGCCGTTAGTCACAGCATCAAACACGATCAGCATCAGCAAAGCCATTCAAGAAGAGTTAAACACAGGAAATCAGGGCAGACAAGGCCATCTGAGAAGTTTTAATCCAGTAAAAGAATCAGCATCTATACAAACATGTACCAAGACGAGACGCTGGTTCGGCTTACCGTCCATCGGGCTCCTCTTTGGCTGCGTGGAGGGAGACACCGCGCTGCTACTCGTCACTCGGAAGTTGGCGGGAAGGGTGTCCGACGCTCCCAGTGCCATCCCCCTCATGTCTTTGGGTCTGAACTTTTTCCTCCACGACGGAGCGCGGCGGAAGTTCTTATCGTCGTCCTGCAGGAAAGATGGCTAATCATTAGACAGGAAGTAGGGTTTTCTTTTCAGACAGGCGGGTTTGCGTTTCTCACCTCGTCCACCTTCCTGTCTGTGCCTATGGCCAACAGACCGGTGTACTCGCACTCCAGAGTCGCTCGGGCCTGCAAAGGAAAACAACCTGAAATCGACTCTTTTCACAAACTGACAGAAAGAAAAAAATCATCTGAAGGGATGATGTGGCTTCTATCATTTATTATCTACAATTAGGACCACACCCACTGGTGACACCACTTATAGTGCCTCTAGGAACAGGAAGTAGTTTTCTGAATGGAGCAATAATCATGGCTAGTCCGATCAGGAGACGGACGCTGCTGCAGGTCATTTTCAGCTATTTTAAACAACTCTTGCTCTATGAAGTCCCACTGACGTGTTAAAACTAGGGTGGTTCGTTTCCGGCCTGTAGCCGATGCAACGTTTATGCTAAACTTTACAACAAAGTAACTGACCCGAATATAGGACGACCCCCCCCTTTTCAAGACTGGTCTTCAGAAAAAAAGACTAAATTCACTTTTTAAAGAAACTATTTTTATTGGCATTTTGAGAAAATCAACTATCGACCGGACCCTCCTCTCCAGGACCCTGGAGTAGACCTTCCCAGGGAGGCTGAGGAGTGTGATCCCCCTATAGTTGGAACACACCCTCTGGTCCCCCTTCTCAAAAATAAGAACCACCACCCCGGTCTGCCACTCAGCAGGAACTGCCCCCGATGACCACGCAATGTTGCAGAGACGTGTCAGCCACGACAGTCCTACAACATCCATCGCCTTGAGATACCCAGGTCGGATCTCATCCACCCCCGGGGCTCCGCCGCTGCGTAGTTGTTTGACCTCAGAGACTTCTGACCCAGAGACTGGACAGTCTGTCCCCAGGTCTCCCAGCTCTGGTTCCTCATAGGAATGCGTGTCGGTGGGATTGAGGAGGTCCTCGAAGTATTCCCTTCACCCACCTTACCTACTGGTAGGACATGGAAAGCGCCGATGCCTGGCATCTATGTCAGTGCGCCCCAGGGCAGCTGAGGCTACAACGCAGTTTACCACCACCAGTGTGTGAACATGAGTGTGAATGGGTGAATGACTATTGTGTTGTACAGCGCTTTGGGGAGTGTACAACACTCTAGAAAACGCTCTATGAATTTACATGCGCACCATTTACCTGCAGGAAGATCGATGACCATTTTGTCTGAGTGTGTGTGTGCGTGCGTGTGTTTACCTGTGTGTTCTGCGTGGGGATCTGCAGCAGCAGAGCCAGCGTGTTGTGATCAAAGGTTTCGTCCAGGGAGAGCAGCGCTCCGTGAACGCCGCTCTCGTAAAGGTTGCTGCTGAACTCTTTGAGACCGATGGCCTGAATCCAGCTGATCACGCGCTCATTCGTCCACACCAACACGTCTGAAATAACAACATTCAGAAAAAGCTCCTTCTAGTGACTTTCTTCAGACCCGATAGATTCACACCATCTCTCTCTCTCTCTCTCTCTGACCAACAGCAGCAGTTTGGTACCTCTCAGCTCCAGCTGGGACTCCTCTCTCCTCCTCTCCAGCTCTTTCCGGTCGTAGTTCAGCCTCCTCAGACACATCACGCCACACTGGAAACTGTTCCTGTTACACACACAAACACACATTTTAGAACAGATGTACGCCCTCAAGAGTCACCTGCTGAGTTGTGTTGTAGAGGTATCAGATGGAGACTCCATCCTGAACTCTCATCGATGCGTCCTCACCTGTGGAAGCTGTCCACCATCTTCAGCTGACCTCTCAGGTCCTTCTTGGTCAGGTGGTCCAGCATCCGGGCGTCCACCAGGGACTCCATGAAGTACGAGCGGTACTGAGGCAAACCCAGGCTGGGCAGCCACTCGTTACCGATCCACTCGTGGTTCATGTCTCCATACGCCAGCGTCTAAGGTTTAGTCAGACATGACGGTGTTATCGATAATGAATACAAATAATTATTCACCAGATTGGTTTTAAAACAATTATTTATAGAGAGGTTTAGGTTTAATAATCAAATAAATCATTTAGAATCTAGGGTCCTTTTCAAAGCATTTTTCTTTGATCGGTATCGGATCTAATCCTGATCTCTACTGTTCAGCTCAGCTTTAACAGGAAATACTGTGTCAGAGGAATAAACTGCTTTCATCAGGAGATGGAGGCGGGCTCAAGGAGACAAACAACCAATGAAGTTTCGGCGGCGATAGCTCAGTGGGTAGAGTGTTCGTCTGGTAACCAGAGGGTCGCCGGTTCAATCCCCAGCTCTGTCTGGGTTAGATTGTCATTGTGTCCTTGGGCAAGACACTTCACCCAACTTGACTGTGTGTGAATGTTGGTGGTGGTCAGAATGGCAGCCTCACTTGTGTCAGACTGCCCCAGGACAGCTGTGACTACAGACGTAGTTTACTACCTCCACCAGAGTGTGAGTGAATAAGGGAGCTTCTGTAAAGCGCTTTGGGTGTCCGGAAAGGCGCTCTATAAATCTAATCCATCATCATTATTATTATTATTATTTTTAAATGCTTACAATCTTGTTAAAGACACAAAAAAGAAATACCTAAGCTTGTATTTGCCTGAATGAGTCGTCGTTTAATCACAGATCAGTTGCAAATTAGCAATAACAATTAGCAATAACCTATTTGAGCAATTCCTGTCAGGTTTCCGCCCCCACCACAGTACTGAAACTGCCCTCATTGAAATAACTAATGATTTACTGATGGCAGCTGATTCTGGACTAGTCTCCATCCTGGTTCTTTTAGATCTGAGTGCTGCATTCGACACCCTGTTGGCCAGGCTGGCGTCTCTGGGGCTCTCTGGCACTGAGCTTCAGGGGTTTCATTCATACCTCACTGATAGGACTCATTTCATTCAGCTAAAAACTTTCACTTCCTCCTCGTCTCGTGTGTCTACTGGGGTTCCTCAAGGTTCTGTTCTTGGCCCTCTTCTTTTTATTGTGTATCTGCTTCCCCTTGGGGCCATCTTCAGGAAATTCAATCTCATGTTTCATTGTTACGCTGATGATACTCAACTCTATGTTTCCACCTCTCCGTCTGCTCTTCTTCCACCAGCTGCGCTCATTGACTGTTCAGGTCTTGGTTCTCTAAGAACTTCCTCCAGCTGAACACTAAGTAAACTGAGGTTCTCCTCATGGGTACAAAATCTGTCCTGGGGAAGACTGGCAGCTTCTCCTTAACCTGTGAGAATCCCTCCGTTTCCTGTTGGGCTCAGGTTCAGAGCCTTGGTGTTCTGTTGGACAGCACGCTGTCTTTTCAGGCTCATATTAACTCAATCACCCCATCAGCCTTTTTTCATCTCCGTAATATAAATCGTCTCCGTCCCTCTCTCTCTGTGAACATGCTGCAGCTGTCTTCGTGAATAGTCTGGTCACATCACCACTGGACTACTGTAGTTCTCTTCTCTTTGGACTACCACAGAAATCTCTACATAAACTACAGCTAGTTCAAAACGCTGCAGCTCGTATGGAACACCTGTTACTGATCACATTACTCCCGTCAGTCGACAGCTTCATTGGCTGCCGATAACATTTAGGATAATTTATAAACTGCTTCTTATCACATGACCTCACTCCTTCTTACATCTCCGGACTCATCCAAGTTTCTGTACCCTCTCGATGCCTCCGCTCTTCAGTGTCTCTAAATCTGTACAATCCTCCTGCTAGACTGAGCACCATGGGAAACCAGCCTTCAGTAGATCAGCCCCATCACTCTGGAACTCTCTCCCAGCTGACCTTAAAAACATCACAACTCTCCCACTTTTTAAATCTAGGCTGAAAACACATTTATTTAAAGTCGCCTACTCAGTGTGAGATTTATGGTGGTCTTTCTACTGGTTGTTTTTAACTCGTTAGTTTTATTGTGTTTTATTGTGAATTTGTATTGTGCGGTGACCTTGAGTGACAGAAAGGCGCCTTAAATAAAATGTATTATTATTATTATTAAATTTTAAAGTTGTATTTAAAATATTTAATATTTTATTATATTTATGGTAATGCTGGTAAAAAAAAAATCTAACCTATCTGAAACCTAATTTCTCTTCTTCAGCAACACGAACCAAAAATCAGGTGACTTCAAAATCTGAACAACACATTGAAAAGATCTCTTCCTGCTTCTGTGGAGGACTGTTCCTTCTCTCCCTCTTGTGTTACTCCTGCTGTCTCCTCTAAATATGAGCAACTTCCTCATTCCTTCTGGATTAATACCTTTTTATGGATCTGGCTTGCTGGTTTCTTAACATTTTGGATTCAATTTTTTCCACTTTCAAACAAAGAGGGGGACTCTAAACTTGGCCGAACGGGGCAGACGCTACAGGGTTCGTAATGGATCAAGTTGCAGGTCTAGTCTGTCCCCACACCCCCCATAAATTAATTTCTTAATTATTAACAACATTTGGCTGAAGTCAAAGGATGCAGCTCATGTAAAAATAATAAATAATGCTCTTTTTAAATGTTACTCCTCCCAGCTGCAAGTTACTGGTATTTTTTTCTCTTTTTCCTCCTCCTCCAAGAGCAGAGGTGATTTATTTACTCATCCTGTGACAGACAGAAAGAACAGCAGCAGCCCGTCTTCACAAGATAAATGTATCTAAATAATAACCACGATGGTGGTGGGGGAAACGATCTTTTTTCCAGTTAAACTGTGTTTACGGGTCGGTGTTATGCTACTGGTGCTGGGAATATTTAGCGAGTCGTAAGGGTCCGGTGTTCATCTGTCTTCAGCTCAGTATGAAACAAACAACAAAAACAAAATGATACTAAAACTGAAATACGAATAAAAAGCCCCTTCAGTCAATGTCGCTTCCATAAAATAAATCTCTGCTGCAGTTTGAAGTCTTTTTGAGTGATCTGGTGACGGAGCAGCAGCTGATATCACAGAGCTATCAGCTGCTGCTAGCTGTGTTAGCTTAGTTAGCGCACTCAGGAGGGTGAACACATAGATGTTGGAGCTCTTTGCTGCCACTACACGTCTGTTTAAAGCCAAACTAACCCCAAATAGGCGACGTTGTGTTTTTGGCAACTATTTCCTCAATTTTGGGACTTCCGAGTTCTAATTTGGTAAATCCATCAGTGTGTGTTTACATTGCCCCGCCTTCAAATATGTCAACAGTCACCTGCGCGAATAAATCGCCCATCGTCGATTTCTGGACTGACGATTGGAAAAAAGTTGCACATCACCCAGCCCTAGATGTTACCTTAGTAAAAACATTCAATTGTCACTAAGAACTGGTAAAATAAATAAATCAAGATGAACACGATCCGAGTGTCTTCATTCACAAAAAGTTGAGTGGTGAAAACGTGTCAGTGAGTTAAGGAAGATGAAAATAAAAAGTATTCGGGGGATTGTGTGCAAACCTGGGCCCAGCTGCCCTCGTCATCCTCCTGGTGTTAGCAGGTTAGAGTGAGCATGGTGAGAAGAACAGAAAGGTGAGTGGTTAGTGACGGAGGCTGTGCAGGTTAGAGCTGACTCAAGTGAAACTTAGAAAACACAAAATATCCAGAGTGAAAAAACCCAAACGGGAAAAGTGACGACAAGAAATCAAACGGGAAACTAAATCAGAGACAAAACATCATCTAATGTAATTATAGAGCTTAAATCTGATTAGAATTAACTTTAATTAGAAACAAAAATCCCAGTTAGGAGTCTTAACTTGTCATTGTTTACTTTTAAAAGCTCTTTTCAGACATGAGACTTTTTAACAACAATGTCTTCATTAATTTTAATGTTTATTAGTCACATTAAAAGGTTCTAATAATGTGATTTAGATTGTTTAATTGAGTCAAATCTCAACATTACTACTAGATAACTGACCCACCTGAATGTAAACATTAACCTGCTTGCATTAAGGTGATGAGAGTTTAAGCTTAAAGATGTAGAACAAACAAAAAATAGGGATTTGTTTTATATCGTTATTGACCAATATGAAAAATGATATCATTATAGGAAGTTTTCCCATATCACCCAGCCCTAGTACATCACCGTAACAGTGGCTGAAACAGGAAACTTCTTAGCTCTGAGTGAAAAACAAGATTTGTTTCAGTAATAAAAACCAAGCTTCTGGAGCGAAAGCTGCTGGCGATAAGGTTTCCTTCAAGGAATGACGGGAGGTTAGTTTTATTATATTAAAAACCTATTTTTTCCTGACACAAACTGTGTGTTAAAACTCAAATTGAAAACAAAACAGCTCCTTTAAAAGGAGCTTAACAATCAGACTCCTCTAAAGACGTCACTCAGACACGACATGTTCAGCTGTGGTTTGATAAAAAGCATTTCCTGTCTGAAATGAGCTTTTTTTAGTATAAAATAAAGATCTGATACAACCAGAGATAACAAAAATATATAGTAGTATAGTAGGAATACATGGAAACAAATTATTTTATGCTTCAGACACAGCATTCAGAGAAAATAAAACCTACAAAAGCTGACAGGAAGAGGACACATCTACGCTTAAAATATCTGCTGATAAACTAAAGCAAAAAAATAAATAAATAAGAAAGAAACAAAAAAATAAGAAGCTGAAGTTATGTGAGTGGCACACACACACACACAAAAGGTCAGAAAAGTCATCAACCAGCAGAAAGAGCGAGGCCTCGTTTCAGGCTGCATCACGATCTCTGATCAGCTGATCGTTTAGTGATGTCTGGTTGCAGCCTGAATCGAGGCGTCAGCGCTAACGTGTGAAAACAGAGAGCCCAGCTTATCTGGGCGAACTAACCGTCGGAGGCGTCGCTGCCAAACTCTCCATCTCCTCGTGTGTGACCCAGACGTTTCCTGTGGTCTGATCATTTCACACCCCCACAACCACAAGCAGAAAACAGTGATGAAGAACAGAAAGGAGGCAGGATGGAGGAAAAAATCAGGAAGAATTAATGTATTGTTAGCAAAAGACTTGACTTCAAAGTTAGTTTGACTCAATTGTTAGTACGTGAAAGTGTTAATGAACAAAAAGACTCAAGCTCTTTTAAAAACAGCAGATCAGTTCTTTGATGTTTTACAGTTTTTTGTGGATAACTGAGGCTGAGTTGACGTAAATGACATAAGGTGTGTATATTTAGCACCTTTTGATGGAATGGAGTGTTTTTGTGTCAATGACAATTTCATATAATCTGACATGACACAAATAATAAAAATGAGACCAAATCAATTCTACCAGGTTCTGTTTTACATTTATGGGGGAAAATATTAGAATTTTGTAAGTTTTTGTCTCTTTTTGAAGAGAAGTAATTTAAAGGGTTAAATGAAAAAGGAGAGAGAGAACAGTGTCAGGGTGACAAACAGCTACGTGCGTGCGTGTGTGTGTGTGTGTGTGGTGTACCGTTCTGGAGGTGGGCGGGGCTGAGGGGCTGGTGAGGGACATGATTTCCTGGATAGCCAGACGGAGTTTGAGACGATGTAACGGGTTGCTGATTCCGATTTCTCTTTGAATCTCCGTGTCGGACAGCGCCGACATGATGGCGCCGCTCTTCACGTTGGCTCGGCATGCAGCCACGTACCAGGCCGGCATGCCGACCCACAGCTGGGCAGAAGAGGGCAGACAAATCAAGTGATTTAAAAAAAAAATCTACAGAAAGTTTCTGGTTTCAGAGGTTTGCTTTGGGTTCAACTTTAAAGAGCATATTTTAAGTTAGACACTCCCTTAAACAAATGTTTAGAGAAATATAATAGAAACTTTTTCTGAATAAAAATTTACACAAATTCAGCTTATTTAGGCTCTTGGATTAGTTTTTGTGAGAATTGTCAATTTTTTCACCAAACCGGAAGTGACGACAGTTCAGGGAGACCGTTCGTTCTCTATATAGAAAACTGATCCACTTATCACTACTTGTGACGAGCAAAACAAACCCCCAGAGTGCCGTTATTTTATTACTTTATTACTATAGTGAGAAGTTATTTTATTAAGATGAAAAAAAAAAAGATAAAAACAATCAGTCCTGTAAGACTGTACCCTGTCGGTCCAGCTGTAGACCGTGACCCACCTACTCACTTGGGTCTGGGTAAAATACCAGCGTTTAGCACCAGGTTTTGATCATCAGAGCTCCAAACATTGAGCTGCGTTCAGGTGGATTGTTAAGAAATGAAAGAGTTTATAAAAAGTTTCACAGGATGCAGCTAAACGGTTCGAGGCTGACCGAAACAGTGTCGGGTCAGGCTGGAAACCCCGCTGGGAATCCCCTCTTGGTAGCCCCGCTGGGAACGGGAAGCCCCTCTGGAGAGCATCGCCGCATGGATTTACTGTACCCCGCCAGCCAGGTGAGGGTCAGACACCTGAAGGAAATGCTCTCATGAAATCGCTGATCGGTACCGAACTACGACCCACCACGAACCGTACCAAACCTGGCATGGAAACGAGACTCAAGTCTCCCCGTTAGCTCCTGTTAGCTGCTGCGTGCTAACAGCGGTTCCGGTGAATGGATCGAAGTAACGGCGCCTGTTTAGAGTCACACTGAATGTTTTTCGTCGGTATGTGGGACTCCATCACATCCAGTCCTGGACTAGACCAGGACCGCCGGGGTTTTTCGTCTCCAAACAGAAGTCACCGTACCGGTAAGGAAGCCGTCCCGTTGTTGACTCAGTGTCCTGACAGACTGGCGATTGGCATTCACAAACATAATAATTTAGCATTTTTTATTAAAATGAATTCACACCGACTTGATTAAAGAGCGCTCTAACCTAAAACTAACAACTCATGGCCGACAGCGAGCAGGCAGCTGGCAGACTAGAGCGGTGCCAGTCTGAGATGTTAAAGTAGTTTAGCTTTAAAAAATCTAACACAATGATTAAAACAAGCATCTGTTACACAAACTCCACACAACAAAGGGCTCAAATGATCATATTTATGGGATTATTGATCGTACAGAGTGTTAAATTACCCTACAAATACTTTATTTATCTACATCTGACAACACTGTAAGCAGCGCCACCTAGCTAGGAGCTCCCTTAGCTGACGTCACAGGTCCACATATGAAAAAAAAAAGCGTTTTTAGAAGCTTTGCAAAAAGCGGCACTTTTGACTAGAAAAATGGTTTAAAAAAATGTATTGTAAAACAAAATACCCTTAATAAACATTTCAAATAGTATTTTTGGACAGAGTTTTATCAGAATTTTAAAAAAAAAAGAACTTAATATATGCTCTTTAAGGGTCTTTAACCCTCAGGCTTCATTGAGGACATTTTTGTCCGTTTGGGCAGTTTTTCCATGTTCGTCTGCTTGCCATTTTTACACCGTTTGTGCAAATGGTACAAATTTTTGTCACAAAACCCCTCTCTTGACAAATTTTGAAATTAAATTTTGAAATTAGATCAAGGGAACACTATGAAAAAACCCCCACCATACTCTTGAGTCTTTAGTGGACAAAAATGTCCGCTTGTAAAAGTGGATATAAAAAATGTATACATTCTTTTTTTTTTTGCTTTTTTTTTTTTTTCATAGATATGTTAAACAACTTCAGCCCTGCTCAAACATATAAACATTTCAATCATTTTGAGGATTTTAAGTCTTGAAATGCCAGTTTGAATACTCAAAGTCATCGATGTAATTTATGGAAAAAACACAAAACATGTTATTTTCTAAAAAAAATAATTTTTGGTACACGGGGCATTTATTACAAATCAGTCATGGTTATGTCATGAAATATCTAAAATTTAGAATTTTTTGCTTTTATAGTTTTTATGAGTGAAACTGTGTTTTGTTTACTTGACAGAGGTCATGTTGACCTTCTGACTTCAATAAAAGCAGCAAAAAATCTGAAGAAATGTTCAAGAGTTTCTCACCTGGGCCACTAATGGAGAAATGACTGATTTTGGTGGTGAACTGTAAAAATGACAAATTTGACCACTTTTATACAAAATGAAACCCTAATGTCACAGAATGCATGATTATTTTTTGCAGAGGCAACAGGATCAAAAACTGTGGTTTGCATTGAAGTCAATGGAACGTTTTTGTCCTTGAGAGGCACAAGAGGGAGGGAAGTTTTAAATCTGTTGCTACACAAAAACTAATAAAGCATAACATTTGATATTTTATCACATTCTTGATATATGCAAGGCTGATTTAGAAAAATATATTTCAGTCACCCAGAATATGTTTTATATAAAATATCTCCTCTTTTGTCTGCTTTTTTCATGAAAAAATGAGCATCACACAATCAAGCTGGCATATAAAGGGTTAAAATTTAGATAATTATTCAATATTTGATTGTTTTGATCAGAACTGAAGTTGTTCACAAGATTTAAGCCCAAAAAGCAGAAAAAAATATTAATCTAGACCATTTTAAAAGCAGTTTTTTAAGTGGAAATTTTTGTCCGTAGGAGGGTAGTAAATTTTTAATCTGTCGCTACGCAAAAACTATAAATGCAAAAAATTCAAAATTTTAGATATTTCATGCCATAACCATGACTGATTTGTAATAAATGCCCCGTGCACAAAAAGTTATTTCTTTAAAAAAATAACTCATGTTTTGTGGTTTTTTTTTTTCATAAATTACATCGATGACTTTGAGTATTCAAACTGGCATTTCAAGAGTTAAAAATCTGAAAATGATTGAAATTTTTATATGTTTGAGCAGGGCTGAAGTTGTTTAACAGATCTATGTAAAAAAAAAAAGAATGTATACATTTTTTATATCCACTTTTACGAACGGACGTTTTTGTCCACTAAAGACTCATGAGTATAGTAAATTAGAATGAAGCCTGAGGGTTAAACCAGAGGGGAACCCTCAGGTCCTTCAAGGTCTTCAGAATAAATCAGCATTCATGAAATGTTACATTTTATTTTTTTATTTAGGAGATTTAAAAGTTCTAAGGGTCTGAGTAGAAATATTTATAGGTTCCAAAGACCTAAGTAGAGATTTAAAGTTTGTACAGATATTAAAAAACATATTCTTAAATCTTAAATCTGTAATCTCTGGAAAAATTATTCCAAATGGTGACCATCTCGTTTCAACACTTCAACTCTGAAATCCTTTAAGAACATCAGTTTTTTAAAGTTTCATACCTCTAACCAGGCCACGACGGTCGGCCCGTCCCACTGAGCGAACGGCAGGCCCTGCCTGCGAGCCTCTTCCAGTAATTCATGTCTGTCACACAAAAAGGCATTAATCCAAAATAAAAAGCAAACAACCTGTTTAAATCTGTGTATCAGACGTTCTTTCCATTTTCAGTTGACAATAAAATCAAAAGATGAAAAAGGTTATTTCGCTGATTTTGAATCTGATGACCAGAAACTAAACGGGTCTAGTTTTTCATGGTTTCAAGTTCAGGCTCAGATCAAAAACAGAAAAACGGACCAGAGGACTGAATCTGGATCAAATATTTAACTGATTGATGGTCAAGTCAGCCCTCAAATGGTTTTTATTAACGGTGTAAGAAAATATCGATACACTGAAATAATGCAATGTTTCATTCTGTATTCTGTTTTTAATAATTTACTTTCAAAGTGTTAACAGATATTTTTATGTTGCAATAAAGATTCCAACCACTAGTTGGCAGCAGTTATTACCTCCTCCTCTCCAACACAACAGCAAAATCTCACTAGAACCTCCAATTTGGTGACTTCTTTAATCAGCTCACACACAAAGAGATAAACATTAAAAATCTTAAATGTGTTTGTTGTTGGGATCAGATTAAAAAACAAACGAGAAAATAATTTGGGACTTTTTCATCTGTTGCTATTTGACTGTCAACAGAAAATAAAAAGACCAACTGATACATGGATTCATTTAAAATCTGAGTTTCCCAAAATGCACTCTGATATGTTCACATTTTAAACAGACTGATACCCAAACCCCAAAAACATCAAGTCACATGCACATCCAAAACCAGGAGCAGGAGTTTTAGAAAACCCAGAGAGGCTGAAACAAACAGGAAAGCTCTGACAGATCAGCACGGGAACATTTTAAAGTCTTTCTTCAAACATCCTCAGAACCTTTCTGACACTTCAAAAAACATCAGAGGGAGAAAACTGGAAATCAGAGCTTTAGGCTGAAGGAGCAGAAACGGTCAGAACCAGCAGGTTAATATGAAATGAAACCATCTTAGACCAAATGCATTCCCCTAAATCTGCAGGGACACAACATGCATAGGAAGAAGAACCGTTTAAACACATCTTCACTTCATGCACGTTCTGAGCTGCTCGTGTTTATCGTCAGGATTCAGAAACCGATCACGTGCGACCACTAGATGGAGCTGGTTTGGATCTGTTAAGTCACAAGGACCATAAAAGCAGTGTGACTTTATTCAATTCAGAAGACCAAGAGGACATTTTATTAAAACATAAGAATGAAACAAACTCCTCCTTTAAGCTCTACACCTAGGCCTCTTTTTGAGACATCAGCTTAAAATTTTAATTCTCATATAAGTAACTACATCTCAGCTCCTACAGGGTTTGTTTGGTATCATAATGAAGGTAACAACTCCACAGGTATAATAATGAACATAAATGATACTAGAGTGGAGTAAACAAATACGGCACACAATACAAAATTTAAAATGTAACTTTCACCTATAAAATTATAAATTTTAAAGTGTAAATCTCTTTGAAGTGATGCAGATGAACATCTGAGCACCATCTTACGGAAGCGTATTGCATTCACCCAAAAAAAATAAAATGCTCTGTTTTTCTGAATGAACGAGATAATTTTTACAAAAATAAATAAATACGGCTCGGTTTTTCTGAATTAAACTTTGTTAAGGGTACGAGGGTTGGAGTGGCGTTCAGAACACGTCCGTCAGCATGCGTGCTTCACCCGGAAGTCCACCTCGGTTTTTCTGAATTAACGAGATAATTTTTACAAAAATAAATAAAAACGGCTCGGTTCTTCTGAATTAATGAGATAATTTTTACAAAAATAAATAAATACAGCTCAGTTTTTCTGAATTAACGAGATAAAAGTGAATTAAACTCAACAATCGGGACATGTTTGAGATCATTTTAGCCTGCCACAGAACATGCAGAGGGTTAGTATATTATTATCTCGTTAATTCAGAAAAACCGAGCCGTTTTTATTTATTTTTGTAAAAATTATCTCGTTAATTCAGAAAAACAGAGCTTTTAAATTTTTTTTTTTCAGGTGAATGCAATACGCTTCCGCATCATCTGGACCAAAACCGATTCTAAAAATATAAATTATGAACATTTTAGAGGTATTGGTAAATTAAAATTAATGCATGATCTAAATTTCTTCTTCTGGCACAATTTGAACTCCATATTTTTTCAGAGTATTATAAAACATTTTAACCATAAAAAGTACAAAATCACATAAAAACAGTAGCTAACCAGAGACAGCTGTCTGCCCTCCTGCTGAGTGCCTATGGGGGGGGGGGGGGGGGGGGGGGGGGGGGGGGGGGGGGGGTGCTGTTTAATCAGGGCATTTTGTCAGGAGCTCATCGGTCAATTTGAGCGACAGACACCGATATTGGATTGTCAGAACCAGTAGAGATGAGTGGAAGGTAAAAAATTAGATTGGCAACATTATTAATTAGCAATAACAACATGAAAAACATGTGGGTGTTCAAAAAACCTGCTGCAACCAGTGTGCATGCTCCATGGTCTGCTGGTGTAAAGACACCGGTCAGCGGTCAGACAGCCTGTTGGGTCAGTGTGAACTACCGACAGTAGATCACATGACTCTGGTAGATATTCAAACATTTTAAAAATCACAAAACAGCAAAGGCAGGTCATGATTTATAAATATGGCTGCTTGTTTTTGTTCACTGAGTTCTGCAAGTAGAGTGTTGACACTGATACTGTTGTATCTGTGGAGTCTGACCTTTCACTGATTAACTGCTTGTTTGTTTTTCATCAAGTTGTGAAGTTTCTATGGTCAGTTTTTGAAGTTTTGCAATGAAGCGTCGTCTTGCTGGTTTGTCGTGTTGTTGGAATTATATTTTGTTTAGGTAGTGAGTGCTGTTTCAGTCTTCAAGATGAATTCCTTTCCATTAACTGGATGTGCAACTAGTATAGATCGATAAATGTGAAGTATGATTCTGGGTAAAGCTTGTTGTGGAAGTGCAGCTGACCCCTGCACCGGGTCGCTTGGGTTTGAAACTTTTAAAAAGGCTGATTTAGTGCTGTGTGCAGATCAAAAACTGAACTAGAAATCTTCTAAAACAATTTGAACTTCCTGAAAGGCCATCAGTCAATTGTAAGCAATCCTTTCAACATTTAACAAAAAGGCAGTTTAGAAACAGGCCTGGAATCAGTGAGAACGAGAGCAGGTTTTTGGATCAGAGGCTGGAGTAATACACGTTTAACCGCTCTGCTATAGCAGTGCATCAAACATCAGCACGCACACATTCCTGTTAGTTTAGCTCCAATGTGGAAAGCAGGGAAAGATCAGACTGGAAAAACCAACAGGCATTCAGAGGGACAGCTGTTTAGGGTCCTGAGGAGTTAAAAATGAAGCCGAGTGAGGGAAGAAGATCAGGCAAAACAAAGCAACGTGAACCAACTTACCCGGTCTTTGGACTACACATGGAATGAGAAGAGGATGGTAAAAGAAAAAAGAAGAGGAGGAGGGTTGGCAGAAACAAAAAGAATAAGAATGAACTGGTGACAATTTATGAAAGCAACACATTTATGATGCTGGAATTACAGCTGAACAAAACGCCAAAATAAAGGAAAACGTGGAATTATTTGAGGTGGTGGTTGTGATGGGAATGACGGGGGTGGGGTGGAAGGAGGATGAGGTGATAGAGGTGAGTCGAGTGAGGGAGGTGAGCATGTGAAGCAGCTTCAAACTAAGCAAAAAGCTCACAACAACAATATGATGGACTGTTACATTATTAACAGCACAAACACTCCACAGGAAATAAAAGCACCAAAACTCACTTCTTCTGCAGCTTCCGGTTCTTCTCTGAAGGACCTCCGAGCGTTCCCATTCCCATTCCATCCTTCGGAGAGCTCTCCGCCTCTGGAGTGCCAGCTAGGAGCAAAAACTGTGTTTATAGTTTTAGCAAAACACAACATTTATGCAACAGCTGAAAGTTCTGGACTCGCCTTCTGCTTTAAAATGACAACTAGACATTAAAAACTTTAGGGTAAAAAACAGAAAAGAGGTTAGCTAACAGGTAATATAGTGTTCTAACTGTAGAGGTTAGCTAACAGGTAATATAGAGTTCTAACTGTAGAGGTTAGCTAACAGGTAATATAGAGTTCTAACTGTAGAGGTTAGCTAACAGGTAATATAGAGTTCTAACTGTAGAGGTTAACTAACAGGCAATATAGAGTTCTAACTGTAGAGGTTAGCTAACATGTAATATAGTGTTCTAACTGTAGAGGTTAACTAACAGGTAATATAGAGTTCTAACTGTAGAGGTTAGCTGACAGGTAATATAGTGTTCTAACTGTAGAGGTTAGCTAACAGGTAATATAGAGTTCTAACTGTAGAGGTTAGCTAACAGGTAATATAGAGTTCTAACTGTAGAGGTTAGCTGACAGGTAATATAGAGTTCTAACTGTAGAGGTTAGCTACCAGGTAATATAGAGTTCTAACTGTAGAGGTTAGCTAACAGGTAATATAGAGTTCTAACTGTAGAGGTAAACTAACAGGTAATATAGAGTTCTAACTGTAGAGGTTAACTAACAGGTAATATAGAGTTCTAACTGTAGAGGTTAGCTAACAGGTAATATAGAGTTGCATCAGTGGGATTTTTATACTAAGAATTGTTTTAAACACCTGAAAATTAGCTGCTAATTTCTCACAGATCTGCAGCAGCTGATCTGACTAGCCATGAGTATTGCTCCACTCACAGGACTATCTACTGTTTCTAGAGACAGCCCACTCTGAGTGATGTCACTAGTGGGTGTGGTCTTTACTTTAGATAAATACCTGATAAAAAGCCACTTCAGATTGACCCAAATGTCCTTATAAGGCCATCAAATGACATAATTATCAGTCTTAAGATTATTTACTCTTAGTATGACATCATCTGTTTGTCTCAGTCTGTTTGGCAAAAAACTAAGCTGTTAAATAAATGGCAACAAGATGGAGGCCATTATTCAGTATTTATAAGGAATCTTTGCCCTGGTTTAAATGAGCATACTCACAAGTTCTAAAGTCAACAGACATGGATCCCCCCTTTGGTGTTTTAGAAAACTACTTCCAATTTCTAGGAACTCCCCCCGACTTTGAGTGGTGTTACCAATGGGTGTTACTCTAGACCACTTCAGAATGACCTAAATATTCCTTTAAGTTTTTGTGGATAATGTCTGACCTTGGCTGGGAGAGTCCTTGCCAGGAATGCTGGGTCGGCCCTTCTCCTTCTTCCCAAACAGGCGTCCGATGGAGGACTTGATGCTCTTCTTCTTAGCTGCTTTGTTGAGAGAGTCCTGGCTGCTGTTGCTGCTGCTGGGGTTACTCCCCTGACCGTCCTGCAGGCCTCCCAAACTACACCATCACCAACCGTCAGGACAGGTTATAATCAAAGAATAACACCAGAAACCAGGACAAACTAATAGCCGCTACGCTCACCCTCGAATGTCTCTTATGTCTTCCTGGCTTGATGCATGCCCCGCCTCCCGGTTGAGGCGCATGGAGCGTGGAGTGGTGGGGGGGGACGTCTCGCATCGGATAGTGGCCTTGTCATCCTGAGCGGACTGTGCAGCAACACAAGAGTCAGATTAATTAAGCTGAAAGGCTCTGAGGTCAAATAAAACCTAGAAGGTGCTTTTAATCCTGCACCAAATGCTGCAAAGCAACAACAACAACAACAAAAAAGCCTTTAAATTATTCACAAAAAATACATAAAGTCTAAAAACAATAGGAATGAAAACATAATAATATAAAATGAAGTTACATCAAGCAAAGTAAATCAAAAGGACACCTATTTCATTAAAGAAAACAAACACAAGATAGTTAAAGTTTTATCATAAACTTGGTTTTAGTTATTATCCATTACTAACTGCATTTCAGGTACAAAAGAGCTCCGATTGAACAACAAATATGTCTTTTCCTAAAAGGCTTCTCAGTTACAGGAAAAAGAAACCCGTTCACATTTATTTCACATGATTCTTCAACAACATCCAGAGTTCACAACAGGAGCCGAGTTACGTCAGCAGATGGCAGAGTTTAACCTATAAGAGGATCAACTCTGGAACCAAAACTACTTTCATAACAAATAGAATCAAAAGACCATACGTTTGGGTCTCTGCAGGCTACACAAATATGCCTAAATATTTGGTAACATTTGGATATGAGTTTAACCCTCAGGCATCAGTTTAATTCATCTTTAAGGACTAAAATGGATGAGCACTGCCAGAGCTCTACCAAGTGACCTCCAGAGGGCCGCTGGTATGGATGTCTCTGACCAAATCATTAGAAACGGACTTTATGAGGGAGCCTGAGGTCCCCACGTCCTCTAGTGGACCCTGTGCTCACTGCCCAGCATCGTGGAGCTCCACAGCAGGTGTCGTCTCTCCCTCCCCCCTTACCATCGAGATCTGATCCTCTAGTTTTTTATCAGTGTCACAGAAATAAACCATTTATGAAGGGATGAGTGAATGTTTTAGCTTTAAGTCTGGTGATGTGAAACGAGAAGGGGTTAAACAGGAGGCACAGCCCTGTAAAGCAGGGTGCTAAAGGTTTACCTTCCTGCGATGCTTGCGCAGGTCACTAGGCTGAAGCGTGGCAAAAAAAGGAGAAAGGAGAGAAGCAGTTAGTCAGGTGGAGATCAGCAACAGAGCCTGGCCATGCACGGACACATGAGAGCAGGAAATCAGAAGAAGAGATCGTTGATGTCAGGCAAAAACCTTGTATCTCCAAAAATGAAACTTTTAAGGAAACGTAAAAAGAAGTTTCCTTTACTAAAAACACACCTTGGATTGTCACAAGCCTGCAAGCTCTTTGACACTTTTCTTCAAGAAGTCATCCATAAAACTACAGATAGACGTGAACAAACACCAACAGAGCTGCTTTATGTAAAAACATGAAAATGATGGGAGATATGAGGTTTAGCCTGACAGCGACGATAGGCAGTATTTTATAAACACACCTGAAACACCTTCAAACTTCCTGATTGTGTAATCAAAACACTCCACTCTTTAGAAAAGAGTCTCCAGAAGCAGAAAGACACAGAGTTATGAGACACTAGAACCCCAGGCAGGAGACTGGATCGACTTCAGTATCAAAGCACTTCTCCCAGATCTGCTCTGTGTGTTGGCTCCAGACCAAAAAGCATCACCTACGTTTATAAACCACCTCTGTCTGAGTAACACTTTCCACTCCCATCAAGGAGGAGTAAAAAAAACCTTCCAAATTCCTCACAAAGCTGGCATTAGAAGAACAAATAAACCACAAGCGTGCCGCACGGTGATGGGAGTTTCTCTGCCCTCAGGAGGAAAATACCTAATCACTCACTTCCTTCACTCTCAGTCTCCAGACAGGCCAAGCAGAGATTAGAGAGCTAAAAAAGCTCAATAGGAACAGGAAATGTTCTGTTTCTAGCAGCTACTTCATGTTTAGGAATTTGTTTGAGTGAAGATGATGATCTGGAGTGTCAGTGATGTAAACTACACGTTAGCTCTGGAGTTTAACGCTAAATCTAAATCATGATGCCTGTTTTACTCCTAAAAGACGATCAAGTTTTTAAACATGAACCAAACAAACACAAGTTGCAGAATTTTGAGCTGATTTGTGCAATCTGAAGCAAACAAATTCCTGAACAGATTGAAAACAGCTATCAGGAAAACCAGCAGCGTGACGGGCCTCCAGAACCAGGAGCGACCCGCCCACAGCTCGGTGCTTTACTTTGAAACTCCCAAGTCTCTAAAGCAGGGCTGGGATCCTTTTCCGTCTTGTTTTTTAAAATCCTCTGAGGGCCACAGTCAACGTGTAGACCAGGGGAGTCCAATCTTATCGAGACGTAGGCCAAAAACCGCCTAAATCTTAAAACAGGGTTCCTACAGGTTTCTTCTAGTCAAATTCAAGTCTTTTAAAGACCTTTTTAAGACCATTTATATAAAAATTTAATACCCATTTCACAGACCTACCTACCGACAAGGAAAAACAAAAATTCTTGAACATATGTTCATTTATTTTTAAAGAAATGTGGAATGTGCAAAGTCTGACAAGTTATTTAATCTGAATAATGGTGGTTGACAGATGAAACCTTTGAGGTGAAATGTGATACGGAGACGCTACATACAGCTAGGGCTGGGTACCGGTGAAGATTTTTCGATACTACTACTTTAACGATACCTATATGTATAATTCTTAAAGAAAATAAAGTAGCCTACTTAAAGTTTTTTTTTTATTAAACAAAAAAAAAAAAACCCAATTTTATTCCACATTTATGCATTTATTATTATTATTATTTATTTATCTCTTACCTCAGGAACTTTCTGTTTTTACAATCTTTCGTTTTTTCGTTCCTGAAACGGAAACTGAATAACCGGATTTAACCCTGATTTGGTTTTTGTTATGGAAAAACAAAATCGGAAATACAGGAAAACGGATCCGTTTTCATTATTTCGTTATTCCCTTTTTGCTAATAAAGAGTACACGGATTCAGGTCGACCAGAAACTAGTGTTACTCTGGAGGTGCCAGGATGGGGGGGGGGCACAGGAAAAACTGAATGATCCTTGCTGACAAAAAAGTAAACGCTAAATCTAAATCCTAAATAAAATGAGTACGTCTCGTGGCCTCGCGGATTTTTTAAATGCAATTTCACATGCTTTAAAAAAAACACAGTGCATGTGATCGGCGTGCTGACTGAGGTCGTCGGTTCCAGCGCCGACGCTGCTGACTCAGCAGGTGAGAACGGTGCTGCGGGCTTACGGTGACCAAACACGGTGTTCAGGTCTGATCTCTTTAATCTGCCGCTCTGACGGTCCGGCCGGTACCAACGAGAGTGTTTAAACAAGAGAGGAAAGCCTCGCCTCGCCTCCCTCCGCTGATCCGGACCCGGGTCGTGACTCATGTAGGCAGACCAAACTGGAGCATCCCGATTCCCGACCCACGCCATCCTCTCCCTCACACACCTCCTGTGTTTGGTTGAAGCACCAGAGAACTCGGGTCTGCCTTTTTTATTTTTTGCCAGAGAGGAGAGGAGCTGTGTCACTCAGCCTGTGTACGCGCACAGATCAGCGCGGCGCTGGAGGAGCGGCGCAGTTAGAGGGACATTTTATTGTAAAAGTACCTAAACTTAGTACCCAGCCCTACACAGCACACATTTTAAGACCCAGATATCAAAATTCAAGACTTTTTCAAGTCTTTTTAAGGTATTATTTCCAAATTCATAAATTCTATGCTTTTAAGACTTTTTAAGGACCTGCTGGAACCCTGTTAAAAGTCACAAAAATTAAAAAAAAAAATTTTAGTTGACAGATAGATATAATTTTGTTACATTTTTTAACGTTTACCTTCTCAACAACATCAGTAAATCTCTGTAGATGTGAGACATAAAAGGCTCTTCTATGTTCACCTAAATAAAAGAAAAGCCTCAAATTCCCTGGATCTGATTGGTTGATCAGCAACAAGAACAGGATCTGGGTCTTTCTGCTGGATTTAGTCAGGTTTAGGAACAGAGCTCACGAGTTGTTCAGTCTAATGTTAGTAAAAATATGAACATCTCTAAAACTTTATCAGCATCAACGTCCTGCTGGAGGACTCAACTCGATCATTTTGGAGTCACAGTTAAGGACACAAATGGTCCGTGGGCCACGTTTGGACCCTCCTGGTCTAAACCACATGATATGACATTAATAAACAAAACAAAAAAAACACAATTATCAGTTATTTTCAGGCAATAATTTTACAAAAAATGTTTAGGTGTCAATTAGGATTTATTATCATTTTGCTGCCGTTAAATACTTGAAGGAACATAATCACAATATATTAATATAAAAGTATAACAACAAAATAATAATATAACAGCAATATAACAATATAATAAAAGCTTTTTTTATGAAAACGTTTAAACCCAATCTATGGTTCTAGTCTTATATAATCAGGTTTGTTTTATTTTGATATCCTGATAAAACAGAACCACAAACCCTCACTGACCTTTACAAACCTTGTGATCTCTGTTCCTAAAACCTGACTAAACCCAGCAGCGTTACGAAGACAGGTCCAGACCAATCCACCAATCAGGTCCAGGAATGTTGTTTTATAAACCTGATACTTTTTACTGTAATGTATCTACAAAAATCTGCAGCTTTTCTATAAAAGACTAATGCATTGTTGTTGTTTTTAATTAAAATATTATAATTTAACACAGGGGTCTCCAACCTTTTTTCTTCCGCGAGCTACTTTTACACAAAAAATCTACCGGAGAGCTACTCATGTTTAGCAACATTTATTTGTATACACAATTTCTATGAAGACTAAATAAGTGTTTGCTATTTTACCATAAACTTTTAACACACAGCACATATTGTGTATAAGAACTTTCATTTACAAGCCTCTGAGTGTTGTATTTGTTGTACTTCAAACTGGTGAAAATAAACATTTATATAGGGAACACGCACAAATATAAATAAATTGAATAGCATAGGCACGCTGTACTCCTAAAAAACACTCCAAAAAATGTGGAAGACTCAGATAATCAAATAAATTCAACAGCATGTGGATGCTGATTTTCAGAATCATTTGCACTTTTTAAAATTCACAATTCATCAAAACAAAACAAATCAAACACAAATTTCTGGGCACATAAATCCTCCATCTTCATGAAACTTTCATGTGTTTCAGTTTCTGTCAGTGAGACTGAAAACCTCCTGTGAAAACAGCCGGCTGTGCTGTAGCTCTGTAGTCCACGGACTCATCACAGACCAGGTCCAGGACCAGGTTCAGGTCCAGCTGTTTCTCCACAGACAGTCACACACCCTCCGTGCTACAGCGTCTGAGCAAAGCTGGACATGAGCTGGAGCAGAAAGATTGTCTTTTTTATTGACATCGCGGTCATTAACGAGCGAGCCCACCGTCGGTGAAGGGTTGTTGTGCGGTCAGGATGTGCGCCACGCCTCGATTGATGCGCCGGGTTTATTCACCTGTTTAGAGAACAGGATTTGTTTTTATTTTGAGATGGTTTTCAGCGTTTTCACCTTCTCTAGCGGAGCTCGTTTACTGCTGGGAGAAGTTGCTGTGAATTTTGATGAAATGCTGCTCCATGTTTTTACCTACTGCCAGGCTCACGGCATAAATCAATCACGCATTTGTTGTTCAAATTAGTGAAAATGTTCGTTTCCCACTTTTCATGAAAATACGTTTTTTGCCTCTTACTGATAACCGAACTCAGCAGCTCATTGTTCCAACAGTCTGACGACAGGGTTGCCAGATAGTGAAAGTTCTCCAGCCTAAATTGTGCAAAATAGCACCATAACAGACAAAAGCCCGACCAATGAATAAACTTTTTTAATAAGAGGACATAAGAGGGTACAGAAGTCGGGGCACAGAGTGAGCGACGTTTCAGAACAAAGAACACTGTTTTGTTTTTAATTATTCAATATCGCAGGAATCTGCCAAATCTGGCAACACTGCGCTGCATGCGACCTCTGTCTGCTTTTTGAGCCCTTGGTGAGCTACCGAATACGGCTTCGTGAGCTACCAGTAGCTCGCGAGCGAGCGACGTGTTGGAGACCCCTGGTTTAATGTACTGTATTCTTGAGCAGGTAAAAGTCAAAAGCTTTACAAAAATATTTTTGGCGTTTTTCCATTTTTAAAAAATCTCATTCTTGAAGTCCGTGAGAACCTTACACTTGGCCTGCATTTCAAAGAGATTGGACCTCAGAAGACCCTCTGAACAAACAGTGTCTCCTGAGAATAAACCAGTCCCCCGTCCCTGCTTTAAGCTCACTATAGAGTATTAAAACATAAACCCTAAAAGGATCAGAAGGAAGTGACAAACTGCACCCACTCAGGCAGGAACAGGAGGAAGGGGAGTCTGCAGGTACCTGGAAGTAAGGTGCATAGCTACAGGCCTGAGGGGGGGGGCTGAAGCCAGCGGCACCATAAGGCAGGTAGGTTACAGTCTGCTGGGAGAGGGAGCTCTGGATGATGTACGGATCATAGCAATACTGCTACAAACAGGAAGCAGTGTCATACAGATTATTACACGCTGTTACACTGACTAAGCACACAGGTAACATCAGAAACCATAGCAGGTAAAATAGGTTCTGAACTGGTGTTCTAAGTAAAAGTGCTTCTAAAGGTTCTGTTGACATGAACTTCTCACCAGATGTTCATCCGGTCCACACATGTAAAGAAATCAAACCACATGAAGTGATGTGTAACATAATGACTCGGGTGGAAAATGAATTTAGACTCGTCCTAAAATCTATTTATTCTTGGTCCCAAAGTCTTTGTTGCAGCTTCCAGACGCCTCCTGAAGGAGAAACTAGTCTCAGGTGTGATTCTGGTCTTCAGATTCTTCTCTGACCTCTGACCTTTAGATCTCTCCATAGATGTTCTCTAGGATTCAGGTCAGCTGATTGGCTGCAGCTTGATGTTCTCTCTCTGTAACCAGTAGAGAGGTTGTTGGCTGTGTTTGGGATCATCGTCCTCCTGGTTCATCGTCATCCTCCTGGTTCATCGTCATCCTCCTGGTTCATCGTCATCCTCCTGGTTCATCGTCATCCTCCTGGTTTATCATCATCCTCCTTGTTCATCTTCATCCTCCTGGTTTATCGTCATCCTCCTGGTTCATCGTCATCCTCCTGGTTCATCTTCATCCTCCTGGTTCATCGTCATCCTCCTGGTTCATCGTCATCCTCCTGGTTTATCGTCATCCTCCTTGTTCATCTTCATCCTCCTGGTTCATCGTCATCCTCCTGGTTCATCGTCATCCTCCTGGTTTATCTTCATCCTCCTGGTTCGTCGTCATCCTCCTGGTTCGTCGTCATCCTCCTGGTTCGTCGTCATCCTCCTGGTTCGTCGTCATCCTCCTGGTTCCTGGTTCATCGTCATCCTCCTGGTTCATCGTCATCCTCCTGGTTCATCTTCATCCTCCTGGTTTATCTTCATCCTCCTGGTTTATCTTCATCCTCCTGGTTCATCTTCATCCTCCTGGTTCATCTTCATCCTCCTGGTTCATCTTCATCCTCCTGGTTCATCTTCATCCTCCTGGTTCATCTTCATCCTCCTGGTTCATCTTCATCTTCCTGGTTCATCTTCATCCTCCTGGTTCATCTTCATCCTCCTGGTTCGTCTTCATCCTCCTGGTTCGTCTTCATCCTCCTGGTTTATCTTCATCCTCCTGGTTCATCTTCATCCTCCTGGTTTATCGTCATCCTCCTGGTTCATCTTCATCCTCCTGGTTTATCTTCACCCTCCTGGTTCATCTTCATCCTCCTGGTTCATCTTCATCCTCCTGGTTTATCTTCACCCTCCTGGTTCATCTTCATCCTCCTGGTTTATCTTCATCCTCCTGGTTTATCTTCACCCTCCTGGTAGAGGCAGCAGCTTTTGATCCACTATGTTTCCATTAATGAAGCGTTCCAGAGCTGAGAACCAGACCCACACCACGATGCTCCACCTGTTGGTCTGGTGTTTTAGGCTGAATTGCAGTGACCTCTGACCTTCAAACATGGTGTGTATTATGACACCAAGAGGTCATTCTGGTTTCATGTGACCAGACTAGATCCTCCCAGTGTTTCTCAGGCTGGTCTAAATGTTGCTCAGCAAACTTTAACCTCTCCAACCTGTTGTTTCTTCATCAATGAAGTCTTGGTGGTGAGCTGCTACAGGACATGGAGGTTGACTTCATTGCTTTTTGGTGCTTTTTTTAAACTATTGTTCAGCTAATCCCAGGTCCTTCTGAAACTCTCCACTAGTTGACCACTAGTGGTCCTTGGCTGTTGGACAACTCTTCTGACATGGAGCATCTGGATGTGGCTGGTTTATGGTGAGAGGACGTTCTTTCCTCTTCCTGATTCTGACCCCAACAGGCTCATCGGAACCTTCAGTAGTTTAGAAATTCTTCTGAAACCATCTGGATGTTTAGTAAAAATAAGGTTGTGAAGGTCTTGAGAAGCTCTTAGGTGCGTTCGAGATGAGCCAATTCTGCGCAGATCCGATCACCGGTGATCGGCGCCCACTGCATGCCGGTTAGATTTCCGTCCGACTTGACGCCGACTTGCTCTGATGTCATGCCTACGTAAGCAACGATAACCTCGTGAGATCAAGGCGGCCGCAGATTTTGGAGCAAGGCGCTGCAGTTGCTCTCCACCGGCTGCAAAACCGAGGGCATGACGGGAAACGCCTGGCTCTCACCTGATCTCAGATCTGATTGGTTCACGTTGTGATCCAAACATCCTGTGGCAAAATGCGAAATGTTATTTTTATATATATATATTGTAAATACATGCCACGTTGATGATGTCAACTATAAAGGCCACAGTGAGAAATGTGATTTGTTTCAGAGTTTTCAGTAGGAACTGTTTCCATTTTCTATAAAGTTCTAATAAAACTACTGTCTGATTTTTATAATCATATCATTTAGTACAGAGCACCATCTTGTTTATTTTCTTTGACTGATATGATCTCTCTGGATATGTCTATTATTTTGTTTACTTTAATGTTGATACTTTATATTGTTCACTCTTGAATTTGTTTTGAAATACTTTGAACTTCAAATAAAGATTTTGGAAAAAAAAGGAAAGTCATCTGCTATTACGGACATTAACGCGATATCTTCAGCCATATCATCACCCACGAGCAACATTTAGGAAAATCTGTCTGACTTTTGGCCGCGCCCCCTGCTGCGTCCGCCTGCTCTCGTCTGTTTTCCAGGCGAGGCGCAGTTCATCTCGAACAAGCCCCTTATCATGGATGTTTCTCGTGTGACACCTTGGTAATGAGACCCGTTTCTAGAGGACATCAGTGGGACAGAAGTAGCTGCTATCGTTTAAAAAGCAGGATTGTTTTCTAATTACTGATGGATTTCTAATGGTGTCACAGCTTTCCAGGTCTTTTTACACCTTCCCTCTTCATGTGCTCAAAACTTTTTCTCGTTCCGTTTTATTACACATAACTTAATGTAGACACGGATGGTTTGATTTCTTTACATGTATGGATCGTTACCGATATCTGGTGAGACTTTCTAGTCAATAGAACCTTTAGAAACAGATTTACTGAGAGGACTTTTTTACCTGCAGTTTTTATATAGAAAACTCAGATAAGTCTGTTTTAGAATAAACTAAATTCTATGATCAGTTATTATTAGAGCCTGAAAAACTCCATTCTGTTTTTACCATTCAGAATTCTATGTTGTCCAGAATGTTTTGAATGAGTGTCACTGGACTCTGTCCACGTTTAATTAGTTTTATCAAATTTGAATTACACTGAAAAAGAGAACATTGGTCTAACCTAAAAAAACAGGGGTCTAACTTTAAAAAATTGAAGTAATCGGTCACAAGTAATTTAATTAGGTTTATCCAAGTTAATTTTTTAAAGTTTACTTTGAACAAACTTAATAAATTAACTGTGAAAAAACTTAATTTAATTACTTGTGACCGATTACTTCAATTTTTTAAAGTTAGACCCCTGTTTTCTTTTTACAGTGTAGGTAAAAAAGACTAAAGACAATTTACCAAGGTCATGACCCCCATCCGATCCAGCTCTCTGTTGGGGCTGCGGGGGATGCGTCTGGGGGTGGAGTGACCTGAGCTGGGTGGGGAACCCGATGAGCCCACACACAGAGACGGGGGGATGGAGCTCAAAGAGCGGAACCGCCCTCCAAGACCGTCGCTCCCGCCCACTCTGCCCTCTATCTCCTCCGCCCGGATGGTGGTGCTCTCCTTCTCCTCCTGGATCATCCTGTGACGGGAATAAAAGAGTGGAACTAAATCCAAACAATCTGATCTGAAAGCTCGGAGTTCCCGGTGATCGTGACGATCTCTTTTCCTGCAGTTCTGCTGTGTGCGCAGCTGCTGGTACCTAATTTCATTGTTGATGGCATCCAGCTGCTCCTGCAGCATCAAGGCGAGGGTCTGTGCATCAGCCTGACCAGCGGGGGACAGCAGGTCCACCGAGCTGAAGATCGTCTCCCGGTCTTCCTCCAGGTCGGAGACATCCATGTCGCTCTCAAAGGCCTGGGCCACGTTAGCGAGCACGTTAGCCTGCTGCATGCGCTCCCACTCCTGCTCATTCAGAGTCTGAACCTGGATTAAAGTACACAGGTAGAAAGCAGAGGGGAGGCAATGATGGAGTCATGACAGGAAACAGATCAATGATCAGATTGTCCACAGGTGCTGCCTATTATCAGACATGCAGACTTACATGTCGCTGATGTCCACAACGAAAGCAAAGAAAAAGAAGCAGAAAAGAGGAAAATGGTCAGAAAGAGCTCAAACACTGGAGTGGAAAGGGGAAGACAAAGATCATACATACGGGAAGGGGCGAACCTAGAGATGCTTCTCATTTCAAACACCAGCTAACCGGATATCTCTCTCTGTAATCATTATGTTTGTTTACCTCAGCTGACACGTCACTACGGCATGTAGCAGCTAGGCAAAGCTCACCTTTGACGGCTCGTCCCGGAGCGCTGCCACCCGTCCTTTCTGAGGTCGTCTGAGGACGAGCGCGCTGCCGTAATGTTCCGAGTTGCTGTCCATCATGGAGGAAGCAGACACTGGATACCTGAAATCTGGAGTGCTGCCCAGCTGAGAGCGCCTGAAATCACAAATCCCAGTTAGCACGACTAAAGACAAACGAGAGGTTAAAGAGCTGGTGACTGGTTTACCCGTGCAGTAAGGAGTTACTCCTGCTCCTGCCCTGCTCGCTCTCAGCCCTCATCGTCTCAATCTGGATTAGGAGCTGCTCCTGCAGCAAATCACACGCACACAGGGAAAAACTAAACTTCCTGGAGAACCAATTAGAAGCAGGAATCTTCTACGTTTACACATGACATTTTAACACCCATCTTATTAAATACAAACAGTATAGACCCACAATTTAAAGCTACTTTACCTTTAAAATCATGACAAAATGTTTCATCATTCTATATATAAACACATACTACAGTTTACTCTGTAGCACTTCAGTTCATAAGTATTAGACAAAAACAAAACAACTTTATAGTTCTGTAACAGAAAATTACTGTTTTCTGTTCAGGGTTAAACAGAACTATTTCAGCAAAGCAATAAATAAAACTGAGTTGCCAACTAGGGTTGGGCGATCAGACGAATGTATCGACCATCGGCGATGGGCTCAGCCAATCGCCTCCCATTTTTCAACAACAATTTATTCGTCCCACTATAAATTAATTTCTTAATTATTAACAGCGTTTGGTTGAAGTCAAAGGACGCAGCCCACGTAAAAATAATAAATAATGCTCTTTTTAAACGTTACACACAAACTCCTCCCAGCTGCAAGCAGCAGCTCCTTTTTCCTCCTCCTCCCCCGAGAGCTGGCGGAGCAGCGGTGTTTCCTCAGTCCGTAGCAGACAGACAGAGAACGGCAGCAGCTTGTGTTCAGAAAATAAATGTATCTAAATAATATCTATGGTGTGGTGGGGAGGAAACCATCAGAGACTGGCTTTGTTCCAGTTAAACCGTGTTTATGCGTCGGCTACCGGTGCGAGGAATATTTAGCGAGTCATAACACCGATCTGGTGTTCAACTGTCTTCAGCTAAGTCTGATAAACGACAAAAACAACATGAAACTAAAACTGAAATACGAATAAAAACCCCTTCAGTGAACGTCGCTTCCATAAAATAAATCTCCGCTGCAGTTTGAAGTCTTTTTGAGCGATTTTGATGACGGAGCAGCAGCAGCTAGCTGCTAGCTCTGTGTTAGCTTAGTTAGCACACAGCAGAAGGGTAAAGTAATGGTAAGCCAAAGTAGCCCCAAACAGGCGACGCTGTGTTTTTTACAACTATTTCCTCAATTTTGGGACTTCTGAGTTCTAATTTGGCAAATCCATTAGTGTGTGTTCACATTGCTCCGCCCGCAAATATGTCAACATGTCACCTGCGCCAATAAATCGCCCATCGTCGATTTTTGGACTGACGATGGACAATTGGAAAAAAGTTACACATCGCCCTACCCTATTGTCAACCCAGTGGGAAAATGTTTGATGTCAATCCAATGCCTAAAAAAAATTTGAATTGCATGAAAACAAATTAAAGGGGGAATGGACTTCTATGCACCTCTCACGGGTCTGACAGAGTTTCTGGTTTTCTTTTCCGACAATCCGCTCACTGCGGTCAGAGCTGCAGCAGGTGGGGGGGTGTGACGATGGAGGCGCTGCTCTGTGCACTCCGGTTATAATATTAATGTTCATTAGCTCGTATAAAAGTCCAACACGACACGTTATCTTAGACAGAAATAGATGAGTCGGGTTGCTCCATCAGAGAGGAGAATGATCCAGCTGACAGAGAGGGATGGAGGATCCAGAGACTGGATCTGATATCGCTTTAGTTTCATGAGTTTACATAAATCCACATTATTGGTCATCTTTCACATCTGTCGGTGGTTTTATGGACGATTTGTCAAGTCCCAGCAAGTGACGAAATATAAAAATATTGTTGTCCAGTAACACATCTTTCATTAGAAACTGCTTAACCTGCATGTTCCTGTTATCAGTTTAAATAAAAGCATCAGTCAGACTCACGTCGGTGTTGGTCAGATTACAGGGAGCCACTTCAGAGGGCTGAAGAGCCACGCGTGGCCCCGGAGCCCTCTGAAGTGATTCAGCCAGGAAAGATTTCAGTGTTACACAGGGACGATGGATCACCTGATGCTGTTGGATTTTGGAGCTCAAACACAATTTACAGACACAAAACAGCAAAAGTTGTGTTTGCTTGAAGCGCAGTTTGTTTTAGCTTTTCTTCAGCTGCTGGTTCTCTGACTTTTTCAAGTAGAGGATGAAACGGATAGTGTTGTAATCAGTGGAGCCTGAGCTGGTTTGGTTTTCACTGAATCATCTGTATTTTTTAAGCAAGCATTTTTAGCATCTCTTTGCTGTTTGTCAGACATATAAAGGTGTGTAGAAGCAAAACAACATTTCTATTTAGGCTGATAGAAGCGAGGACGGCGTGACCGCTGTGTCTTTATTTTATCTGTGTAGAAACTGTATTTTAGACTGGACTATCTAAAATATTATCTTTCTCCTCTGGGTGGTGGGTGATGATCAAATCTATCAGCGAGGCCACATTTCCTGTTAAACCTGTCAGATACAGGAGGTGCTGATGGTTCTTTACCTTCTCATGGTGAGATTCTTCGATCAGCTTTTTGGTGTGTTCCAGTTCTCTTATCAGGGAGTTCTACAAAGAGACAAACACACATCAGGATCTGACTTCCTGCAGATTTTGATTGGTTCTGTTGTCAGCTTTAGAACACACATCAACAGCAGTGGACAGAACTCAGACTTGTGTCCCTGTTCTGAATATTAAATCACCTTATCCTCCAGCGCTGACATCCTCTCTTTGAGGTGAAGCTGCAGCCTCTCGTTGGACTCTGACAGGAGCTTATCGACCGTCTCAGACAGGCGTCTGTTGTGTTCCTCGTTCATCTTCTCTCGCTGCCGTGCCTACAGGAACAACACGACGTTTTATAATAGAAATAACACTTATTTCATTTTTGTAAACATTTCTACTTTGAAACTGTGACATTTTTGTTGTTTTTTATGTTTTAATTGTATTTTATTTAGCTTAGTTAACTTTCTAAATTGTTGGTACTTTAACTTAAAACCTTAATTTATTTTATTTAGTTATTTATTACGTTTCTGAACATTTTCCTTTTAAACATTTACATTTATGTTTTTAAAGTTATTTAATTAGATTAATCTTATTTGATTTTGTTTATTTGTTGTTTTTTATTATTGCATTTTATTACAAATTGTTTTCTATTGTTTTATACATTTTAATTCATTTTGCATTATTTTTTATTTAATAGTTGATTTCATTTGATTTCATCTTATTTTATTTTTTAATTTATATTGATTTTGTTTTGTTATAAAATTTATTAAATTTCTCTTATGGTAATGTAGTCTAGTGTCTGTTGCCATGGTGATTTAGTCTAGTGTCTGTTGCCATGGTGATGTAGAGTCTAGTGTATGCTACCATGGTGATGTAGAGTCTAGTGTCTGTTGCCATGGTGATGTAGAGTCTAGTGTATGCTACCATGGTGATGTAGAGTCTAGTGTCTGTTGCCATGGTGATGTAGAGTCTAGTGTCTGTTGCCATGGTGATGTAGAGTCTAGTGTCTGTTGCCATGGTGATGTAGAGCCTAGTGTCTGTTGCCATGGTGATTTAGTCTAGTGTCTGTTGCCATTGTGCCATTATGTTTATTGTTAGAATCATTTCTAGAACAAAAATTGTGTTGTAGGCCATCAAAGGGTCCATCATCTTAAATTAAAAGGTGAGATGCTTTAATCATGACTTGGTTTAAATCACTAAATAAAAATTTTAAACTTCAAGTTTTGCATCGTTTCTCACCCTGAGCAGTTCCTGGTTCTTCTCTTCCAGCTGGGCCTCTAACTGCCTCAGACTCTCCTCCACGTTACCATGGCGTTCTTCTGCCTGGAAGCAGAGGACACGAGTCAAAACTTCAGTCATCTGTAAATTAAGAGTTCTGAGAATTTAATATGGAAGTAAACAAGGAGCAGCATTCATCCAACCTGAAGAAGGAACAAAAACAAAGCAAAAGACAGCAAAGCAGTTTGACCCACAAACATTTAGAGGGATGTTTTGGTCATCCTGAAGAGGCTTCTAACAGTTATGTATCTACAATAAGGACTTTTTAGAGCAAGATCTGTTTTAAATACCTGAAAATTAGCAAATCTGTCACTGATCAGCAGCAGTGTCTCTTTTGATCTGACTAGTAATGAGTATTGCTCCAGTCAGAGGACTATTTACTGTTTCTAGAGACTCCTCCCACACTGAGTGATGTCACCGGCGGGTGTGGCCCTTACTGTAGATAAATACCTGATTAAACTCCACTTCAGAACAACCCAAATACCAACACCTCCCTGAACACAGATCCACCATCAAAACAAATCACAAATTTACAAATATTAGTGTGTACAATAATATTCATGACTAAGACAAGTGTCTGACATGTCGTCTGATTTAGTGTACATCCCTGTAATCAAACCCTGTTCCTCATTTAGCTGAAGGATCTAAAAACACCTAAAGCACAAAAAACCCTGCATCCAGCCCCAGAATACCGCCACTGTACGTAACCAGGAATGTCTTTAACCCTTTAACTCCCACAACAACAACAAAAGCAACGAAACTGCATCGTTTATCAGTTTGGAGCAATACGGGTTGAATTATATTGTTGATTAGTAATAATGGAAAAATAAAGTGTACAGTAATAATAATGTAAGGAAATATTCAAACAGTTCCATATTTTTTATAGTAGGTTTTTTTTCCCGGTTAACTTCAATGCATGTTTCAATAGGATACATGGAATAAAATGTGCTCCAGCAGCAGTTGACCTGCCAGTTAAAGGGTAAAATGTTCAACAACAGAATGGTTGTGTATTAGTTTACGATGAAAGGTGTTGACTTGGTTAAGTTCAGCAAAAAGGCAAAGCTGAATCTCCTGGGTGCTCATTTATAAAACTTGCTTACGCACAAAATGGGTCTGAAAGTTGCGTAAGCCATTTTTTACTCAAACTTTGGGATTTATAAAAGAAAACGTAACAGAAAAATGTGGCAACTCTAATCAAACTTTGAACCTTGCGTAAGCACTAGTGATGCGCGGGTTGTCTTTTACCCCGCGGGGACCGCGGGTCGGGTTGGGTCGGGTTAATAAATTTTTACCTTCAGTGTGGGGCGGGTTCAAATCAGGGGTTGCGTTATCGGAAAAATTTCCATCTGTCCGTTGTCTTCCTCCGCTTATCCGAGGTCGGATCGGGAGGGAAACAGCTGCTAGGCGTCCCTCTCCCCATGCAGCCACCTTGGACAGCTCCTCCGGGAATCCTAAGGCGCTCCCAGATAAGCTGAGAAATACATCCCTCCAGCCAAATTTTCCATTATTGTGTGTGTGTGTGTGTGCGTGCGTGCGTGCGTGCGAGCGCGCACACAGACCCTCGCTGACAGGGAGCGTCTGCAGCAGCAGCAGCTGTAGAGACGTCCTTTCTCGCTCTGCTACCACTGTGGCCTCATTTATAAAACTTATAAAATAAATATTATGATTTATTATATTTTATATAAAATTAAAACAAAAAAATGGGTCGGAAAGGGAGTCACTTTCTCCGCAAACTTTAGGATTTATAAAAGAAAACGTGACAGAAATTATGTGCTCTGCAAACTTTGCATAAGCACGTTTTAGAGACGGTAAAAATAAAACTTTTTTTTTGGAGACGGTCAGACTAAATAGCGCTTTCAGTCAATATAACGTATTTTTAATGAGGCGGGGCGGGTTCTAAAAATAGACGCAGCGATGCGGGTCAGAAGTTTTCAAATGTGCAGGACCCGCGGGTCGATAAAAACCCTGACCCGCGTGTCACTAGTAAGCACCTGTTGGAGGCGTGAAACCTGTCAGAGCAGCTGGTGAGATGAAACATGTTGAATTTATGACACAATTAAAGACTTGTAGACCCTCACACACACAGAACCAACAATCCGTCTCTAAAAAGAATAAAAATTAAAATCTGAATGAAAATATGTCGCATTTTAGAATAATATCCCATTCTGTTCATCCAGTCGTCTTCAGATTATAGAACAGCTGCTCTGATTGGAGCATTAATTGTGATTTCTGAGACTTAGGAATCCTACAGGGACACTTGTGCGTAATGCGCTGGATGAGCTGCAGCTCAGCCAGCAGGCAGACTCCGGATGAATGGGAGAGAGTTTTTAGAGATTTCTAGATAATGACTGGACCACCGATCAGCTGATAGATTCATTAGAGCATCCTATGGATCAACTGGGTCCAGTATTAGATCAACAGAACCATCGGAACCAGTAAAACCCGGTGTCCGTTCTCAGGTTCCCTTCAACCAGCGATTGATCCAACAGGTTGACTGTTTGATAGGATGAACAACATGACGTGTCTTCCTCTTTGGATTCCATTAAATGTTGTCATTAAACGTTTCTCTGAGATCTTAGATCTACACCATCTCTCTGTCAGACTGACAGTCAGACTGACTCTCTGAACACTTTCGTGTCTCTAATCCGTCAACATTTCACCTCCTAATAAAACATTTTTCCGTCCATCCACCACAAGCACCTTGAGTTTCAGCCTCTGTAAAATCACGTTTTCTAAACCTCTCCGTTGTCACGATTTACTGTTAAAAGCCAGAAACCCACCGGCCTATGCAGATGTAATTATTCATGAGGTACTTAGCATTGACCGTATATGTCAGAATGTGGGTGTGTAGGAGGAGGGTTCTGACCCAAAACCAGCTGAGCACAGTTCTAGGTCTGAGAGCGATTTATAAAGCAGAACTGCGTGGATCTGTGCGTCCGCAGGGTTTTATTAATCGGTACCTGAAAATATTTTGCTGAGCTTAAGCAAGTTTTAGTAAGGATTCTACGCAGAGTTTTATAAATGAGCACCCAGGTGTTTAACAGAAAACAGGTCTACCTTCTGAGCTTTGGGGTCTTTAGGGCCACACAGAGCACACTGAGGGTCGGAACATGAAGGAGCAGCATGACGACAAACAACACAACGAGTAACACACAGGAGAGGATAAGGTGTTTAACTTTAATACTAATAATCACAGGGATGAGGGGAAGACAACAAAAATATGTTAGTGAGAAGGGATTAAACAATATTATAGAGACCTGCTGTGCATTACATGAAAATTAATTTAGTTAAAATGAGCAGAGATGCTGACATGAGCGAACCCTAAAAGACAAGTGACAGTTTGTGGCAACGCGGAGAACATCAGGATGAATTTTAAACATCTAAGTGGTCCGTCATGTTCTATATGATGAGTGTGAGCCACAGAGGAAATGAGTCAGCAGCTGACTCATTAAAAATGCATCAAGGGAAAAAGCCTGGGTGGCAAACAACACTCCAGTGGTGCCAGAACCTAAATGTCATTCATTACTAACCAATCTTTAACGTAAAATATTATATTAAGCTGGTAATTACTTGCAAAATTTGGGGGTTTTAATTATATTCTTGTGGATTTTCTTTAAAAATAAGATGTGAATTACAAATGTGATGCATTATCATAAAAATAATTATTATTATTAATGAGGCTGTAATGGTTATTGAAGAGAAACCCCCTTTTTTATTACACACCTTAAAGCGATGCAGTTTTGCTTGTTTTGGGCGCCCTCTGGTGTCCGTTTTAAATCACTGCATTAAAAAGTTACCAGATCGTTTCAGCTTCTAAACGCCTAAATCTACCTGTTGAAATGTCTCCTCAGCCTTCATAGTTTTCTACAGGAGCGGTTATTTACTCCTTCAAAGAAATCAGCTGTGTTCAAGCAGGGAGAGATGGGAAAAAATCAGGAACCATGAGCTTATGAACCATGAACAATGAGCTTAACTTAACAGGTTAAGGACACGTGACTTCCTGGGTACCGTGACGGCGACAGAGATCTTGCAATCGTGGTATTCTGGATCTGATCACCAGATGGGGCTAAGTGACTTTTCATTAACTCTGTAAAGAGTCAGATTAGCACAGACTGGCTCAAGGAGAAGATTTAAAAATATGAAAAAGTTGCATATTATCACTTTAATTTAAACATAGGAACTATTACAGAAGTTCAAATATCATAAATGAAAGTCATTTTATTTTTTATTTGGACAAAACTACAAGAACCCAAGAACCAAGAACCTCTGCTCTGATAAACGACGTCACTGTCTGAACACACACGTCATTTCACTGCAATTCTCAGCCGTCCTAAAGGACTTGTACCCGTCACATCGTACGATGGAGGATTTATGACATGTCACGCTGTACGACTCCTTCCTGTGTTATTGCAAACATACTGAATGCAATAAAGTTTATTCAAACATCAGTAGGAGCTGCAGCGATGCAGAGTTGTGCCACAAATGTGTGACAGAAATAACAGAAAAGCAATGGATGCAAAACAGCAGCTCGCTTTCTCTCTCTGATTGTTGGGTTCTGACTCTAATGTCGCCAGTGTTCAGCTAGTTTCACTTCTTTGTTGATCTACGTTTATCTTAGTGTGATCTGTTATGTTTTGAACTGCTTGGGCTCCTATTGGTGGTAGCTTTTCTGACGGTGTTTGATTTCAGTCGCAGCGCGTCGTGAGACTGCAAGATCTTGCGTCAGTGATGCAGTCACACTGCACGAACACAGACCACCAATTTAAAGAGACAACCAGAGGTTTTTTCCTACAATGTTCTCACAACCAAAGACTGTCTGTGACGACCGATAATCACACAGTGTGAACTCGACTTTAAACCAGTTAAATCTGCAGCTTTAGTTTTGATGCTCGGGTTTTTTGTTATGTTTTTGATGGTATATCAAAGGATGGTTAGAAAACTTTCACTTAAATACAAACCATGAGCTCAACTCAAAGCTAACAACGTGGTGAGTTTACAGTGGATAGAAACAGGAGACGTATCTCTATAAATAGATCTCTGTGGGTATTTGAGGAAACAGAAACAATAGTTCCTCTGCAGCTTCCGCAGGGAGTTCCTGGATGTTTGACTGCTGAAAAACCACAATAATCCAAGGTAATTATGGTCAGTCCTATCTAATGAATATACCGGTTTATTTTTGTTTATTCCAGGCGTGTCTAACTCGGCTTTATGAGTGGAAAAAACTAAATACTTGGTCCAAGTTGAGGACCAACCTCAGGTTTGTACTTTTTTGAAAGAAAACAAAAATTTAAAAAGCACTTTTGTACAGTGCTTTTCACAGTCATGGACTCCAAAACACTTGACATTACAGACGAGGCTTATATCAAAATATTCATTCATATATATGAACCTTTTCGTAAGATATGCTGTCAGAACTACCTGAGTTTGCAGGGGATTCTTCATGTAAATAAGAAAACATAAATAAAATTAAAATAACCTGAAACCAGAAAGTACTAGCAGGTGTTCTGTCTGGATCCTCATCAGAGCTCCAAGCTGGTCCACCTGACTCAGGAGAGATCTCAGGTTCCCCGTTAGGATGGATGAAGTGATGGTTTAAACTCCCTCTCTCTTCTCATTGCTCCTGCTCTACACCCACGTCTCCTCCTTTTTTAACTCGTCTTGGATTCTGGGTCACAGTTTAGGTTTTATTTGAACTCTTTAGATGTCACTTAGCTGCTCCCTCTTGTAAACAAGTCCGTTCCTGTCAATAGCCTCGTTTCCACTATCGGAACTTCGGGGTAATTACTGTGAGGGAGAAAGTGACCGGGACTTTCCTGTGGCCCAGCCCTCTCAGCTGTTGTGTCTCCATTACAGCCCCCACCTTTCCGGAACTTTTGTAAGACGTCAACATCGACGTCACTGACAAGCGTAAAGGCGCGAACAGACAAGGAAGTGGAGAATAATAAATAGATCAACGATGGATGAAGAAGCGATGGTTGCGGCGTATTTCTCTGTTTTATACATCGTGATGGGAGTGCTGAACAGAAGGATGAGTATACTTCATGACGAACTAATCCAACCTCGAAGACACGGTCATTTTACAAGCTCTGACAACAACACACAGGTCATTTATCTCGGCGCGGTCTGCTTTCATCATTTTCCTTCATCCCACAACCAATCAGCACGAGTTAACCACATTTCCCACTCCGCGAGTCTATCGGGCCGATCCGAGTACCTGCCCCTGATCAGGGACTCCGTTGGTCCCTGAAGACGGCCCTCTCGAAACAGCCCGCATCAATGGAAACAGTCACGCGCCGCAAAGTTCCGGTAAAATTACCCCGAAGTTCCGACAGTGGAAACGGGCCTATAGTTACGCATCATAACAAGTGGCCCAAAAGAAGAAAACAGCAAAAACCTGTCAAGCAGAACTGCGTTCAAACTAGATCAATAAAATCTACATTAAGAAATGGAATGTTTTCAATCTGAAAAACAAACAAAATATCCCAAATAAAAAAATCACTTCACAAAACCGAGCTGCTGAAATGATGAAATGAAAACTGTTCATCTAATAATTCCCTCACTGAAAACAGAACTGATTCAATCGTTTGTTTGTTTTATCCGTCTTCTGACAGAGTTTATAATTTATTATCCAACCCAGAAGAGGTTCTGTTTAAGTAAAACAGAACTATTATTCAGTCAATGTGTACAAATACAAACAGATTACAAAGTCTCTTTGTTCAAACCATTTAAAGAACCACCTGGCAGCAGGTATTAGTACCTTTGTGAGGGCAGCGACCCTCTGGGCCAACTCAGCTTCCACCTCAGGAAGAGTCTCTGCTTTACGGATGGTCTGCTGCAGCTTCTGCTCAGCCAGTTCCAGCTTCTCCTGGAGCTGCCGGCTTCTTTCCTCAGACTGCAATAAACAAACAGTCGTTAGCAAAGACGCTGCAGACTCATCTGTCCCATAGTCTGACCTCAGCGTTCACGTTTGACTCCACAAAAGAGTGGAAAGACAAAAGCCTGACAGGCAGCGAAAGGCAGAGGGAGACAAAGGGAGGCAGAGGGAAGAGACGGGTGGGCAGGAAGTGAAGAGGAGACCATTCAAAGTGAAACACAAAGAGACAAAAAACAGAAGAAAAGAGGAGGAAGACGTCTCCATCTCCAGTGACTGGATGAATAGAAACAAGTCCCTGTTTTCACTTCTTTCTATTCAGTTTGAACACAGTGAGGATTCACTGGCAGCAGCCAGAGATCTGCAGACGATTCCATCAAAACACATAAACGAAGCCTTGGTGTCCCACACAACCAGCCGATCATCTGTCTCCAGGTGAGGATCAGGAACCTACCTGTCTGAAGAGGGACTCCTTATTGGCCACTTCGTTCTCCAGCTTGTCATTCAGGTCGTGGACTGACGTGGCCTCCCGTTGAGCGGCGAGGTAGCGTTTCTCCAGGGTGGTGATCCTCTCCTCCATGTCTTCCTTCTGAGCCATTGACTGTTCACACAAACACCTGCATAAGTTTCCTCAGCAGGACACAGTGAAACAGGACGTGTGTTCTGTCCCCCTCACCTCTCTGAGGTCTCTCTGCAGCCTTGTGTTCATGTCTTCAGACTTAATCAGGTCCTTTCGGGCTGTGTCCAGGTCCTCCTCCAGCTCACTGATGCGTGAGACCATGGCAGCCATGCGCTCCTTCATTTGGCCCAAATCAGTGGTCTGTCGGTCCACCACCTCCTGGAGGTCACCAACTTTCCCAAACCCAGGCCCAGACTCCTCTTCCTGACTCAGAGAACCATCTGATGACCGCTGTGGGCACAACAACAAATTCAGTTCACATCCGAGTTCATGTTCTGGTACTAAAAGCATTCACTGATGAGATACTGGACTTAATAATCTGATTATTTATAATTATCAATAAGATTGTCTCACTGTCTGGTTTAGAGCTACAGGTGGAGCATTGCCTGATGCTTGTTTTTGTTCGTCTTCAGCTGCTGGTTTGCGCAATGTGATGAACCTGACACCGTTGTGATCAGTGGAGCCTGACGTTTCTAATGATAAAATGCAGTGGTGGCCAACCCGCGGCTCTTTGCCTGGGTTCATGCGGCTCTTACGTTCATATCGAAGTTTGTGTTTTTATTTAAAGTTCTCATTTTTAACCGACCTGAACCGTCGGGTCATTTAGGATCTAATATTTAAGTTAATTGTTGCCTTGGATTTGATCAGAAGAGAGAGAGAGGCAGAGGGAGAGGGAAGGAATCCTGTGCAGTCTAGCGTCCTGTCTGACAGAGTCACAGCACCGCGCAGCAGCGCCCATAAAGACGCGTTTCAACAGAATTCACCCAAACTGTCAGAACCGGAAGGTTTTTAAACAGTGCTTTATATTTATGACAGGTTTTTTTCCCTTTATCTCTGAATTGACTCATCCCGAACAATTATTAAATTATTCTGCCGATCCCGAATGGGTCGGGTCACGTCGCACCCGTGCACACACACACAGCAGAGATTCACAAGGGGGTGTTCTATGCTTCGTATGTTTTTCATCATCGAGATATAAAATGAGCTAAATCGGGATATGAAATTTTGGCCTAGCGCACGCCCTGTATAGTGCACACCCAAGTCCTGTGCCCCTCTGTAACCATCAGCCTCTTGTTAGTGAAGGATCAGTCCGGTAACAGCAGGGGAAATACCAATTGACCAGAAGCACTCAAATACTAAACTTAAATGGACAGATCGACACGGGACGTCTCCGCGGTCTGGGGATGAGGGCGGTCGTTAAAGTCGCATTGTGGATTATTTCACAGGTTGTAAAACACAGAGGAGGAGGAGCTCCTTTGTTCCCAGAGCTGTGCTTCTTCTCAACTCATAGGTCATGTATATGTGTAGATGTGTGTGTGTGCATGAACGTGCACATGCATATGTAGGCGCATGTATGTGTATGTATATAAATACACACATGTGTATGTGTATGCATGTATGCGTGTATACATATGAATACACATTTAGACGATATGGATATACGGTTGTTTATATGTAAATTAGGGCCGGGACTTTAGCGCGTTAATAACGCTTGATTAATTTGAAAGACGTAACGCGTTAAAAAAAATTAACGTAATTAACGCAACTTGTGTTTGAAGCAAGGCGGAGCGCTTGTCAGCCTGATTTCCTACTGCGCAGACTCAGACAGCTCCCAGCCCGTGTCAATATCCTCCCTTTATCATTCGTATGGGTCCAGTCCACCTAACCTGCTTCTTCGGATGTCATCAGTTCACCGGTCTACCCGGTCGCGGAACTCTCCGCTCTTTTCACCGTGAAAACCGAAAGTAATCGGCGGTGAAACTGGACGGTCTCTAGCCTTTAGATTTATTCCTGCTCCTTTCTCGCCGTACGGTCCGGTTCAGTTCAGTTCAGCACTGAGCAGGTGTTACGGTCCAGTCCCGGTCTGACACCGAGGTCCGAGCGGAGGTTTCAGTTCGGCTCGGTACGAGAAACCCAGACCCTATCTGAAAAGTAAAACCAGTACCGGACCCAGGCGATCCCATTCCCAGACTTTAAACAATAGAGACCTGAGTGACCCGGACCCCTCATTGAAAACGAGGCAGACCGTGGGTCAGTTTGAACACTGCAAAAAATGATTCTCTCATAGTGTTTCCACATGTTGGAAATCTTTTATTACTATTTTAAAACAACACCCTTCTGAAATTGTACATAAAATAAACAAAGATTTATAAAGTACTGTATTTAGGGTCTGTCCAGTTTTAGTCAGGAATTTTTGTTTTCCAACTGTTTTGAACTGAAATGCAATTTAAATGCATTTTTTCATCAATTATAAAAGCTTTAAAAATGATTTATAAAACATTTTGGCATATTTCATGGATGGACATTGTAAACTACATGTAATTTCTTTTTTCTGAAAAGAAGCGATGAATTGCGATTAATTTTTAAATGCGATTAACTGCGATTAATTTAGTTCAGATTTGCGATTAATTAGTTAATTTATTTTAATCGATTCCCGGCCCTAATGTAAATAGATGTGTGACATTGTGTAAATATTCCATTCTGGTTACAGCTCCCTCCACTACCGATTCACACCACGGCGAACCTCGCTGTTCTTTCTATGAAGCCTCTGATTGTGTGTTAGTTGTGTGTTCATAATGATTGTGTTTACGTCTCTGCTTCACTATGCCTTCAAATTGCCCCTCTGGGATTAATGAAGTCTTCTTGAATGTTGAACCCCTGAATATGAATAATTCACAATATGATGCCACTTTAAAAGATGACAAATGTTAAATCCTAAAACATGAAATACAGAGAAATAAAGAGAGAAGTCTGAAAAAACGAAATGGATTTGACAGAATCCTAACGTCTTCACCGTAAGACTTCCTGGAGAATGTGTTTTGTTTGTGGCTGAATGTAAACAACATACCAACATGGGAAGGGAACTAAACAGGAGAGATTAACGATACGCTCACAGATCTGGGACCAAGCCCTCACACCTCCCTGTTATTTTGGTTTCTCACGTCTTATTTTAATGCTGTTGTGTGTTTTGTGGCAGAGGGAATACAGCTCATGGGTGTGATATTAAATACGCTGGATGTTAAATCTAACACAAGAACCAACACTCATCTGTTCCACTAGAACAGAGGTCCCCGGACCGGTACCGGTCTCAGGTCATTTGGTACCGCACTGCAAAAAATAGCAAAATTTTCTGCATTTATAACAATTCGCTATTTTTAAAGGAATCTAGCCAAGCAAATTTTGTTTACCTCATTGGCAGATTTTTTTGCTCAAATCTAGAAAATTTGACCATATTTAAGAAGATTTGGCCTATTTCAAGTAGGGCTGTAAGAATATAATTTTCTTTTTAGACAAAAATAAGTCAAAATGTCTAAAAACAAGGCTATTTTACTTTCTTAGAAATCAGTTTTTGCAGTGCGGGCCGTGAGAATGGCAGAATAAAAACAATTAATTGATATATTGCTCACGCCGGTCCGGACTGGTGCCATACGTTGCAGTATGGAGCCCTCAGCACTGTGATCACCTGCTGACACGCTGCAAAGTGAGCTGAGAAGCTCTACTCCTCACCTCCTGAGTGCAACGGGTCATCATTGATCCGTGATCAGTACAGATCTCTCTCTACTACGGTTTGAACGCACGTGACCCACGAATCCGGCAGCGCTTGCGCATTGCTAAATCGTCCCCGACATCCGGTGCTCATGCTCTCTGAATCTGCTGATAATTGCCCTCTGAGGAAGGCGTTCACTTTCACGTACAGAGGTTCACTCTATCAGACTAGTCATTACTCATTTTAGTTGACCAGAACGAGTGACTGATCATCAACGTCTCTTTCACGTGCGCGGAGAGCGGCTGAATCCTTCATCTCTGTCAGCTGGATCATTCTCCTCTCTGATGGAGCAAACAGACTCATCTATTTCGGTCTAAGACAACGTGTTGTGTTGGACTTTTATACGAGCTAGTTAATATTATAATCGGTAATCAGTCAGGAGCCACAGAGCAGCGCCTCGATCGTCACGCCCCCTAAGCTGTTCCTGCTGGACCTCTGACGGCAGGGAGCGGATTGCCTGACAGAAACTGGGTTATTGCTCTGTTGGAACCGTGAGAGATGCACAGGAGTCTATCCCCCTTTATTTGCTTTTATATGATTCTAAATTTTAATTAAGCATCGGATTGACATCTTGAGTTAAATGTTCTTTGAATTTAATGAGCATTGAGCAGAAAAAAGTTGCACAGTGTTCTACATAAATAGAGAGTAAAGTCATTTGTTTTTTCTTTTTTTTTTAAGTACAAAAAATCAGCAGCAATGAGCCATACTGTAAAAACCCTGAGTTGCTTTTACTAGTTGAGGATTAATGTAACTGGTAAAACATTGAGCACGCCGGGTTCTCACCTTGCCATTAGTGCTTGGTGTGTTTTCAGAGTTGTGGTTGACCTCGCTGGTTCCATCGGCCAGTCCTCGTTTCAGGCTGCTCTGCTCCCTGAGGTACGCCAGCTGACAAAACACCAAACTGTTGTTTAACCCCAGAGTCATCAAATCAATCCGCTACGTACACATTAATCCCAGGTGGAAATGAGGTGCTTCAGTAACTCGATAAAATTTCATCATCAAGTCATTGTAGAATATCAGGAATGTGGCGTCATGTGTTTCACTGAGACGCGGTTCAGGATCAGATCCAGACTCCAGCGTCTCTCTGCCAGACTTTCAGACCAGACCAGCAGACAGAGATTAGAAGAGGAGCAGAAAAAGCAAAGGAGGTGGATTAGCAGCTGGTGGAGTCCAGGACCTGCTGCTGTGGAAGATCATCTCTGTAGACCAGATCCTGAACTGAGATCTTCATTTAACAACCGTGTCTTCAGTCAGAGGCTCCTTCAGATCTGCTGCAACACAGGAGATCCTTCCTGTCCATCACAAACCACTAGAAGACCCTTCCTGTCCATCACAGACCACTAGAAGATCCTTCCTGTCCATCACAGACCACTAGAAGATCCTTCCTGTCCATCACGGACCACTAGAAGGTCCTTCCTGTCCATCACAGACCACTAGAAGATCCTTCCTGTCCATCACAGACCACTAGAAGATCCTTCCTGTCCATCACGGACCACTAGAAGGTCCTTCCTGTCCATCACAGACCACTAGAAGACCCTTCCTGTCCATCACAGACCACTAGAAGGTCCTTCC
>SSNR01000169.1:201769-220062 GCA_006937965.1 Callopanchax toddi | reverse complement strand
TCGTTCTTTTCCGTCACTACCACAGCTATTCTCCCGTTCCTCCTCTTCAGCCTCTGAGCTCAAACAGCCTGTAACATTTAAGGAGTGAGCGGAACTTCACTATTGGCCACAGCAAACACATCCACCCTCCACCAGCCAATGGGAGGCTCTAAACGGGGCCTGGGGTAATTACAGAGTGGCTTCCTCTGATGCAGTCAGAACTAGAAGTCCACATTTCCTCCTCGTGTCAAGCCACTCCTAAACCAGAGACATCAGAAGAGTCCTACCTGGGCTGAGGAGAAAAACACCTGGATTGTTACTCAGTGGTCCAAAGTCCTCTTTTCAGATTAAGTTACATTTTCATGTTATTTGGAAATCAATGTCCCAGAGTCTGAAGGAAAAGTGGAGAGGCACAGAATCCATGCTGCTTGAAGTCCAGTGTGATGTTTCCCCAGTCAGTGGTGATTTGGGGTCATGTCCTCTGCTGGTCCACAGTCAATGCAGCCTCTACCAGGACGCTTTAGAGACCTTCATGCTTCCTTCTGCTGACCAGCTTCATGGAGATGCTGATTTCTTTTTCCAGCAGGACTTGGCACCTGCCACACTGCCAAAGATACCAAAAGCTGCTTCAATGACTATGGTGTTACTGAGCTCTGATTGGCCAGAAAACTGTCCCAAACTGAACCCCATAGAGAATCTATAGGGGACTGTCAAAGAGGACGATGAGAGACACCAGACCCAACAATGCAGATGGCCTGAAGGCTGCTATCAAAGCAACCTGGGCTTCCATTACACCTCAGCAGCTCCACAGGATGATCGCCTCCATGTCACGCCGCATTAACTAGCTATTGCGCCATTAGTCGGGCGCCGCAATCCTCGCCGATCGCCCTACTGCTTGGGTTGCGTACCGGCGAACTTGTAGCCAGTGGACTTCCAGCCAGAGGACCCTGAGCCCCCAGACACGTTACTCCCCGAGCATTGGACAGCATAGCAGCCAGGCTAGTTAAGTACACCCGTATGACCTTTTAATTAACATTTTAGGGTGAGAGGGAGGGTTGTCTTTAGGAGTGTTTTGTAGGTTGTTGCACTGTGACCATTTAATAAAGATCACTGTAAGCACAAACTAGCTGACTTGGTGGTGATTATTTGAAGGTTCTGCTGAGGTGGACAAGGATTCTGTCCCTGCAAACCCATACAATTTTACAATATGAGAGATGTTTTATTTCTACACGTTTATCAGAGTGTATCTGTGAGTGGACAGCTGCTACCAGCAGCTAGCGAGTGTAGATGCTGGTTAGAAGGACTGAGCTGCTCTTTAAGCCTTCAAACCAGAGAGTGGATTAAGAGGGGGTTAATATGTGTGCCAACCTATTAAAGCTACAGCGTAGAAAACCAGAGAAGAACACAAAAGCTTTTCAGGCACAATCACAACCTGCAGCGCTTTGTAACACAGACTACGTAATATCTGGGTTACAACACAATTTAAGAACACAAGGTTTTAATAAGTAACTAGTCAGCAAAGATGGTCAAACTTGAGTTAGAGACCATCTCTTTTTGATGAAGCAACCTTGTGGATTGTTTAATTAAATGGACAGATCAATATTCAGATTTTGATTCTGCAAATCTAAATAAAATAACTCGACTGTGTAGAAAACAAATCAAATGAATAATTAATGATATATATAATAATAATGTATCAGTTTTATATAGCGCTTTTCTAGGTCACTCAAAGACGCTTTACAGAGTTGCATTATTCATTCACACAGTCATTCTCACCGGTGGTGGTAAACTACGACAGACGTCTGTAGCCACAGCTGCCCTGGGGCAGACTGACAGAAGAGAGGCTGCCATTCTGACCATCGGCCCTTCTGACCACCACCAACATTCACACACAGTCACACTCACATTCACACAGGCAAGGTGGGTGAAGTGTCTTGCCCAAGGACACAACGACAATCTAACCCAGCCAGAGCTGGGGATCGAACCGGTGACCCTCCGGTTACCAGACCGGCCACTCTCCCAACTGAGCTAATGCCGCCCCATCACAGTGGTGAACTGTGACTGTTTGACCAGGTCTAAAAACAAAAAAATATACTTCTACACGTCTTTTCACGTCTGATTGTGTAAATGGGGTTCATGGTGCATTCAAATTAGGGGTGCAACGGATCAGAAAACTCACGGATCGGATCGGTTCACGGTTTTGAGTCACGGTTCGGATCAATTTTCGGATCAGCAGAATGAAAAAGAAAAGACAAACTTTGCTCTCTCATTATTTTCTAAAACACTGAGCAACTTTTTTATGCTCAATCCTCATAAATACAAACTGCATTTAACTCAAGATGTCAATCTGATGCTTCAATAAAGTTTTGAATCATATTAAAACTAATTAATGGGGGAGATAGACTCATATGCGCACCTCAGGGTCACAGACCTGCTTCTGTCAAACTAGCGGTCACAGCTGGGGGTCGGGGGTGCGGAGGGGCGTGACGCACGAGGCGCTGCTGACTGAACTCCGGTTATATTAACGTTTATTAGCTCGTATAAAAGCCCAACATAACGTTATCTTAGACAGAAATAGGTGAATCTAGTTTGTCTATCAGAAAGATTCCAGCTGACGGAGAGAGAGACGGAGGAATCAGAGGCAGCGCGCGCAGCAGAGACTGGATATTGATCAGCGATCCTTCGTTCTGGTGTTCTAAAACGGCTGAAGCCAACAGAGTGAACCTCTATACGTGATGCAAAACGAACACCTTTCTAAGAGGGGAATAATCTGCAGATTCACAGCGCGTGAGAACAGAACGTCGGGGATTATGTAGCGACGCACGCGCTCTACATGAACCGCGAACCACGTGCGTTCCGAACCGTAGAGGGTGATCCGTACGAACCACGGATCGATGATGATCCGTTGCACCCCTAATTCAAATGCAACACGTGAAATAAATACTGAGGAAAAAAAACAGCCAGGCCACTTAAATGAGAATAGAAGATATTCCTGACTTTATAAGTTCCTAATGACATGATCAGATTCAGAGTAATCATGGTGACAGATGAAAACGTCCAACAACAAATTTGATCCAAAAACTTGATTCACCTTTACCAATCTATTCAAGTTTGATTTCCACCTAACGGGACGAGATTCAACTTAAAGGCTGAAACAACAAAACGCAATTACAACAACAAACAACATGACAAAGCAGCAAAAAGATGTTAAAGATGTGTACCCCAAAGAAACTGATCCTACAACTGGATGCAAACCAAACAAACAACGTATCATATGACACTCAGGCTCTACAGATCACAACAGTATGGTGGTAATCAACGGTTTAATCACTCCACATTCAAAAATAAGTGAATCAGGAACTAAAGATTAGCAAAATCAAACTTTGCTAGTTTCAGAACTTGAAATTGTATGTTGCTGTTTTGTGACTGTAAATCATGTTTGAGCAACAAAAAAAAATCCACCAGAATCAGGTAATCCATCACCCCCGAGTCACACTGAAATCATGAAACGACAGGCTAACCCTAACCCGCCTGCCTTAAGGCCTATTCCAATGTGTTTTGGTCCCACCCACTTTACACTACAATGTGATTGGCTGATTTCGTTGTTAGTTTCTAAATTAACTCATTCTGCTGAGCCTTTGACCCAGATGTGCCTTCTGTTCAACTGTTGGAAATCCCAACCAATCAGAAAGGACGTTCAAACAATTATCCACCTAGCAACATCAAAATTTAAAAATTGTGATTGGATAACTAACTTTTTTTAATTAGAGACGTATTTTTGTTTAATTGTGGATTCAGAAAATAAATTGAAATCCCATTTAAAATATGTAATAAATAATAGAAAGTATAAAAAATCCAATGTAACATTTTATGCTGGTTTTATTGAGCCATGAAGAACCTGAGGGATCCAACATCCTTCTAGATCTTTTAACAACACAAACTGAGCAAACGTTCTAATAATTTACCTGCTGCTCTGTCTGACTACACTTTCTCTAAAATTATACTTCCTATTTCAGAACTACGTCTATACTCTGGTTTATTTTTAGTTCAATGTTTGAGTGGTGAGACAGAGCTCGCAAAGTAAGGCTTTCATTGTCCAGTAGACCTAATGTTTGCTGTATAAATGACAGTACATTTCTTGAACCTTGGCATTAAACCTTAACGCAGACTTGTTAATCAACCTCAGACTTCTTAAACATTGTGCCATCACAGACGTGTTCTGAAGTGAGTTCAGGACCAACAGACTTCCTACCACCATGATAATGACTAGTTGTTCTTAAAAGCTTAAAGTGAAACCTGACAGTGTGGAGAGCATCTGTTCTCCTATCAGGATGACTCACCATCAAAAACTAACAGCCCTTACAGACTAGCATCCGCTCTGCTCGACTAGGTCCCGCCAAAACCTTACAGATATGGCCCACATGTCCGGTTTTGGAGCCGAGCCCATACTTTTTCTCAGCCCTGCTCCTCCGTGGTCTGAGCGGGGCTACACGGCCGGGCTGCACGCCCACTGCGGACTGATTGGTTGGCTGAAGTCTCGCGCTTACCTACAGTGCAGGCCTCTGATTGGCCTGACGGTTGTCTGCGTCGTTGGACTCGCTGCTGCTGCAGAATGGCTTCCTGCATCATATGACGCATTCGTTCATGCTGTTCACAGAGCTGGTTCCCAGCGCCGGCCACAACTGGAGTATATAATCTCCACAAGGTTATCCATTGTTTTCGCCGTCTGTCCGATCCAGTAGTCTGTTCACAAATGCTTTGTTTGCCAAGGAGTGGCGTTCACGTGTGACATCACGGATTTCCCCACACTACTTTTTCGCAGCACTTTTAAGGTGTAGCCGCCCATCTGCTCGCTCGCTTCCGCATTCCTGAGAAGCCAGTCAAGAATCCTCCCGGGTGTGCGAGGGCGAGCTGATACTATCAAACCGAGCAGAGCGGGTGCTGATCTGTAAGCGCCATAATTAAACACAACAGAGGCGCTTATTCAGAGGTTCGCTAAAGCTAACAGTCAGAAAACAATCTGATAGAGAGAACATTCGTTAACATTTCTCCTATATTACATGAAAACTAGACTTTTAACGACACACATTGAACTGGGTTGACTGAAACCACAGCAGTAGTCCCTGTTCTCCATTAAATTGGAATGCAATAAAGAAATAAAATTAACCCTTTCCACTTGGATATGGCAGGTTTATGATAAAATACTAATCCTGATGCTCCATCTGGTAGCTTTCAGGGCAGAAGTGGTTTGGTGTTGGTCCAGTAAACTAGACCGTCTGTTCTGCTCTGCAGACTTTGGTCTAGCCACGCTCCATTGGAACCTCTGCAGCCCACTGATTGGTCCGGTCAGTCTCGTACCGGGCCAATCACAATGCTCTAACGGTTTGGTGAGCGGGATTAGTCGATGTTGTCAGAGCTTCGACTTTGAAATTAAACAACATGACGGCGGCTCGGGAACTGCTTATGTTTAAAAAAGCTTCGTCATCAACTTTGGATGATATAGATTTGGGTTTTTCTTTAAGACACGAACAGATAGAGGCACTTAAGTTTTTTATTTTGAAAATGGCTGCTTTGCTGAAGGAATATAGTAAAAGGTTTATTTACCAGCTGGTTCTGGTTGTTGCTAAACGGCTCTGATGGTCCTAGCACTATCCAATAGCATATGAGGACAGTTTGACAACCGTTGATCCCGCCCCTATGAATGAGTCTTTTCAAAAGATCGTGGCCAGACTACAGTATATATCCACATATATGGTCTGACTTGCCAGGCTAGTTGGAGTTAAAGGAATACTATGCAGTCAATAGTCTCGTTTCCACTATCGGAACTTCGGGGTAATTTCTGTGAGGGGGGAAAGTGACCGGGACATTCCTGTTGCTCGGTCCTCTCAGCTGTTGTGTCTCCATTACAGCCCCCACCTTTCCGGAACTTTTGTAAGACGTCAGCATCGACGTCACTGACAAGCGTAAAGGCGCGAACAGACAAGGAAGTGGAGAATAATAAATAGATCAACGATGGACGAAGAAGCGATGGTTGCGGCGTATTTCGCAGTTTTTATACATAGTGATGGGAGTGCTGAACAGAAGGACGAGTATACTTCATGACGAACTAATCCAACTTCGGAGGCACGGTCATTTTGCAAACTCCGACAACAACACACAGGTCATTTATCTCTGCGCCGTCTGCTTTCATCATTTTCCTTCATCCCACAACCAATCAGCATGAGTTAACCACATTTCCCACTCCGCGAATCTATCGGGCCGAACCGAGTACCTGCCCTTGATCAGGGGCTCTGTTGGTCCCTGAAATGGCCCTGAAGACGGCCCTCTCGAAATGGCCCGCATAATGGAAACAGTCGCGCGCCTCAAAGTTCCTGTAAAATTAACCTGAAGTTCCGACAGTGGAAACGGGCCTAAAATCTAATTTAAACACTTTAAGGTGATTTTTAAAGATTTTTCCGTCTATCAGTGATAATGATTTACACACAAAGACTAAATAGATGCACACAATGAATGTTTAAATTCCTTGTCTCATCAAATTCAATTTTATACAATTTCAGTTACAGTTCAACTTTGTTGAAAATTCAAGCACCTTCAAAACCTTCCAAGACTTTTTAGGATTTTAAGCTCCCTTATTATAACCCTTACCGCCCCAAATGTAAATAAAACTGTTGAAGAAAACAAAGACATTTTTATTGCTTTTCTCTCCGTGTAGAAGTGAGAGGGTTAAAGCAGCAGTTTACGTGTTGAGTCTGTGGTGTGACGACTGTTTAGCCTTTGGGCCGACTGAATAAAGCAGCACTACGTTGTTCTGTGTCTTTTTCCATTCAAGCCACTAATTCAGCTCACATTTGGCAAAAAGAAACACTTGCACTCCGTCACTTTCATGTCACAGTGTGGAACAAGTCTGCCTTTGTCTTGCCATCTTACCACTGAGCACGCTCAGTTCAGGCCATTGTGCCACTCACCAGAATTCAGACTTTGGTCCCTGCAGTCAACGGAACCCTTTATTATAGGAAAATAAGAAGAAAGTCCCCAATAAACTGAAGTGAGATGCAACTACTTAGCTGACTTTTCCCCACATATAGTCACGCCATCTATTTGTCTACAGATCTGAAAAAACAAAGGAAATGTTCACCCTGAGGACTCTCACTTCCTCCTTTGCTTCTTACTTCATGAAAAAGTTTCTCACTCTGCAGAAACACATTAAATAATATAAACAGACAAGTACCTTTGTACATGGGTTTTTACATGTGCACATAAACGTAAATGATCTTTTTTGATGTTGGTGTTACATGTTTTTATTTAAGGTATTCCGTAGCTTTCCTCCTCCTATTGCCCAACTCTGATTCTTTCCATATGTTCTAACTTTCTGTGTCAGAATAATGTCTGATAATGACCTAATCTAATGGGGTGGCATGTAGCTCAGTTGGTAGAGTGGCCGAAGGGACTTGGCGGGCACAGGTGCATGGCATCCCCGCCTCTGTCAGTGCGCCCCAGGGCAGCTGAGGCTACAATGTAGTTTATCACCAGCAGTGTGTGAATGGGTGTTTGTGTTGTACAGCACTTTGGGAGTGGAGAAAACTCTAGAAAGCGCTCTATAAATACAGAACATTTATCATAATAACTGTCCTGTGAAACACCTCATCACTGAGAACTCACCTGGTTTTGAGACAGCAATTGAGACGTTGAAACAAACTAATGGTCTCATGGTAAACCGTTGAAATTTACTAACAGGTACCACAGTGTTCTTATGCATCAAAGCTGAGCAAAAGTTGTTTTAAATACCTGAAAATTAGCTGCTAATCTGTCACTGATCTGCAGCAGTGTCTCTCCTGATGTGACTAGACTGCCTTAGAGTGATGTCACTGGTGGGTGTAGATAAATAACTGATAGAACGCCACTTCAGAACACCAAAAAATTTCCCTTTAGAACATTCAGAAAATTATTTTGACCTAAAGTTTGAGACATTAATGGTTACTAGAGTTTACACTACAAAGTGTAATTTAAATAAACAGCATCCTATAACAGGAAAAAACGTACACAAATTTTATATGTCTTCACAAACAAATGAGAAGGATATCTGATTTTCCTGGTGGTTAAATCTGTTTGCATGTTTGTAAAAGTGGCTGGAAAATAGTGTCCAACAATATTGGATGAAAACTTTTACACAGTTGAGTAAACGGTCTATGGTGCAAGTCATCCTGAAAATTAAAACACTTGCACACCCATTCTGGTCATGGGAATAAATCATAGAGGCGTATTTCTCCCACTTCTGCAAGTATTGGGACACTTTTCTAAAAATTTTATGAAACTTATGTTTTGAAAGGCTTTGGCTAAAAAGTAAAGAATTAAAATTTGCACTTTTGCGTTTGAAAATTATATATTTCCTGTTCTATATACCCTATATTTTATATGCTGAAGTTACGTTTTTCTATATATGAGGGAGGTTGAGTTATTTTATGTTCCACTGTGATTTCCACTCATTGAATGAATATGGCTAATATGACTATAAATTTTCTGGGACTTAAAAAATCAAATTGATTTTTTTTCTCCAAAAATCAAAAGCCAAGAATGAAGACACAGTAGTGTAATATTTTATCCAGCAGTCCTAATGTTTTCAGTACAAATGCGACCAGAGAAAGAATCCTTGAAACATCAGATGCTCTGAAGGAAACTTAGATTACAAGAAAACTGGATTTATACAAACAAGATGCCATCAGTTTATTATCCTTAAGTTGACATTTAAAAGACCGCTCAGGCCTGGACACAGAACATGTCCACCAGCAGGAAAGAAATCAAAAAACACCAAATAAGCACCGTCTAATAGGGCTCTGCTGGAGATGGAGAGAGCTGCTGACGTGTGAGTGAGCTGGACAGGAATGTTTGTGCATTCCAGTCGAAGAGTCCTCACCAAGAGGGAGGGAACAAAAGAGGAAAACGTTCCTCCCCTTCACCTACTTTCTGAGCCTAGAGACCTCAATGGCACCAGCTTTATTCCTCTTAAGGTTAAAAGGAGCTGATCTCACTGCAGTTATAAATACAGTTGTTTGTTTACTGGTTCTATACCGTTTTACATTAAAGGTTTTAAACAGTTTAATAAAAGATGTTATGTAATAGCCATTTTCCTATAGAATCAACTAATGCATAAAACCTATAAGCTACACAGCCTAGCAGTTAAAATGCTGAGTAATCCTAAAAGAAGAGGTTAAAAGGAGAGCCGATTCAAAATCCCTCAGATGCATCTTTAAAATACCTGTGTTAAAGTCCCTTTGCACATTTATGTCCTCATGAAAAATCAAGTTTTAATAATGTAATGTTATTGATTTTTGTTTATCCTTTAAACCAGCATCAGTCTTAATCATACATATCAAATAAAGATTTATTTTTTTTAACTCTCAAAAGCTAAGTCTCCATTTTGGAGTCTAAAAAACACAATTTGTCATGAAAACTGAATTGTTTATGGTTAAATCTTTACAGACTGATACATGTGAAAGGTTATTAACATTTATTGATTATTATATATATATATATATATATATACACATACATACATACATACACACACACAAACATACATACATATATTTGGGTTGCATCATATTTTATAACATAGTGACATTAAGGGTCCTTTGACCTATTTAAGTACTCATATAGAAAACATTTTTTTATACAATTAAATTGCTTTTATGCTGGTATTTTCATACCTTATTAAAACGTATATACCTCAGTACAACGTATATATCTTAGTACAGGGGTCGGCAACTGGCGGCCCGCGGGCCAAATCCAGCCCCGTGTGTCCGGCCCCCCACGTGTTTCCCGACTGTTTATTTATCTGATCCATGTGTTTCCCTGAGTTTGTGTTTATTTCTGACTGAGTTATTGTGCATGTGGTCATGCCCTGTCCTTTAAAGCCATACTCAGTAGCCAGGTAAACAATGTAACTTTTAACGTTTTTTTTTAAAGCCTCTTAACAACGTTCCAACATAGTATAGCCATAAATATATTGTGGAGATTAAAAAAGACCCAAAAGAAATCAATAAAGTAGTTGTCCCGCAGTTCTCTAAAAACTTCAGCCAATCCTATCGTTTGGACCGAACAATAGGATTGGACAATCCAGCTGTCTGTCTGCCGCATTTCCGCACTGCTTGGATTCACCATTAATCCGCCCGGACACATTTTGGGGCAGAACATCCCGGAAGTGAAAGAAGGACAGAGTTAGCCGGTGGTCAGTGCTTTCATTTTAAGATAAAAATATCAGAGTTCTCCCAAAAAACACCTTTTCAGCTAGCAGAAAACTAAAATGGTTTGGAGGTGAAAAGAGGAAAAGCTGGGGGAACGTTTCTATGGCTGAAGTTAGACTCAGCATTGTTATTGTCGCAGAACGGGGTCCCATGTCCGCGGGAAGGCTGGCGTACCGATTATACCCGATGGGAGGGGTGAGTGCTCCGAGTTGTGTTTCTGTAAACTAGCTAGCGAGACCTAGCTTGTTTACCTGGCTACTGAGTATGGCTTTAACAGTAACATTTAAACATATAATTAAAAGGCGGTCTGAGCCGGGTATCGAACTCAGACCCTCTTGCTCTGAAGTCAGTGTCACTAACCACTAGACTACAGTGTCTGATAGGAAACCACTGAAGTTATAATGGTTATAACTTTTCTTTTTCAGCCTTTCAAGGTTGACACATTGAGAAGAAGACTGAGTTACATTTATATTTCAGTTTAAACATCATCAGCTCTCTGCCATTAAAATCAGGTTCTATGTGCCTCATTACTTTGAGCACCAGCTCAGCACTGCCTACCCAGCATGACACAATCTCCGCCTCCCGTCGGAAAATACATTTGGGAGAGGTGCTAAGATTAATTATAAAAAAAAGCAATTTCTGAGTTTCGAGATGTTGCTCCAAAACACAATAGTCTCATCAAGAAGTTGGACAGAGCTGCTTATCGAGGGCAGAGGATGAAGCAGCGCAGGGCAGCAGGTGGAGTGAAGGAGAGGAGGTATGGAAAGCCATTTTAGTCCAATTTAAATAAATAAGTAAATGCTGTTATTAGAAAACAATCAATAAATACTCCGTGAAATAAATAAATCTCCCCCATAAATGTTTAAAATGTCGTTACTGATAATTAGTAAATACTCCATTAAATAAATTAAATCAAAATCCTAGAGGAAACTCTGTATATGTATATATATTCTCATTATTTTTAATCCATCTATAGTTATGTGGTGGCACAGAGTCAGACCTCTCGACTCCACACAGAAACAGCAACGTGTGCAGCATGACATCACTTTGTCGGAGAGACGCTATTCGTGAAACGCCAGAAAAGTAGAACACAGAAGCAGCTTGAAGCAGAAAGAGTATGTCTGCGGTCTGGAGGTATTATAAAGTTGATCACAACAAAATTGTAAAAGTATCGGATCAGGACTCGGTATCGGCAGATCCTCAAAATCAAATGACTCAGACTCGGACTCGAGGGCAAAAAATCCTGATCGGGACAGTCCTACTAAAAATGTGTTCACTTCAACTTCAAAATGCCTAAAAGCAACACAGTAAGAAAGAAAAAACCTTGCATAAGGAAACAATTGTGAGATGACTTTCTGCTGATGGGATTACAGTCTTAACTTTAGCTTCTGAGTCAGAATAAATCCTCGATTCATTGTGTAGGGGTTAAAAAAAATCCTCCAAAGGGTTCAGCTGTTTCCCAGACCCGACTGGAACTAAAATCCTTAGTTCTGTATTTTAAAATATTATTGAAAAAATATATAAAATATATAAAACAATATATCCATTTTTATGTATGTATACACAAGGGGTGGGACCTTAACGCGTTAATTTTGATTAATTAAATTGGAAAAAATAATGTGTTAAAAAATTAATGTGATTAATGCAGCTTGTGTTTGAAGCAATGGGGAACATTTGTCAGCGTGATTTCCTGCTACCCCGACACACAGATCAGACCTTGACACAGCACAGCACAGCCTGTATCTAGGTCCTCCTTCGGAGGATCTAGCCTACCCCACCCAAGAGTACCTGGCTGCAGACACAAGATGGCAGACAAAGATGGTGGACAGCAACCTCCGTATACCGTACCGGAATTGGTTAGGGTTAGGTTAGGGGGAGGGTTGTTGACCTTGCTTGAAATCCCCACAGCCAATCTAGAAAAAGGATATTCGCTTCCGGTATGGAGAATTACATCACTTCCAGTGGAGAGCTTCCGGTACGGTAGTACGAGAGTGGCTGTCCGCCATCTTTGTCCGCCATCTTGTGTCTGCAGCCAGGTGCCTCTCACCCCACCCGCTTCGGATGTTATCGGTCTATACGCTTTACCTACCCACCCGGTCGCTGAAAACTCGGCCCTCCGCTCTTTACACCATGAAAACCGAAAGTGATCGGCTGTGAAAACAGACGGTTTCTAGCCTTTAGATTTATTTCTGCCCCGTCCTTGCCGAACAGTTCGGCTCGGGACCCGACCTGTCCCAGATCCCGCATTGAAAACGAGGCAGAAGTGTCGCAAGACAGTGGGTCAGTTTGAACACAGCACTGCAAAAAACGATTCACTCATACTGGATGTTTCCACACAGAGGAAATCTTTAATTATTATTATTATTATTATTATAAAACAATACCCTTCTGAAAATGTACTTAAAATGAATAAATAAAATAATAAAGTGCTGTACTGTTAGGTCTGTCAGGGATATTTTATTGTTTTTCTACTGTTTTGAACTGAAATGCATTTTTTCATCAATTAAAGGAGTTTGAGTTTACAATATTAAAGTTCAGGTCTATTATTTGATTCTGTCCTTCACTAAAATTATTTTAAATTTTAAAAATGGCTTTTTAGGGCAAATTATCTTGTTAGTTTAAAATGCAATAAATTGTGATTAAATAATTACGTCAGTAATTAATTCAATAAATTTTTTTAATCAAGTCCCACCACTAATATATATACAGTTATATCAGAAGGTTTAAGGAATTAAAAAATGACATTATCTACAAATATTGACATTGACCATCATAGTCAACATAATCAACTCTGATGACTATTTAATATACAATATTTAATATACATTTTTCTTTTACGTAAAATTGACAACTTATTCTAATTAATGTGTTTGAATGTCCTGAATCTGGACTGAATTATTTAGGTGTGAATTATCCAGGAGGTTAGTTTCCTTTCACTTTAAGAGCACAGTGTCATCTGCTCTGCAGCCTCTCGCCATCTACACAACTGACTGCTGTCCTCACAGCAATTTATTATTCTGAGCTGTGAACACTCAGCATGCAAGTCTGTCACTTCACTTCCTTTTTTAGTAAAGTCCAAAACACAAGCGGACTTTATGTAGTGGAAGCACAATAAAGTAAAACTGCAGCAATATTTAACAATGACCAGACTTGTGTTCTGTTCTCCCATCTATAATTTAAAGGTTGAAACCTGAACCCATCTTTATGAATATAAAACCCTGCCAGGTAAAAACATCATCCATTAATATAACAAAGATCTGCAAACAGATGGACGAAGGTGAGGTCACCATTTCATCAGGTTAGAAAACAGAAAAACGACAATCACAAACAAATTACTGTCAAGAGCTGAATGCATCTTAATTATATGCAAAGTCAAGTTAAAAAACAGCCCTCTACTGTTTCCTATTAATATATAATGTACACCGTTTCACTCATGGGCACTACACTACATGCCGCCCCTAATGATCCTCACTGTCAGATGACAGTAGATGTTTTACTGCTTCAAAACCCTCGATCTGAATGAGTGGGTGATCAAATGCCTTCTGATAAATTTGAAGCCACAGTGAAAAAGGTAATCAATTATACATGTAGGATGGCGGCCCCCGAGGACCAGGATTTCCCACCTTTACTGTAGAAAAATAACTGATAGAACGCCACTTCAAAGTGTCCAATATCTCCCTTTAAGCTGGGTTTACACCGTGCAATTATCAACAGTGGAAGGCCACGTTTTTGGTTGAGAGAAAATCCTAGGAGAAATCTCTGGTCGTGGGCTTAAATAGGCGATCTGTGGTCGTGCAGGGTGACCGTGTCACAGACACAAGACCTCGCAGTCTCATGACCAAAGACGAGCTGTGAGATTGAGCCCAGTCGGTTATAAACAGAACAGAGAGCACGCTGAGGCAAAGGTGGAATAACAACGAAGTGGAAATAATCAAACCCTGGCAATATTAGAGTCAGAATTCAACAATATAAGCGTGAAAGCAACATGTTATGCATCCACTGTTATTCTGTTATTTTTAGGGATGCACCGAAGTTTCAGCCACCGAAAATATTCGGACGAAAATTACCAAAATGTGCTTTTTCGGCCGAAACGCCTAAATCACCAAAACAACATGGCAAAAAGTGTGATGTTGGGAGCAAATAATGCAGCCAGCACGTGAGAAATGGGATAAGAGCCAGCATGTCTGAAGTGTTGACCTATTTCATTATCTCTGCTGGTGATTTTGGACCAGGTGGTCCGGACCGTGATGAGCCGTCCGTCCAGCCTGCGATCTGAGTGGCTCGTTTCAATTTGCTCCTCCCAAACTACTTTGACTTCATCTCAAACACTTATTAGAACTAAAAGCCAAACTTTAAGAACATGAACAAACATGAAACAAATAAAATAATTTTCTAATAATAATGACGATAATTAGGGATGCACCAAAATGATAATTATTGGCCAAAACCCAAAACCAAAAATGAGGAAACCCAGGCTTAAACCCGAAACACCAAAATAAATTATTATTGCAGTGATTAGGACCATAGCATTTATGGCTATGATGTGTAATAACCTCACTAAAAGCAAAGGCATTGCAATAAATCAATTACAAAACTATGAAAACAATGAGAGGAGGGAAAAATACTGTCTGTAACTTGGAGAAGCCTCTGTCTGAAGATGTGACAGCAGCAGCAGCCCTGACAGGGAGAAAAAACAAAAACAACACTCTGGTTCTGGTCTGACTCGGGCCCACTCAGGGCTGGACTGGGACAGAAAAACGTTGTGGCAGCTCAGCATGATCTTACAGGTGATGTTCAGCTTCTGTTCGGGGGGCTTGAGGGCTGTAAGCCGTGTCACACGTGCGTATGCCACCTGTCACTCGGAGTCATGCACCATTCCAGCGCCCTGCGGTGGAAGGAGAAACGAGCCGCTGTGCAGACGACTCGTTGCGGTCCGGTCCAGCTCATAATCACGAGCAGAGACAGTGAAATAAGTCCGCACCGCAGACATGCTGCTCTTATCCTTTTCTCGTGTGCTGGCTGCGCTATTTGCTCATGACATCACACGTTTCGGCCGTGTTGTTTCGGTGATTTCGGCCGAAAACCAAAAATGCACATTTGGGTCACTTTCAGCCGAAAATTTGTGGTGGCCGAAATTTCGGTCCATCCCTAATAATGATGTCACAATTTAAAGTCCGATTTTGGAACAACCAGCTGGAAATCCCTGGGGCAACTGAGTCACACATTTACCACAGCCTGGAAATAAATGTGCACTATTTTAGTCGCCAGTTAACCATGAAAAATACTGATAACAATGTAATACTTGAATTAAGAGCGCTTCCTTGTTAAAGCGGTGCTGCAAAGAAAACACTCCGGGCTCAAAAAGCAAATGATCAACTATGGTCCCTTGCCCTAAAAATAGTTGAGTTATATCTCGAATCTGCTGCAGCCGCTCTGCATGGAGTTAGCATGTTCTCCCCGTGCATCCATGGTTTTCTCCGGTTTCCCCACACACATCACAACATGCCTGAGAGGTGTATGTAAGATGTAAATCATTAGCCAAATGAAAACATATATCGCATTATTTCATTGTTATAAAAGGAAATCGGACTGACCTGTGGTAAAGCGGTGTTCAGCTGCCGCTGCAGGGAGTCTCTTTCATGGCTAACTTCGTGCAGTTTGCTCTGAGTCAGACCCAGATTCTCCTGAGTCTCTCTCAGGGTGTCCAGAAGACGATCCTTCTCTTCCAACATGGAAACCATAAACGACTCTAAGTGCCCCTCAGAGTCCGACTGCAGAGGGGAGCCTGAGCCTCGACGCCCGGTACCGTTTCCCCCACCAGGCCCTTCAGCCTCGCTGATGGTGGGCATCACCTCACACATCATCTGCAGCCAAAATAAAAAGAAGTCATGAAAAAAAACAAAAACAATAATATTAATAACCAAAACAAACCAAACAGACCAAAACAGAGCAGGCAACAGAGGAGCTCACGGTGAAGGAAACTGTTCCGAAAATGGTTTCAGTAGTTCAACCGCAAATTTCCGACAAAAACCAAACAACGGTCGTTTGCAAAATTAGCAGAGAAAAGATAAAAACCAAGTCTGGTAACACAACCAGCTGCTTTTATTATCTAAGCTGCTCGAAGCAGCAGGACGAGCTGTGTCTCTGCTCCACGTTGGAGGAGGAGAAATCCTCCGTCTGACCAAACTGGGATTACTTGCTTCTGATAAACGCGACAACCCCGAAATGACTCGAAGGACTTGAAGCCTGGACCAGGATGCACCGACACATGTAAGATTCAGACAAACCGGTGTTTTTTTTTTTGTTTGTTTTTTTTTTTGTTTTTTTTTGGGGAGGACTATAAAAAGTTGATCATCTGAGCGGCCCAACTGCTTCCCCTGGCTCAAATACAGGATCATTAATAGGGTTGGGCGATGTGTAACTTTTTTCCAATCGTCCATCGTCAGTCCAAAAATCGACGATGGGCGATTTATTTGCGCAGGTGACATGTTGACATATTTGCAGGCGGAGCAATGTAAACACACACTAATGGATTTGCCAAATTAGAACTCAATTGTCCCAAAATTGAGGAAATAGTTGTAAAAAACACAGCGTCGCCTGTTTGGGGCTACTTTGGCTTTAAACAGACGTCTAGTGGCAGCAAAGAGCTCCAACATCGAGTGTTTACCCTTCTGCTGTGTGCTAACTAAGCTAACACAGAGCTAGCAACTAGCTGCTCCGTCACCAAAATCGCTCAAAAAGACTTCAAACTGCAGCGGAAATTTATTTTATGGAAGCGACGTTCACTGAAGGGGTTTTTATTCGTATTTCAGTTTTAGTTTCATTTTGTTTTTGTCGTTTATCAGACTTAGCTGAAGACAGTTGAACACCAGATCGGTGTTATGACTCGCTAAATATTCCTAGCACCGGTAGCCGACGCATAAACACGGTTTAACTGGAACAAAGCCAGTCTCTGATGGTTTCCTCCCCACCACACCATAGATATTATTTAGATACATTTATTTTCTTAACACAAGCTGCTGCCGTTCTCTGTCTGTCTGCTACGGTCTGAGTAAACACCGCTGCTCTGCCTCCGCCAGCTCTTGGGGGGAGGAGGAAAACGGAAAAAGGAAGCGGCTGCTTGCAGCTGGGAGGAGTTTGCGTTCAACGTTTAAAAAGAGCATTATTTATTATTTTTACGTGGGCTGCGTCCTTTGACTTCAACCAAACGCTGTTAATAATTAAGAAATTAATTTATAGTGGGACGAATAAATCGTTCTTGAAAAACGGGAGGCGATTGGCTGAGCCCATCGCCGATGGTCGATACATTTGTCTGATCGCCCAACCCTGATCATAAATCACTCAAAGTCGATCAATTATGTCCCAAAATAATAAGCCAACTCCAGGCTGCAGCATCAGATGGGAGGGAGGGAGGAAAGGAGGGAGGGAGGCTTAGGCCTCACGCTAACCGCTGCATTTCATGAGCAGTCAACACTTTTCCTGCATCTAAACTAACCAAACCTTATTTTTTTTAGTCAGAATTCATTTTTTTATAAGTATTACAAGTTTTTCCCCTCTTTCTGCTGTCGACTCATCCTGATCAATTAACTTAATAATTCAGGACGACCAGACCTCAGTTTAAAATGTTTGAATGAAAGATTAAAATGAATTCAATTTTTGTGTGTTTTTTATTTTATATGTTGTTTAATAAAATAAATTAAGGAATAATATAAAATGCCCAGGGCTGCACTTATAATATATTTTATACATGTTTTATTATTTTCAACAATATCGATTATTGCCTCGCCTCGCCTTCTTCCGCTTATCCGGGTCCGGGTCGCAGGGGCAGCATTCCAAGTCGGGTGGCCCAGGCCACCTTCTCCCCGGCCAAGTCCACCAGCTCCTCAGCTGGGACGCCCAGGCGTTCCCAGGCCAAACTGAAGATGTATTTCCTCCAGCTTGTCCTGGGTCGACCTGGGGGCCTCCTGCCGGCAGGACATGCCCAGAACACCTCCCGAGGGAGGCGTCCAGGAGGCATCCTGACCAGATGCCCGAACCACCTCAACTGGCTCCTTTCGATATGGAGGAGCAGCG
>SSNR01000169.1:179302-192734 GCA_006937965.1 Callopanchax toddi | reverse complement strand
TGTTCCATGTCCCGATAGCCAGTTTTCCCGTCCGGGGATCGGATCGCCAAAGCTCCCGCCTCGGTCTGCCACCCGATCCACAATGCACCGGACCCTTCACTCTCCTCCTGCAGGTGGTGAGCCCACAGTTGGATGAGCCCATGTCTCCGGTTCGGGCTGGGCCCGGCCGGGCCCCATGGGCGAAAGCCCGGCCACCAGGCGCTCGTCCACGGGCCCCAACCCCAGGCCTGGCTCCAGGGTGAGACCCCAGTAACCCTCCGGGCCGGGTACTCAGACTCTTAGATTGCTTCTCCATGAAGGGTCTTCTGAACCGTTCTTTGTCTCACCCCTCCCCTAGGACCAATTTGCCATGGGTAACCCTACCAGGGGCACAAGTGCCCCAGACAACATAGCTCCTAGGATCGTTAGGGCACTCAAACTCCTCCACCACGATAAGGTGACGATTCAAGGAGGATCGATTATCGATCAATATGAATTTTTTTTTTATCGATAGGCTTTTTTTCCGATATTGTCCAGGCCTACTTGTGCAGACGTAAAGTGGCAGCAAAGGACTCATTTACATGTTATTGTTCACCATCCTGCTGAGTATGCTACGCTGTCATCAGGTGTTGCAGCTCTGTTGCCAAATCGCTCAACTTTTGAAAAAATTTGGGGGTTGCCTTTTTGGATAAAAGAACACACCTGACAATGTGCTTTAAATGTTTGAAACTTTAAATTTCCAAATATTTCAACGAGTTCCCTTTAAAGTGTTCAGGGAACAGAAGGGACATTTAAAACTGATGATATCCAAACAGTCAATACAGGTCAGAGGATAAACTTCGCTTACGATGATAAAATCAAGGTTTAGAACTGGCCCAGTCTTGTTCATGTTCTGACACAAACTCTGTCTTAACAGGTTTTAGATCAGACAGCAAACAAGTTCAAAGGTACAAATCCCAGATAAAATAATCAGAGTATTTTAAATATTAAACAGAAATGGTCACTACAGAAAGTTTTCTCCTAGAAAGAAGGCTTATGAAAAGATCAAATCAATTAAACCTACCAACGTCAGTTCTTAGCAACATAATAACCATAAGTAAATACTCAAGGTAACCCACAAACAGTGTGTATGGACTGGGATTAATCAGAAATCTGAGTTTTGCATGTTTATAAGATGCTGCAGCTAAAAAAACATTGGGAGGCAAAGTCTGGGGAATTTTGAGGCACACTGAACACCAAGAGGCTTACAGCTGTAGACCGAGAGCCAGACACAAAGCCAAGGAATCATGTGAGCTGGATTTAACATACCTACAAGGAACAGCAACCTATAAACTGGAACAAGTCCTGTAAGAACTCTGTGGCAGGCTGAGATATCCCTGCAGCCAGTTCTTCTAGATCTAATTTAATTCAGTTTATTAATAAAGCACCGTTCACTTGTCATCTCAAAGCGCTGAGAGACGCCATGAGCCACTTCACTGAACCCGCTAAAGAGCGCTCGCATAAATACTTCAATCACTGACTGTTGAGTTTTTAAAAATAAATTGTTTTCCAATGTTAGATCTTTGATTTACATTAGTATGTTTAAACTTTAAAATTTCAGTTTTAATTTTTAAATTATTTCATTTTATTATTCACTTATTAAATATTTGTCCAACATTTCTGACGTTTATCTTTCATAAACATTATTAGTCTGGTTACTTAATTGACTTTATGAAGCTTTGTACTTTACAGTTTATAAATTATTTTTATTTTATGTAGTTTACTTTTTGAACATTTTTAACTTTTGAATCTCAGTTTTTATTTAGTTTATTGTTTTAAACATTTGTATTTAGTCATTTCATTTCCTTTTTTGAACATTTGTGTTTTACTGTTTAAATTAGTTGTTTTTCTTGGAACTTTCCTTTAGAATTCTAATTAATTTTAGTTGTTTTAATTTACTTTTTTAAACATTTTACTTTTCAACTTAAAAATTTCTATTGTATTTATACTTAATGTCATTTATGCAGAAATCTTTGACATTTGTACTATCTAACGTGTACAAAAACAAATTAAAGAAATTGTAACTTTCTTAACATCTTTTGTTATGAAAATATTTTTGTAACAGTTTCAGATTTAGGCTCCAAATTAAAACTTAAATGATCACTTGCCCTATAAAGGTTTAAGAACCATTAGATTCTGTTGGCAGAAGGCTCGGTGTATTGTGTTTGCATTTGTTACACGCTAGGCTACGTACCCAGACAAAACTCAATCTGTCATTCCTAATTACCCGTCATTAGAAACGGCATGTTTCATGTGATAAACAGTTTCTGGTGAACCGAGTTAAACTTAACCTAATTTACTGGAAGCAAAAATACTAAAGCAATGCTTCATATTGAGGTCAAGCCACTCAGGATCAGCAATGAGGGGGAGGGTCGTTAAGCATCAATGAGAGGTAGTGACAGATGGTGAGCAACTCAGGAAAGACATGGCTTACGTCAAAAACGAAGGACGACAAATCAAAATCTGGATCAAAGACTCTGAAGGATACTTATCCTTAAAATCCATTTAACCAATTACAGGATTTTTGTCCTTTAAGTCAAATATTAGAGCCAAATATTATTTATTTATTTGGTCATTTAGGGTTAGGGTTAGGGTAGCTGCATGCAGCTGGCTGCCACTTGTGGCAGCTTTCTGCTCGATGTCGCAGCGTTCAGCGGGTTTTACTGCAGCCAGACACGAGCGGACAACAAACTGGAGCGGTGTCTGCGGTAAATTTGGTCGAGGAGAAGCTTATTCCCAGAAAAATGCTTGATCAATCATTTGGCAACATGATGGATTCAGTAAAGAGGATGTGATGAAAACAAAAGAAAGAAGTCAGACTATAGAAAGACTAGCCAAGTCTAGTCAACTAACTAGTCAAGTTAACATGTCCTCCACCCGCAGTTCAACCAGACTTTATAGAGAACCTGATTACCTAACAACTTAAATGTGACAATATTCACATGATGCAACTCTCTGTAATATCCATCTGTAGAACATAACAGATTGTATCTTAAATATTTGTGTTTGCAGGAAAGTTTAGTCTGTGAACCAATTATGTTGCTACAGCCCCATCTAGTGGACAACTTTTAGTTTTGTGGGTACGGGTAGTTATCGTTCATTAATCTTTATCGAGGTGAAGTCCTCAATACATCGTGATATTGATTTGAGGCCTTATCGCCCAGCCCTAATTTAAATATTAGACTATGTTTCATTTAATATTGAAGGGCTTTAGACTTTTTAGTTGTAACATTTTCTATATACGGTTTACATCTCAACCTTAGATCTATTGTTTCTTCCTAAAGATTTATTTTCACATACTTTTTCGATTTCTGCACCATTTATTATGAGTTTTGAAAGATTAGTTTAATGTATAGTATAAACTTGTTATTGACTAACCAAGTCTTTATTTCTAGTTCATTTCAAACTGTTTCAGAAGCATTTATCTAGGGATGTTCCAATTAAACAGCCAGACTGCCACCAATCAAAATCGGTCGATTTCTGTGAAAAAAACGTGATCTGCAAATTCCGATAAAACTCCTTTTAGCGCCGTCTCATACCAGCCAATCAATAGCCCGGGTACCCGGGACTCGCCATCCCCTGAACGGACCACATAGTTGGTTCGGACCTTGGTCCTGGAGGCGAGGTCGGGCGGCGAGGTAGTCCTGCTGACTCATGCACTGCAACACTCACGCAGCTCCAGCAAGACAGTCTGCTGCTGCAGACGCAACACCCCTCGTCGGGAAGCTGAGATAATTCTTCACATTTTTTTTTTTCTCTTTAAATTGGTATTAAAAAAACAACCATTTAAATATTAATGACAGAGTTGGAAAGAGCTTGCTTGCTCATGCGCCGGGAGGACAGGAAAGCAGCGCGCCACGGAACAGGTGGATCAGACAGGTGGAGGGAGGAGGAGCTGAGAGAGCAGCGCAGGTAGACTTTTTAGCAATGATCAGACCATTGTCAGTAATAAGTTCGTTCTTTCTGGGCAAAAAATGGACCAGAGTGTCAAAACATTGTTGACTTTTCTGCATCTGAATTAGTCTGGTAAACCAGATTATATATGTAGATATATACGTAGTCTGGCCACGGTCCACTGAAACGACTCATTCATAGAGGCGGGACCAACGGTTGTCAATCAAACCATCTTCACATGCTATTGGATAGCGCTGGAGACATTTAGCAACAACCGGAAACAGCTGGTAGATTAAACTTTTACCGTGTCCCGTCGGCAAAGCGGCCAATAAATCCTCTAAGCCCAAATCTAAATTGTCCAAAGTTCATTATAAAGACGTTTCAAACGAACGCGGTTCCCGAGCTGCCGCCATGTTGCTTAAATTCAGCCGGAGCGCTGACGTCATCGGCTAATCCCGCCCTCCAACCCGTTTAGGCGTTGTGATTGGCCGGTACGAGACTGACCGGACCAATCAGTGGGCTGCAGAGGTTTCAATGAGCGTGGCTGGACCACATTTCTGCAGAGCAGAACAGACGGTCTAGTTTACTAGGCTACATCTGAAAAGCAGTAGAAAAAAAACTTTTTTCTCAAAATGTTATTTCAATCACAAACTAATTAATGAGGGTCTTGTGCACAAGATTATATGATTATGTATTTAAATATTTATAAAATAATAGATTTCTATATGGATAAATTAATAGATTTCTATAAGGATGGGAAATATATATCTATAAATAATAGATTTCTATGGATGGATGGATGGATGTCTACATGGTGCCTTCAAGTTTTTGTATTTTTCTTCTTGAAAAAGTCGGTAAAAACATGTTTTTGTCCAAATGAAGGTGATTTATGGTTCATTTTTTTACAGATCAAGTAGCCATTAGCCCTCATCATCACTACAATGTGAAATTTACAGTCAGTCCATGTGATTGGTATCGGTGATCGGCAGCAAAAAACGTGATCGGAGTAAAGCTGCACAATTAATCTCATTCCCAAATGACAATTCTTAAAAAAGAAGAGGATGATTGTACCGCATTTTATCCGGGACATATTCTCCATGAAAACAGGCGCTCCTCTTTCTCCCTCAAATGACAAAGTTCAAAATTGTTATTATTGTTAAAATTATTCAAAGGTTGTGAGAAGACAAGAGAGACATTTATTGTTTTTATGTTTGTCAGCTGTGATGAAGTTGATGTATAGGTAATAAGTGCAATAAATATTTATATTGGAAAAAAATCGTGAGAGAATCGTGATCTCAATTCTAAGCAATAACTTTTCGGTTCTCATTTTATCTAGAATCGTGCAGCCCTAGATCAGAGCATCCCTAATTTAAACTGAACTACACAGATTCTGAATTAACATTCAAAATATTTCTGTTTTAACTAATGAAACATGGAATAAGCAAACAACTTAAAATCACATTATATCAATTTATTTAAGATTTTTAAATCAATTATATTTGTTAGTTTTGTAATTTGGTTTCTGGAAATCATACCCCCACCCCAGTGTAAAAGAATCACAACCCCAACTTTAAAAAACAGATTTAGACAATTGTTTGCATCTACAGTAATGTTCATAACTCCTGATCAAGCACAGAACTCCTGATCCAAAACTACTAAACCATTCCAGGACTTCTGATCCAGTCCAGAACTCATGATCTATTCCAAAGCTTCTGATCCAGTCCAGAACTCCTGATCCAGTCCTTACCTCTTCATATTTTCCTTCCCAGCATCAAGATGTTCTAGTAATCTTTTAAAGGGGTCTTCATCAACAGGTCTCCTGACTTTTTGAAAGTCTTTTAGAGTTTTTATTTGGACTTTTCACTCAGGTTCACTCCTTGTACTTGAACATTTTCAAAATATTTTTTTTTAACTGTCAAAAATGTGCAAGTGTGAGGTGAAAGACATAGTATCAGGTCTAAAACACTCTCCTCAGAGGATGAAGAGTATCTGAAAGTCACATCTTTAAAAAAAAACAACCAGAACACAGCCCATCAGTGACCTTTCAGCTGGTCAGCTACTCTATATCAGGGTTTTGGGAATCAATTTCTGTCTGTTAAACTGTGCTATCTGACCTTTCTAAGAGACTTATATCTGTAACAGGTCTGTAACGAAATGCCTAAAGAAACAAAGTTCTGTGATAAGTTATTTGTTATGTGCCAACACAATGTTGGATCATTCTTTACTTTTTATTGCTTGAAAAAAACTTTTTAAATTTCAGAAACTCTGAATTTGGTTGACCGTCTTTATCTGAAAAAAATAATGTGTATATATAAATAATATTTGTTTGTGGATCTGGTAGTTCTGTATGCTCAGTGTGTGAATGGCTGATGGTTGTAAAGCGCTTTTACAGAACTCTAGAAAGCCCTATGGCCCTATACCAATTATAAAATACACAGTAGTGTGAAAAGGTTTTTGCCCCCTTCTTGAGTTCCAATTTTTTTTAGGTTCTTCACAGTTAAATGTTTCAGATCATCAAGCAATTTTAAATATTTGACCTAAAAAATAAAACTACATAACCCTGTATGATAAAGTGATTTCCCCTAAACCTATTAACTAGTTCAACCACCCTCAGCAGCAACAACTGGCAGTGAGTCTCTTCAGGCTGTGGAGGAATTCTGGCCCCACTCATCTTTACAGAATTGTTGTAATTCAGCCACATTAGAGGGTTTCCAGCATGAAGTCTTTGTAAGATCATGCTACAACATCTCAATCAGATTCAGGTCGGGACTTTGACTAGCCCATCGCAGAGCTCCATCGCAGGACCCCTTAACGGGAAGTTAAAGGGAAACTTAAAGCAAGCTGCTCAGCTCACTCTGCAGCTTGTCAGTGTGTGACCACGGGCTGCACAATCAATACTGCAATTAACATCTGTACAAGAAAGAGCACTGTGGCAGACAGAACAGGTATGCATTAGGGTTGTCACGGTTACCGGTTTCGCGGTAAACCCCGGTAAAAATGTTGGCTATAATTATTACCGTCATGTTTTTAAAATACTATATTATCTCGGTGGGTTTAACCGCGTTCGCGGTTTTGGCACGGTTAGCTTCCCGGCCACCGTACCCTCTGGTGAAGCTTCTGCGCACTTTGTAGTGTTTACATCCACAACTTTCTTAAGCTAAAGCTAAAATGACGGCGAAAAGAGGAGAAAACAGCGCTGAGGGCATCTATCAGCCCTCAAAGAATACAAAGACAGAAGTATGGGCATATTTTGGATATTTGAAGAATGCTGAGGGACAGTTTTCAGAACGTGCCGGGAAAAAGTGCGAAAGGAAGCAACAGGCGACGAGTCTGTGTGTCCATCAACTCTACAGTCAATGCAAGAGAAGGTATTAAGGTAACGTTTAGCGTTTTAGCTGAAATACATGATGTGAGGACTTTGGGTTGAGGGAGAAAGCAACGAGCGCCACCGCCACTATGGACACCCCCGTATTGAAATGACGCTACGGGGCTCACAGCGGGCAGATCACTGTTGACGCTGCTTAATGAAGCATCAGAATAAGTTCACCAGAACTCCAGCTTAGCAGAAAATAACTGGTGGTTTATTAGCCATGCTGCGGGGAGCGGGAGCAGTACAGAGACCACCCTAAAGTACGACGGGTAACCATAGAAACGAGGTTGTTTTTGTCAAGTACCGTGGCCCATGCAGTACAATAGGGTGTTGGTCACCTGATCTACAGTCGCCAATGCTGATTGATTATGAATTATTATGAATTTAACAATGATTACTGCCTGATGACATCTCCCCTAATCTGAAAAGCTCACAGGAAGGACACAAGCTGAGGACAATATTGTCCTGATCTAGAGGGTTTATTTAGTTGTCTAGTTGAACATATTCAACATCCTTTAAAAAAAAAAAACAAGATAATACCGAAAACGTGATAATTTTGGTCACAATAACCGTGAAGGTCAATTTTCATACCGTGACAACCCTAACCTGTACAAGAAGGAGCACTGTGGCAGACAGAACTGGTACGCATGCATAATGTTTAGTGCAGATGTGCACCGCTTATGTGCAGCTCTGTTTATTATAACATTTTCCAGACACTTGTTCCTGATCTACCTTGGATCATGGCATGTCATCTGGCTTTTATGGATTTTTTGGTCTACTCCACTTGTCAGGCAGATCCTATTCAAGTGATTTCTTGATTGAGAACAGGAATGGCAGTAATTGGCCTGTGTGTGGTTGGAAATTTTAAATTAAACTAAATTTTCCCAAAGGTGTGATCCACCACAGTTAATTTATGTTGTAGGTTTGAATTTTTTATACCCTTAATAATAAACACATTCATTTTGAAACTGAATGTTGTGTTTACTCGTTTTATCTATAATACTTAAACTTGTTTGATGATCTGAAACATTTAAGAGTGACAATCATACTAGAAAACCAGGAAGGATGCACACGTTTTTTTCACAACACTGTATAAACATGAACCAGGTTCGTGTCCTTTTTTTGTCTTATTGAGGCCACATGTGGATCCAGAGCTGGAGGTTATAAACGTCTGGAACAAACTATAATATACGCTTCTCCATTCTTACCTTTGCAGTACAGATTTAATCCAAACTCCTTTAGAATCCAAGTCTTGAAGATGAAATAATACAAATCCAACAGTTGGCAACAGCCTCAAAAAACTCCACAGATATCCAGAGTCATTTAAAACACAAAAAATCCGTCCAAAAACCACAATTAAGGCTGTGAAACGGGTGTTCCAGATCGAAAATGGTCAATTTTCCTAAAGGCCTCGAAGGCAGTGTTCCAAGTTGGCCGGCTAACTCGGCGTTAGCATACTAGCTGGTGAATCGATGATCGCATACCTGAATTTGGAAGTAAAGTAAAAAACAAAAACAAACGGCAACCTTAAAATATAAAGTTAAAATCGTTGAAAATAACATTTCATAACTGACCTGCAAGTTGTAATAAAGTCATGTGAGGTGTAAACTGTTGCAGCCCAGCAAGTTAATTTAAGCTGAAATATTTGGTTTGAAGTCGGTTTAAAGTCGGCAGCTACTAGCCTGCTAGGTAGCTAATGCTCGCTAGCTTAATTTACTAACTTTCTGAGTTAAATTTCGTATAAAAGTACACAACATTCTGGAATATGTTACATAAACGCATCATTTGGTATCTAAAGTATTAAATCTCGAAATAGGTTTGAAGAAATCTACGGAACTGTCTTGTAGTGTTTTTGTCCCGGCTAGCGTTAGCTTCCCGTCGCAAACTTCCAGCCAACACCGAGCCGCCAGCGGTGTTCCTGCTCTCTTTTTATGGGAATCCGAACTTTAAATCCCGGTCGTTTTTGTCCGAGTTGCTGAGGGTTTTCCGGTTTTTTTCGGCTTTTGAAGGTCCGTGAGTCGAGTCTTTTCGCCGTCGCCACTGCCTGCCAGCCTCGGCAGTCGGGACAGCCAATGGAGGCTGAGAGGAGCAGGAGCCTAGCGGTCTGCGAGAGGAGAGCGCTCCTTCCCGGCTGGAGGAGGAGGAGGAGCCGCAGCGCTCCGGATGATCCAAGGCTCAGGTATCACCGTCAGCAGCGGGCTCACAAACACACGAGAACACGCTTTGTCAGGTTGTTATTTATGAATAACTTCACAAAACAGTTTTTCTGCGGAAATATGCAAAATCTCCTAAATCAGTTCATCTAAAAACCAAACATTCGATCATATAGAGGGTTTTAAACATTTAAATGCCTAATTTTATCCCTTTTGTTTATATCAAAACATATATCAAATACTCAAAACATTTACTTTGATGCATTACTAGTTTTTTCGCAGCCAGAGTTTAAATAAATATTTGACGCATCCCAGACTGATGTAAATATTCTCCCCAGACCAAATTCTTTTTATGAAAAACAACCGTTTTGTTTTTTCATCATAAATATTAGCATAAATAAATCAAACGGGCACATAAAGGTTTAATACCCTGATAATAATGTATTAATTGTTACAGGACTAAAATAACTGACCCAAAGATTTACTTCTTACTTTTCAATTATTTTTAAAATAAAAATCTCAGATTTTGGCTGCGAATTAAAATTTAAAGCACGTTGCCAGCAATTTTCTTTTATTCAAAAATTGCACAAAACCACTTCTCTCAAAGTTAAGGAAATTTAATCAACCAGGCTGAAGCGAATTCAGGAAAAATTCTTGATCGATCAGGACATCTGTTTGAAAAATGTCACCCCGTACAGGAAGCAGGCTCACAGTCTCACCACGGGACCAGAAGCCAATGAACAGACAGTCTGAAACAGCTCTGATCGAGGATGTGGCCTAGCTGGCTCTGGACCATCATCATAGGTCCAGTTGCCATGGATACAAAGTTCTACTCCCTTCATATCTTCCTATCTTTCTGCTGCAACGTCACATTTGATCCAAACAGTTCTGTTTCTGACAGGTTTTAATCTTATCCTTAGCTGCTGATAGTGTTTTTTAAGACTATTTATTTAATCAAATGTTCAAAAGTTATTTTAAAACTGCAAATGCACAAGTAATCCAAAATGACTTGACTTAAAACGAATAAATCAGCAAGTTCTTATATGGAAATGGAAATTTCTGTTTAAATTTACAAACAGTATTTCTATTGTTAAAACAGTTTAATTAATGTAGAAAAATTGAATAAAACAGAATTAAAAAGAACAGTTGCGCCATCTGGTGGTTTGAAAACACAACAACTTGTGATGCAGGATGTATGTTAGACTTTCTCATGACATATTTGGGCTGTCAAACATGTAAATATGACAAATTAATCATTTAAAAAGTACTTTTAAAACCCAAATATAACAACTATAATAATATATATTATTTATTAAGTAGTTAAATGACATTATGACAAAGATAAAGAAGTAAAATTGACCCTTTCCTGCTGTAGATCCTCCACCAGGGGGCAGCAGACGTGCACAGGACTGGATATGGCAGGGTGTTGATGAAAGTACTAATCCTGATACTCCATCTGGTGGCTTTAAGGCCAGAAGGGGTTTGGTGTGAATTAAGAGACGATAATCTAGTTAAACTGTACTTATAGTAAAACATTTAAAAGAAAAACAAACAGGAACTGATGTGTTTCAGAGCTCATCAGTTTAAAATACTTGAAAAGTGACAGAAATTCAGACCAAAGTTAGGTATTTTTATTGATCCACTCAGAAATAACAAGTTCATCTTTACTCATATTTAGAGAGACACAAAGGAAAGGAAAAAATATACACTAAGAAAAAACCCATAGAAAACTAAGTATATATAATAGATTTGTCCATATTTATTAGGAGGGTTAATTATGATTTGAAAGTAGTGAAAAGTTAATCCAGGTTAGTTTTTTTATTTCATAAATGAGCATAAAACAATGTAAAAAACGTTTTTTTTATCTCAAAGAAAAAGAAGAAAGAAACAAAATCTGACATTAAAATAAAGATAAAAGTTTGGGGCAGTTTTAACTTTCATCTGAGGGCAGCTGTTGATATTTGACCTTTGACATTTTGGTTCTAGATGAGCAGATCATTCCAACAGCAGCCAGAAGACATCCAACAATGAACACCAGGTTCAGGTTCACCGCTGGAGAAGAGAGAGACACTGTTGATGTCCATACTGGGGCTCAGAAACAACCCCTCACCCGTTTCCTGACCTGAGCCTCCTCCGCTGGCGTCTGCTGCCCGCCTCAGGTGAAGAGGACCCTGGGAAACTACGTGTTTCCCACTCTGGATGGGAGCTTCTCTCTTGCGTTGGATGCTGGAACTTGTGGAGTTGATGTGAGCACCTGGTGTTGGGGTTTCCTGCTTCACACATCATGACTGAGCAGCTGACATACACCTGAAGACAAGAGGACACAAATCACATGACCGCCATCTAGTGGACAAATGGCAGAACTGTTGTACAAAAAGTGAAAAAAACTCAAATAAATTAATAAGTAAATATAATAATAAAAACAAAACAGAAAGCATCAACGTAAAAGTCCTCAAGCCTGGATAACTACAGGCCAATAGCTTTAGCTAGTGTCATTTCTAAGGTTTTAGAAAAGATATTATTAGATCTTCTGTGTCAGTGTATAACAACAACACACAACCAGTTTGGTTTTAAGTCCAAGCTGGGAGCAGACCTGTGTATCTACGGCCTGAAGGAGGCAGCTCAGGTTTATTTAAAACGAAACTCCACAGTGTTTGTGAAATGTTTTGTATGCTGGGATACAAAAGCTGACCTAAGTCTTCGGTCAGAAAGACTGCAAGTACTCCAGGAATCGGTTTGACCTCATTTAAATTCGGCGTTGAAATAGGTACAGATGATTCGTCACACTGCAAGCAATTACTTATGTGTGTGTGACGAATCATCTGTACCTGTTTTAACGCCAAATTAAAATGAGGTCAAACCGATTCCTGGAGTAGTTGCAGTCTTTCTGACCGAAGACTTAGGTCAGCTTTTGTACCCCAGCATACAAAACATTTCACAAGTGGTCCTTCGAGCCAGATATTAATGGATACAAAAGCATATCTGATCAGACCTAATACCGTGCAACAGCAATACCTATGAAATGGCAGCCTGCATAAACTTTAGTGGTTACAAGAACAACAGAACAATAAAGAAATATAAACTTACTCTGCATTTACGCACAACATGCAGGTTGACAGAAAACAGAACACTGTGAAGCGCTGTCTGCTTGTGTAGAGTCCAAGCTTTGTTCATCCTCAACTCTCTGGTTTAGTGATTCTTTTTTTTTCTTTCTTTTTTGTGTTTTTTTTGTGTTTTGTGGTTTTTTGTGGTTTTTTTGTGTTTTGTGTTTTTGTGTGTTTTTTTGTTCTTTTTTGTGTTTTTTTGTTCTTTTTTGTGTTTTTTGTGTTCTTTTTTGTTTTGTTGTTGTTGTTTTGTTTTGTTTTTTGTTCTTTTTTGTGTTTTTGTGTTCTTTTTGTGTTTTTTAGTTCTTTTTTGTGTTCTTTTTGTGTTTTTTAGTTCTTTTTGTGTATTTTGTTTGTTTTTTGTGTTTTTTGTTTTGTTTTTTGTTCTTTTTGTGTTTTTTGTTCTTTTTGTGTTCTTTTGTTTTTTTTTGGTTTTTTGTTTTGTTTTTTGTTCTTTTTGTGTTTTTTTGTGTGTTTGTTTTTTGTTCTTTTTGTGATTTTTGTTCTTTTTTGTGTTTTTTTGTTCTGTTTTTGTGTGTTCTTTTTGTGTTTTTTGTTCTTTTTGCGTGTGTTTTTTTCTTTTAGTGTTTTTTGTTTGTTTATTGTGTGTTCTTTTTTGTGTTTTTGTGGGGTTTTTTGTTCTTTTTGTGTTTTCTTTGTTCTTTTTGTGTGTTTTTTGTTCTTTTTTGTGTATTTTGTTTTTCTTTCTTTCTGTGTCATTCCTCAGTAGATACTTTGAATGAGGACAAACGGAAGAGAGCGCTCACTCTGACCATTTTTCACTGAAATATTTTTTGAAATTTGTTATGTCTGCATGCAATCACGTTGGGGGGGGGGGGGGGGGGGGGGTGTTTTTTGATTTTTTTTCCCCTTCCTTTGGTTGCCCCTCCCAC
>SSNR01000169.1:154172-175445 GCA_006937965.1 Callopanchax toddi | reverse complement strand
ATTTTTCTCTGTATCAAAGTTTTCTAAATGTTTTAAATGATATTTCAGGTCTAAACTATGATCTATGGGTTGAGTTCCACAACATCTGTCATTCTGATGAAGACCCTCCTTCCTCCTAGAGACCCCTTTCCATTATTTCTTGCCGCCGACATTTTTCAGCCAATGAAATTCAAATGTCTGCATTCTCTCAACATGCACGCGCATCGACCAAACCTGTACCAGTAGGGGGCGCTGTCGTACAGGACGCTCCGTGTGTTTCTCTGTTTGCGTCTCAGCCTCACGGCTCATTTCTACTAAAAACCTACCCATTCTCCAGCTAAAGATGGATTTATTTTTATTTTTAAACCTTTCACCTCACAGAATGGCAAGGCTTGACAGGGTTACGCGTTTATTTTGGTCAGAAAGTTCATCCAGGGCCGAGTCAAGTTCAGCTTCAGAGTCCAGCAGCAGCTCTCTGCTAACAGAGCTAATATCAGAAGCAGCAGGGACAGAGAGGGCTCATCAGACCCTCGTAGTGTTGTTGGAATAAGATTGTGAACTGTGAGTGATTAAACCCTACACACTGAGCTGTACAGTTCATGCCCGCAACGTATATGCGTCGTGTGCACGCGCGCACACGCGACCGGACGCGCGTGTCGAGATGTTTCGAGGAGGAGCCTTTGGACGCTAGATTCAAAAACTGCTCTCTTGATGAAATCCTCCGGAGTGCTGCTTTAAATTGTAAAAAAACCCTACTTATTGTTGCTTTCAGGACATTTGAAAAGATGAAGGTAATAATCACAGGAATGATTCTGATGTGAATGTCTTTCACTGTTCAGCTCCTGAGGTTCCTAAAACCTCTCAGCCAGATGTGGAGCATGGAGCTGTTGAAAACCGGGATCCCAACAGGCGTCACATTGGTACGTAAATAACCTCTTTAAATGATGACAAATTAACTAATGTTCATAAGTTTAGTGTTTTTACTGTTGTTAGGAAGCCTTTTCTTTAGTATTGGTTAATATTCTGGTAAAAGGGTTCAGTTAAAAACCGATCTAACTCCCTTCTGTTTTAACGTGACCCACGGTGCGGTCGTAACCTCCGTTTTCTCCTGACATTAGCTGGAATTCATTCGACCCGTCGGGGTCGTGGGAGAGGAAACCGCAGCAGAGGCAAAGTGAACATGCGTAAAGACGGCACCGTGAAGTTCGATGAAGATTTTGACTTTGAAACTGCCAACGCCCAGTTTCACAAAGACGAGATTGACAAGGAGCTTCAAAACAAGCTGAAACTGAAAGGTAATCCTCCGACACACTTCAGACCCGAATGGCTTCATGTTGGGACCAAGGTTAAGCGTCTCCATGTAGCTCGTTCTGAATATACCTCACTCTGACCCATTTCCAGTTAAAGCGGTCAGATAAAGCTCTTTAAGTGGCGTGTCTTCATAAGGATTAAAGTCTTAATCAGGTTAATAATAGAAGGTTGCTTCCTGTTTGACAAACAAAAGACAATGATCCCGTATCGCAGTCGAGGTCCAAACCCTAAAACAAGAAATGAGCAAACCTCAGTCAGATCCACTACCCTAGAACTGGAAAATAAGACATTATTTACAACATGGTGGTTTGACTTTACAGCAGGTTGTTGGTGCAGTTTTTAAGTGTGTAAAACGTTTTCTAACCAACAGATGACAAACCTGAAAAGGCACTGAACGGAGAGGAAACCGCTGACTCTGAGCATCCAGCCACCGAGGGGACGACTGAGGAAGACGAGGCTGTGATAAATACGTGTTACTACGACAAGACCAAGTCCTTCTTTGACAACCTGTCCTGTGAGGATGCGAGGTACTGAGCTGTGATCCCTCGGGTCTCATTCAGCTGTTTAAATCTTAACTTTAGAGGGATTCTTGGGTCATTTTGAAAGGGTTTTATTTATTTACGTATTGGATAGTTTCCTGAAGAGCCTTTATTTAGAGAAATGGTTTCCATCCTTTAAGGCTGATGAGCTGATGGTGAGTCCAAGTGCAGCCAAGACCAGGGTGCTGCTTCCTGAAGGGGCGTTTGGGTCACTTCTATCAGTTATTTATCTACAGTAAGACCCACACCCACTGATGACATCACGCAAAGTGAGTGGAGACTCTGAAAACAGGAAGTAGTCCTCTGACCAGAGAAATACTCATGGCTATTCAGATTAGGAGAGACGCTGCTGGAGGTCTGTCAGATTAGCAGTTAAGTTTCGGGTATTTAAAACAACTCTTGCTCAGAGTCACAGCGATGCATTAATGATGTTTTACAACTCTTTTTCACTTGTTTGTAAATCTCTGTCTCCAGTCTTAAATTTCACAGCAGGTCATGAAGATGTTGCTCTTTAAGCCTCTTCGCTGTCTGCAGTGAAATGACATGTTAAAGCAATACTGAGCAGTTTTTAACACTTTAAGTTAGAGCATTAAAATTGATCTCAATGATTATTTAGTTAGAAACTTGACCAGTTTCATGTTTGACAGCACTCTGCTGCCCTCTACTGGCCAGATACCGCACTAGACAGTTTTGAGCCTCGGCCCGTACCTTCAAAGATGTCACTTTCTGCTTTACGGCAGAGAGAGAAAGATAGACTGTTTATGAACTTATAATATTTATACATTCAAAAGAAATATAAAAACAACAACTTGTCTGACAGATTATCCGCTGAAAGCTGTCGCAGACTGGGCTGGAAAAAGTTCAGGCGTGAGATGATTTACGACGGTAAAAGTGAAACTTTTAATCGTAGCCTCCTACTGCCCCCTACTGGTTAAAAGTCACTCAGTGCTGCTTTAACATTTCTTCACTCCTGGATGCACTGGAAGCTGCTGGTACATAAACTAGTAAATACCCAGATAGGGCTGCAGCTATTGAATATTTTTGTAATCGAGTACTCTAATAAATTACATGCATGTATATATAAATATACATGAATATACATGCATATAAATATATATGTATGTATAAATTAGATGTACAATGTATAAATCTGAGAGAAAATAACAAAGTATTAAACATTTTTTAAAAATAAGATATATATATATAAACCATGGTTTTGTGGCATATATGTGCATTTACTATTACCGGTATTTGTTGCTTACCTCTGAACTTTCTGTTATGTTGCTGTCTTCCCCTCAAACACCTTTTTTTCAGTCGGACTGAAGTGAACACGTTGCTGCAGCTCGCAAGTTAATTCCATACGCGATGCGTGGCTTCGACTAATTGCTGGAATTCCTGTTTTTTGCGGCACAAATCTCAGCATATGTTGCATTTTGCTCTGTTCCCGTTTACCTTTCCAAAATGCAGCCAAACTTTAGTTTTTCGGAATTTTTAACCCGAAACTCGCTACGCTGTTTTGACAGGGAGGGGAGGGGCTCTCTGCTCCTCCGTCTCACCTGTGTCTCCACCCGTGTAGATGCGCAGGCAGCTAAATGAAGCATCTCATTTACAGGGACATTTTATAGTAAAAGTACCAAAGTCGGCACCGTGTTTTTTCACTACCGGTACCTACCGACATCTTTACCAGTCTAGTACTAGTAGTACTAGTACGGTCTAGTTGTCCGCCATGGCTTAAGAGAAAATGAATTCGATACTCGCGTGTGCATTCAGTGCAGTGTGTATGTGCGTCACTTATTTCGGTCCGGGTGAAACATGACCCCGGGCGATTGCAAAGCCATGAATTAATTAAATATGAATTAAACGAAGCCTCGAGGCTTTTTTGTACTCAAATTATTCGAGGTACTCGAGGAATGGTTTCAGCCCTATACCCAGAATATGTCACAAAAATGACATTCTAGTGTAAAATTGTGGTGTAAAAGTTTCTAAAATGTGAAAACAGTAAAGTTTATAGGGGTTTGAGCTGGCAGCAGTCCATGTTGATCTCAGTTAGCGGTTAGCTTATCAGTCCTAAAGGATGGAAACCATTTCTCTGAACTGAGGCCTTTCAGAAAGCTATTTACAATGAGTATAACTTTTACACAGAAACTTCAAAATGACTGGAATATCACAAAGTGTTTAGGTGTGTCTGCAGATTGGATAGAAATCTCATTTGTTTTTTTTACTTCTAATTTTACTTAAACAGTTTTTTTTTTTTTTTTTTGTATTTTAAGAGAAAAAAGCCAAATGTTTTTCTGGGTGCTGACTGTGTTTTTGTGTCAGGGATCGCAGGCAGACTTGGGCTGAGGAGAGACGAATGAACGCCGAGACGTTCGGCATCCCTCTCAGGCACCACCGAGGAAGAGGAGGGTACCGCGGCCGGGGGTTCATGGGGCCCCGTGGAGGGCGAGGGAGGTCGTCCAGCAGAGGTTCTTTCGGACCACCCAGAGGTGCCCCGCCTGGTTTCAGGGGTGGGTTCAGAGGTGGCAGAGGGGGTCGTGACTTTTCCGATTTTGAATACAGGGTGAGTAATTATCTGACGTCGTCTAAACGGAGGCTTAACGAGTCCTAACTTGTTTTGTTTGTTATTCCAGAAGGATAACAAGGTGGCTGCGTAGTACTCTGCAGCGAAGGATCCACAAAGAATTGTAGCCACTCATCATGAAATAATTTCCCGTTGTAGAAGATTTCTGTGGTCTCAGCGTTTGACAGGACGAATGAAGACGTGGTATCAGACACCAGCAGCTCGGTGGACGCTTCGACATCAGGGGGGGGGTCCGTTCCGCTCCCTCTGCTCCACTTTGACACTCTGTTGTTTCTTTTCCCTGAAATTTTGTTCAACATTCAGCAGGTGGACCAGACCACTTGTAAATACAAAGCTTTGAAGTAATTCTGAACTTTTGCATCGATTGGATTCATTTCTTACTAAAGTCGTCTTTGATATTGAGAGCTCTTCTACTGTGAGTGGATCACAGGCGGTGTGATCGATAGCTTTATTCTCTTTTGATATTTTATCGGCACCAGTACTCGTTGCACCATGCTTTTCTTTTCCGGCTCAGTTTGGTTGCCATGTATTCAGTAATTTGACTTATTGAGGACTTTTCTCTCCCCCAGTATTTAGTTTATTTTCAGTAAAGAACAGAGGTTGACGCCAGCTGAAATCATCAGAAATTTGACTTTTTTTTTTGTAATGAATGTATATCTGACTTTCCACTTTACAACCTGTTTGAATTGGACTTGATGTTTGTTGGTTTGCCTCCTCAGACCTGCTGTTTTAGCGTTCTGGTGTAGTGACGAGGTGGATCAGTTACACACCTTCAGCTTTACGAGGACTCGATGTTTTATAGCAGAAAAAACAGGATTTCCATTTGTTTTTTCAAAAATCTGTTCACCGTTAGTAATAAGTTTCTGAACAAGGTTCAATAAAAACTCTGCTGTTTTGCCAAAAAAGGTTTTTGGAAGAGATAAATACTCATTCGTATGTACATTTGTCGTTCCAGTACTTCTAACAGTACTTTTTATGTTTCCCTGTGAGTCGTCGTCGTGTTTATTTTTTTCCTCTTTAGGATCTCTGTTGGTACAGTCAACGTTTACCACTGCAGAATTTAAGCACTTGCAGTTTTGCAAGAATGATTCACTGGAGATGAGATTTTTTCTGTAAAGAATTAAACGACGTCTTCAAGCTTGTTCGCTGCGTTCTGGATCTCTTGTGCCCTCGGGTTTGTTTGTAGCTCCACTTGTTGCATATTCTGTGATCGTTCTCAGGAGTGAATTTATTTTTTTACTGACTTGTGAGCAAAGGGACAAGAACTGGATGTGGTGCCAGTATTTTCAAAGGGGGTCTCTCTTTCTTTAGATTCTTTTTCCATGTGTTTTTAGGGAGTGCCTTGAGCGGTGGTCATTATTTTCCCCACGTCTCTCCCTTTAACTCAGATGTTACATTTTGCCAGAAGTACTGCTTGCGCTACAAGATGAAACTAGAACATTTTTTGTAATTGTGTTTAGAAATGCAGCAGTAGGTGATGTTTTAATTGGATAATGCACAAACAGCTGATCGTTGCATGAAAGCGAGGGGAGCCATCACTAACCAACGCTGTAACCAGGAAGCTTTAATTTGAGACAAAATTACAATTCAACTGTTAAAACTGACTTTTTTCATGTTTGCTACTTTTTCCAGTCACTGGAATTGTTTTCTTGATTATTAGCAAAATTGAGTTTTTACAAAAATAAAGAGTTGAACAATTTATGATGTTTTTATGTTTTTTTTTCTCATGTCTGCAGTTTGATTCTTTGTGGTTTCACGGCTGTTAAACTTTGTGTTCAGAAAAGTTTTGATGTTAGTGGGATCTGTTAAATACAGAAATGTGTAAGTTACTTTAAGAAAATATTATTTTTTTGCAAAAAATAACTTAGAATTTTGCAAAATGCACCTCCGGATTTTGCTAAATTGTGTTTTCAGTCGGCTCAGGAGTTCTGTTTATGCAGTTCAATCAGTTTCAGTCCAGTTCTCACCTGATACGTCTGACGCTTTAGAACTCAGCAGCCTGGGATCATCTGCTCAAAGATGTCTGGCTTTTCCAGGTTTTTTTTATGTAAAGTAAAATTCTTTAGAAAAGCTTGTTAGATACAGTTTCTCTGATTTTGATGTTATTGTTACCTTTTGCTTTATGACTTGTGGAACACTTTGTGAAATGTTCAGCTAAATTATTTTACTTATTTACTCAGAGTAGGAACTAAAGAAATAAAAAAAAGGGCCACTATCATGTATTTTTAAATATGCCAGTGAGAAAATATAAAGGACACTGAGTGAGTTGTCTTTTATAAAACAACCAGTTTGTTTTGTGTGATGGAAAGGATTTTTACATTTTACTACAGTGAATTAATTTATCATGTAAATGATGCAACGTATGAAATAAGTAAAATTTGAATTAGACTGGAAATAGCTTAATATTAAAATGTGAAAAGTGGAGTATTTTCAAAAATTATTTAAAACTTAATTGTTTATTAGATAAGTAAAGTTTATATATATAGCACTGACAAAAATCACAAAGTGCTTCACAAAAAACAAACATGATTAAAAGACAAAAAAACATCAAGACAAACTAAAAGACTATAAAAACAATAAAGGACAGATTAAAATTATAATAATGTATAATAGTAATGTTTGAGGTCCAGAGATCTGAGTTTACTGACTTTTTCAGTTTCTGAATTAAATTCAAAATGAAAGAAGTCCTGTAAAAAACAGGAAGATGCGCCAACTGTCCACAAGAGGGCGCTCCTGCCACTAGAGCGTACATAGTTAAATTAGACGAAGAAGAAGAAGAAGTAAAGCGGCATTCTGATGTAAACATGTGCTAAAACACACAAAATGTCGATTGTTTTTGTTCCAAAGAAGCTTCGAGGAAAGGCAAAGATCAACCAGGAAACAATTCAAAGGGTAAGATGCATCTAAAGGTTGTTTACAAGAAAAAGCTCCGGTATAGGCTAGCTAACGGCTAACTGCTAACGCGCTAAAACGGCTTTAATGATTAAAATAGCCTTTATCTAACGCTCAGATTAAATATTCAGTAGTCATTACAGGACAAAAATGTCCACTCCAAACAAACAACCATTTCTGATGATTTTTCTACTTTTTTGGGTTCGATCAGCTTCAGTAAACAAATGTTAAATGATCAGGATTCATTTAAACGCCAGTTTGATTACACGATGATACATTGTTTTATGTAAAAAACGTAACATTTTTAGTTTCTTTCCATAAAATGTATTGAAATCAACACGAAGTCGCTGATTGTTTTGTTTACTTTGAGGTTCAGTCAGAAAAATACGCTTTATGACGAGTTTCTTCTTTGGACTTATAAATAATGGGTGATTTTTAGAGGTCAACATCATAAAGGGCAATTTAGACCATTAAAAAAACATCACAGAACGCAGGATTATTTTTCATAATTTATATGATTAAGAACAGGGTTTAATGGGACATATTTTGCCTCCAGAGGGTTGTTCATTTTAAAACTGCAGCTACATAATAAGTAATTATTTTTAGATCATTCTTAACAGACCGAAGACGGATAAAACAAATTATATCTAGAAACCACCAAACATTTATTTTATGGTAAAAAACAAATGTTTTGTCTTTTTTTTTCCCATTTTTAAAAAGTAGCTTCATGTAATGAAACTGGCATTTAAAGGGTTAAAATCCTGAAAATAATTTAATATTTTCAGGACTAAAGTTGATCCAAAGATTCAGATTCAGCCCTAAAGGTAGAAAAAATTATCAGAAAAGTTTTTGTAACTGTTTTTTGGACGTGGACATATTTGTCCTCTGACTCAGGTAGTAAATGATTTCTCACAGTGTCCCAGTGGACTATTAAACAACTTATAAAGAGGACATTTATTACAATGAAGTCTGTGATTTACAAAAATATAACCATCACGATGTTGGAAAATGGACAGAAATGGACAAAAAATGTCCACAACGCTTAGTGAACCGATTAGTGCCTCGTCCATTTTTTCTTTTTTCCATTTTTTCTTTTTTAGCTGCTGGATGAAAACGATCAGCTGATAAGATGCATCACGGAGTACATGCAGAAAGGACGAGCGGTGGAGTGCGTCCAGTGAGTCCTCGTCACGTAGATCGCTCTGACCTCATGCCCTGCTGCGTATTTATGTTTTTATCTGCTTTTTAAAACAGATACCAGCAAATTCTTCACCGCAACATCGTTTATTTGGCTACCATCGCTGATGCGAGTCCTGATGACAACCCGCCCTCAGCGAATGTAGGGACACAGACACGATCACAGAACAGAAGAGATTAATATTTAGTTTTTCTGAGTTCTTAATGCTGTCGTCTGTTTCCAGGTCTCCTCCTCCACTCCGGTAGTGAATGGACACACAGCGAGGCAGTGATGGTTTCTGTTCAGTGTTCACATCGTGTGCTGCTGCTGACGTAAACATGAGAAATATTTATATTAAATTCAAATATTTAAGTCTTATTATTGTTCCATGATTAACTGTTGACTTTTTTTGTACATTATACATTAAATTGACTTTTATTAAGTGTCTGATTTTTTTTTTTTATGTGGATCACGTTGCTTTGATGCATTTTAAGTTTCTTGTCACAACATTTTCCATCGTATATCCGAGGTCGGGTTGTAGAAGGTAACCGGTCCAGAAGAGGAGCTGAGCAGACATCCCTCCTTCAGCGTGGGTCCCATGGTGTTCCTGGACCTGAGAGGATGTGGATGTTCTGGAGTCTCCTACCCGTTATCCTCCAGAGCAAGGCGGCTTAACCCTTTATAGAGCAAGTGTCCATACTGGATCACTTGTGTATGCATTACATTTTGATTGGCATCTTAAACCTAAAACTTTGAAAAAAGTTTTAAAGTGATAATATGCAACTTTTTCATATTTTTAAATCTTCTCCTTGAGCCAGTCTGTGCTAATCTGACTCTTTACAGAGTTAATGAAAAGTCACTTAGCCCCATCTGGTGGTTAGATCCGGAATACCACGATTGCAAGATCTCCGTCGCCGTCACGGTACCCAGGAAGTCACGTGTCTCACGAGGGTTAGGCTAACCCAAAGTGGCTAGCTGTTATGCTAGCGCTGGAGTGTTTTTAGCTCATGATTCCTGATTTTTCCCATCTCTCCCTGCTTGAACACAGCTGATTTCTTTGAAGGAGTAAATAACCGCTCCTGTAGAAAGCTATGAAGGCTGAGGAGACATTTCAACAGGTAGATTTTGGCGTTTAGAAGCTGAAACGATATGCTAACTTGTGTAATGCAGTGATTTAAAACGGACACCAGAGGGAGCCCAAAACAAGCAAAACTGTATATTATCACTTTAAAGTAAGAAAAAAGTACTATGGTTTTGAACAGTTTTAAGTAAAAAACAAACAAAACGGTAAAAAAACATCACAAATGTAAAAGTTAAACAGTACCAACTAAAAACTGAAAGAAAAAAAGTCTAATTTAACTCCTGTGCCGTCTTAGGGAGGTCAAATTGACCCCAAATGACTAGAAAACTCCACAGAATCAAAAAGAAGGACAGCGCAATGGTTAAAAGCTCAAAAGTACAATTTTAAAAAAGTAAACTACTTAAATTTTATTTTGATTTGATTTTGGTAGGTATATATGTGTAGGTATGCATGTACATATGTGCACGCACATGTGGGAAAGTACATGTTTTAATGGTATATGCCCTTTTTTGTTGGTTTTTCCTTGTTTTTTAATTATCACTGTTATTTTGGCAGTTGGCTGCTAACTAGTTTTTTTTTTAACACTTTCTTTTTATTGATCTTTTTTGGAAAAAAACATAGAAGAAGAAAAAAGATAATATAAAGGATAAATAAACAAACAAAAAAAGCTTGTGGATTATCAGGTCTCCACAGTCTGTTCCCGTGTTTACATCGATATGAAAGTCTTTATCCTGCCGTTGTATATATCGTCCATTTCTTCCACTGATCTCGACACTGGTCTTCTTGAGTTCTTATCTTGTGTGTCAATAATTCCATCACGTATATCTCCCTCACAATTTTTTGCCATTCGTGCATTAATGGGGGTCTGCTTTGTACCACTTTCTTGTGATTGTTTTCTTGCTGGCTGTCAACAACATTTTCAGCAAATACCTATCTTCTCTTGCAACAACATTGCCTGACAAATCGCCCAAAGACATCATTACACAAGATTTGGGAATATTATAACCCAGAATTTTAACTATCACTTTATGGAAATCCTCCCACAAATGTATAATTATGGGACAAAACCAAAAAATATGACCATGATCTCAATATAGCAGTCTGTATTTAAGTCTAGGTGTAACAAAGAATCTAATCACATTCTTCAAACCATTCAATCTCCAAATCCGTGATGGTGTCGTCTGCTGCCATTCCTCTTCTGATACCTTCACTCCCAGCTCTCTTTCCCAACATATATGATTGTAATCCCTTTTCTCTCCATTAGGTGGCTGTATATTGAGGATATGATTCTACGTATATTTCTTTGAGTTGTAGGTCTCTACTACGGCTTTTATGAATCCATTTTTATCCAAGTTTACCTTATGTTTAATTTCCTTCTCAAAGTCCCAATCATTTAAATAATATTTTTGTTTCATCTCCTGGAAACTGATTAATTTCCCCATTCGTTATCAGTGTGCATAATGCTGTTATACCACTTCTACTCCATTGTTTAAACCTTAAATCTAGAGAACTGGGGGTAAAATGTCTATCATAGGCTATCCACCGAAGTATCACAAGCTCTTTCTCCAGTTTGTATTGATGGACTGTGAATTGGGCAACACTACCCAACTGGTCAGTTACTTTATTCATCTCTTCTCTGTCTCCAATTACACTTAAACTGTAGCTCCCCGGAAGTCCAAGCTAACTGTAGTTTTGTTATAAAAAAAGTGGAAAATTTGAGGTATTTTGGTCATCGTACTGAATCTTTGTTAAAAAAGAAAAACATCCCTCTACAAAACCCAGTGGGTGAAGCTTTACTCAGTGATGTCCTTTGTAGCGTTATCAAATACGCTATAACCTCTGACCCCTGTGACCATCACAAACAATAATCCATCTTTTTCCCAATAACTCAGATTATAATGACTCTTTATTATGTTTTAACCTGAGTCAACATTCTTCCAAGGGTTCAGTCGTGCCGGAAGACCTCACAGGACTCTTTAGTTATGAGGCAGAGGGCCCACTAGATGGCGTGTTTCTCATTACTGGAGCCATCTGAGCTCAACGTAGTGTTTACTGTGGTTTTTATGTGTATGTGTGCCTGGGAATGGGTTGTGGACTGGGAGGGGAGAGTGTCATAATTGTTCCATGTGTGGGAAAGGGAGGGAATGTGGGTTGTATGGGTCATTTTAATCTGTCAAGCACTTTGTGTTGCTCGCTGGGGCATGAAAGGTGCTATAGAAATAACGTTTGATTTGATTTAGACTTTTTGTGTCTCTTCCTAAAATGACACTTTAATCTACTGCTCAGAAATGTCTTTAATATAATTAATGCATTCTCTTCCACAGTATTATGAATGTTTGATCCAGCTTCAGTATTATTTCATATTTTACTTTGCTAAAAGGTTGAAATCAATGTGTTCCATATATTTACTTATCCAAGTGAACTGTCGTTTTAAAGATCTGGGTCACGTGACTTTGATAGAACCCCTTCCTCATAGGGCCACGTAGTCACACTTTAACTGTCCGTCCACACTCCAGAAGTGTTCAGTTCTGGTCTAGACACTGACCAGACGACACGCTGGCCGTCAACCTGCTACACAGCTCAGCTAGTTTCCTAAAGTTGCCGGTCCTCCTGTACGGGTCACAGCCCCGTCGGGCCGATGAAACCTGATTCCCTTTTTGAGGTCCGACACCTTCAGTTTGACGCTCTCTGACACCATGGGAATTCCAGCCTCTGACGCTCCCTGCTGGAAATGGAACCGCTAGCCCGTAGCCACGGACATCGACGCGCCCTGAGGGGACTCAACCTGCCCCCACAGGGACCAGGCGATCGTCGGGGAATACCACCTTCAAACGGTCTCCCGTCACGCCGAGGTGATCCACGGAGCGGTCTCAGTCAGGTACCCAACCTGGTAAAGCTCAGGCCTACTTTGATAAAAGCTAACACTCCACGTAGCTTATACTACCATCAAAGACTCCTCCATTCCAAACTAAACTACGTAAATTAAGTTAAAATGCCCCTAGTCTATAATATCACAGACTCAGATCATTAAAACTTCTTTTAAGATCAACTTTAGAACACCGTGACATCGTGTTGACAAAAGCTAAAACCTTGCTACCTCACTGCTAACTGTTTATAACTGTTTGTCCGTCTCTCTTTTGATAATAAAACTTGTACAGTCTTATTCCGACTCAGACTTCCCTTCGTCAATATTAAAATACATAATCTACTCCCTGTAACATCTGCAGAACCTAGAGTTCCTGTAAACACTGGTAAGTGAAGGCTTCAAGCCACCAGCTCGTTTAAGACCGACAAAACTTAGTGATTCTACAGAAGTGTGTGCTAAATAAACTATAAGAGTTTATAAAACGCTACACCTTTAAAGGGTTGATACCTAAATATTCTTATTTGATTTTTTAAACCATCTGAATCTGAAGGAACTCAAAGGGACCTTTAAATATCTGGATGTTAACGTTTTGACCTGTGATTTCTGAGGAGCGATGCACTAAATCAGCTGATTATTTTATCTCGTATTATTCGTTTTAAGGAGCGTCTTTAGCTGCCGCCTCTCGGCCACGTTGGACTTTTGTAAATCAGATCATTTTTTTATACTGATGGTTATAAAATAAACAGTCTGCATGTCAAATTGCTAGTTCTTTTTATTTGTTTTTTGCATTGCTGGTACACTTGGAAAGAGTCACTTGCCAGCTTGAGAGAACAATATGCAACATAAGCCAAGCAGTCCCCCGTCATGTTTTCTATCAGGGCAACAGGTTTGTATTTTCTCAATCTTTTCTAGAAGCCACTAGTAAACCTTTTTTTTTTTTTTTAACACAGCTGAGACGCTAACAGTTACAGTCCAAGGTCTGTAATGATGTCTTAAAAAAGGCTGCAACAGTTAGGGAGAGAACACAGACAAAAAGCAACAAACCCTATATCTTGATTGTGCAAAGCACATTAACTATAAAAAGATATATATTTATATGTATATACAGCAAACAATTCTCTGTAAACATGTTAAGTATGTTAGTTATCTGAAAACATGGAGTCTTTTCATAAATACAGGCAACATTGGCATCCGCAAACATCACAAAAAGTTAACATTCTGGGCTTTTAAATGCAGCCCGTTGCCATAGAAACCGAGGGAACGAGGGCTCGGAAAAACCGCCCTCGTCTCGCAATGTTTTAGTGTTTAGCATGGCATATTTGGTAACCTTTGTAGATAAAATGGTGTAGTTCAACTCTGTAGAAAAGAAATGTGCTTCTTCACATGTTGGGAGGTGGGAAAGAATGTTTTATGTAAAGACGTCTACGACACTAACATACAGGTATGGTATAAGAAAATACAAAAATAAGATTAATACTGTCAATAACTGTTCACAAAAAATATGAAACAACAGAAAACAAGTGAAGGGAGTCGGTGTGAATTTGGAGTCAACGACCGCCGATCGATCGGAGAGCTGGGCGTGAAGACGAGGGGTCGATGGTCCGACGCCGCCTCCGTTCACCTCGGCGCCGGTCGTCTTCTGAACGACGCTTTGGTTGGAAATAATCTGCAAGTGCTGTCGTTACCAACATGGCACAAAGTTACAGCTCAGACTCCCAACGCCGGTCGGTCAGCTGATGAAAACGTAGTGTTTCTCTCAAAGGACACCTCTGCAGTGGCTTACTATATTTATGCTGAGCCTGCTCAAAGCCTCTCGATAAAAAGAACTACAATATTTATATTTCAACTTTAGTATTTTACAAGTTATGAAACAGTAGATGGTAGCTGTACTCTGAGTCATCTTGCATGAGATTTGGCAGTTACAGCTATGTAGACACAGTATACTTGTGGGCAAAATGAGAGCATTTCAAACCCCTGCCCTCGTAATCTCCTCTACACACACGCACGCGTGCGCACACACACACACACACACACTCAGCTGCAGAAGCAAGTGGGTGACGGCCGAGCGAGCGAGCGCGTCTCCAGCTCTTGTCTGAGGGTTTTGTCGGCTCAACAGACAGAGAAACGACCACTACGCTACCTGCTGCCAGCGTGACACGTGCACCGTTCAGTTAAAACATGGCAGTTCAAAAAACTTCAAAATACATCTGTAGTTGTTGGTTTTCTTTTCCAAAACGGGGATGTTTGACATGGAAAAATATAGATAGAAAAATGTGGAGCCAGTGTGAATACTTAACGCAGCCTCTGAGGCTGTGAACTCTTTCTTCTGATTGGGGGGATGTCGACGGTGGCGGTCCTCGGTGGCACTCCGCCGTGGGCTCGTTTCTTCAGTACTGGTGAAGGTAGGAGGGTCGACGCTCCTGTTTGAGGGGGAAAGATTTGAAGCCCTTGGTCATGGGTTTGTGTTGCTGCTGCTGGCTGAAGGGGAAGCCAGAGGAGAGTCCGGTGGAGGGAGAGCAGTCGCTGGCGGTCGACCACACGGGAGACTGCAGCATCTGCATGGAGTCGCTCCACTGGGAGGAAGGAGGCATGTTCATCTGGTACAAGGAAGAGCTGGGATTGGGCATGGTGTTGGTCTGAGTGGTGTGCTGCCACGGCGCTTTAGGGGGCCAGGTTTTCGTTTTGCTGTCCTGTGGAGCAGCACGATTGGTCAGAAAGTTAAAACCAATCCATAAATAAGGATTATAAATCTCAACATCCGCATGCTGATACTTCACCTGGTTATCGTCACCGATGTGGTGCAGTGGAGGTGAGGGGAGGGTGCACGCCTCCGGCTCGCCACAGCTGTGTTTTCTGTAGAAAGACAACCGTCCATTAAACCTCTGATGTGTAGAATAATGACCACAGACGCTGTTTGAGACCAAAGAGTTTCCAAAATGTCTCAAAGCGTTCACAACGGTGCTCAACTTTCCTCGATTTTCCAGGACTTCCTTCTTGAATCACTGGAATTTTGAGCACGTTCAATAAATCAGCAAAATCAACGAATCTCAAAACATTCGTCTGGAACTCGTCTCAATTTAGCTTCAGTGAGTTGGAAAGTGCAAGAAAAGTGAGACGACTTTAGGAGGAGCTGGCAACCATAACATGACGGTAAACTGTGAACAAACATAAATTAAGACTTTATTTTGACAAAGAAATTAGCAGAACAGCCATAAGACCGCTACAGCGCCCCCCCCAGGATGAAACGTCGTCGAACCCAAATGAACATTTCCATTAAACTGATCAGAACGTTTTGAGTAATGAAAACCAGAATCACTCTACTGAACACTGAACCCACCTCCTCTGTTTGACTGCTGCTACGAGGTCCGGCCCAGAAAACATGGAGAACAGGCTGTCGCCGTTGGCTGACGACGTCTCGTCACTAGAGCTGGCCGAATCCCCCTGATTGGCCGACCAGTTGCTGTTTACGGCCTCGCTGAGGATTCAAGCACAAGGCGTTAAACGTGTTCACTTACAGCAGGATGCAGAGTGTGGCGTTTACTGGACCCTAACGCAGCGTTCGTCCAGACTAACGGGTTTGTCTCTGAGAGAAGACCTGGTGTGATGCTAGTAGCCTGGATCAGTCCGTTAGCAGGATGGCGTCTCAGTGTCAGCCACACGCAGAATTTAATTCAAACACAGTTAAAGACCATTTTAAACTACGATCCGTCGTTCATCAGGATCACTAGACTTCGCCTCTGATCCCCTGACCATCAGCACCGGAGTCCCCCAGGGCTCTGTTCTTCCTCCACCACTTTCCTCTCTCTAGACCTCCACCCATCAGCCGGTCACGCTCCTGAAATACGTGGATGACTTCACTCTCACCGAGCTCATCTCCAGTGGGGATGAGTCTGCATACAGGTGGGAGACTGAGCGCCTGGAGGAGCCAGAACATCTAGAGCTCAAAGCTCTACAGACATGAGAGAGGGTAGACTTCAGGAGGAACTCAGCCCCACCTCCCTCTCCAACTCTGCTGTAGATATTGTGGAGACGTTCTTCTTTCTGGGAACCTCCCTCACTGAGGAATCAGCTGTTCATCATAGCCGTACCTCAGACTACTCATAAAACACGTTCAGGTTTTTGTCCTAAAAGCAGACATCTTGTTCTCCATCACCGTGGTGATTTCTGCTCCACCTGACTCCCGTTTTCTTCGTTGGCATCGTTTCCATAAACCAGCTCAGGCTCCGTTACAGGTGACACCTGCTGCCCTTTAGCCTACCTGACCTCCAGACCTACTCACGTTACCCAAACTTTGACCTCTAGCTGTTAAACGAGCAGCTTGACTGACAGTTACGGCGACAGGCTGGACATATGTTTGAGTTTCAGGTCCAGTAAACCCACAATGAACATAAAACTGGTTTAGGTTTCCAGTCTGAGGCTGAAACATGAGCTGGCCTAAAGGGAGAGTTCAGCCATTTTTAAGTGATAATTCCTTTGTTGTAGCCGGCTCCCTGAACGGCCTCTGTTAGGGGAAATGACCTGATGAGTTGAAACCCGACGAAGTGTCCAGTCCGTCGGGACACCCACCTCTCACTGTAGTACTCCGGGTGGGACCAGGTCCTGTGCTGCTCGTCAGGCATTGGCCAGTTGCTGCGCGTGTTGCTGGGGCGACGGATGTGCTGCACCTGCCGTTTCTGCTGCATGGCTTGACTGACGCCGGCAATATAACGTGCAAACTCCGGGTCAGAGCCAACTGAGAGAGAGAGAGAGACACAAAATCAACCGTAAGTTTCTGACTCCCTCAGCTTTTCTCTTTCGCTCCCAGGAGCTCAATCCGTTTAGCCAGACTGTCTACCGCGGCAGAAAAATCACAATAGCCGTAAGTCAACAGGACTCGACTGGAATCAAAAGAGTCTGCTGCGCTGTAAAAATAGAACGTGACACGAGCTAAACTCAGCACTTATTTTCAACATGCAGCTGCAGCCTCGTGCTCCTCCTGTCGCCTCCTTTCTACGATAATTAGATCAAGGTCTGAGGTTGTCAGTGGTTACGAGATGCTGCACACAGCCTCCTGCCTAGCAGTAACAGTAGAGACTGTTGTTGACGTGGTGATCGTTCCTTCTGTGCGCTCCCTCTAACAAGCCCCTCAGTGTTCGTTTAAACTCGTCTGGTTTTATTTTAGTCAATATAATATTTTATGTTATTGAGAAGAAGAACCTGCTGAGTGAGAGTCAGTAAGGACTTCGATCACATAAATCTACATCCCTTACATCAGCAATAGAAAGGAAACAATACACAGTGGGGTCGTTTGTTGATTTAAAAAAAGCATTTGATACCATCGATCACAGTTTGTTACTCTCCAAGCTGAAGGATTATGGGATTGTTTTGTATTTTAATGACATTGTGTCCAGTGTATTACAGTTCATATTGTTTGCTGATGATACGAATATTATACGACAATTTGTTGATTTAAAAACAATTTTAGAAAAGATGGTTTGTGAGATGTCAAAACTTAAGAAGTGGTTCAAGGACAGTAAATTATTTCTCAATTGGAATAAAACTAAATTCATGGTTTTTGGTAACAGATTGATGATTCAGTCACGTTGTCTATTGATGGTTTTTTAGTTGATTCTTAGGGGTCGTCTTGGACCATAAACTCTCACATAAAATACATAAAACAAAAACTTTCTAGAAGTATTGGTCTCTTAAACAAAGTCAAAAGCGTTCTAGAAACATCAACACTTCAGACATGATATCACTCCTTTATTCTTCCATATTATTGTATAGAGGTTTGGGGCAACGCATATAAAACAAATACTAATCCTTTGTTTTGTTACAGAAGAAAGCTTTAAGAATTTTACATAAAGTACATCCAAGAGAACATACTAATAGATTGTTTGTTCAGTCAAAAATTATTAAATTCAGAGATTTGGTTAATTTGAAAACTTTACTAATTATGTTCAAGGCTAAAAATAAATTACTGCCAGCAGAGTTACAGAAGTTTGTTGTTTTGATCACAAAAAATGAAAAAAGTAGAAAGAAATCTGAGTTTAAAAGAATATTTGTTCGTACTACATTAAAGCAAATGTGCATTTCAGAATATGGAGTAAAACTATGGACTAACCTGGATGATGATTTAAAAAAATGTTCAACTACTGATCAATTTAAGAAAATGTATAAAGAAAAAAAGCTAAAATCCTCAGATCTGGTGAGTTAATGATAGAGGATTGATATGTTTTAGTTCTGATGTTGTTTGTGAAGAAAAAGCCGTTTACTTTTTGTGTATACGGCCATTTTGTAATTTATTTTGTCATTAGTTGAAGGGGGTTGAAGGTCATATAAGATTTTTTCTTCTTCCTCCCCCTTTTCACTCAAATGATTTGTATTCTGGTTGGTATTTTGTATTTTGATTTGACGTTTGTATATTGAATTTTTTGAGTGAAATAAACTTATTAAAAAATAAAACGTTTAGATGAGAAACATTTATGGTCACTGTGTGTTTGAGCATCTGTAGGACTAAATCTAAGGGCTGAACGCGCACGCAGACATTTTAAATTAAACTTTCATTATCTGACATGGATTTCTTTGTTCCAGAATTTATTTCGTTTTATTTGCCTGTGATTGTTTTACCCGTCTGTCATTAAGTGATCTCGTTAACCGGACGGACCCACGAGACGCACGTCGACATCTGATTAATGTTTTCCATCAAAGCCGCCAGACACCTAACCTTAGAAAAACACAGAAACCAGTCGGGTTTAAAACACGGAGCTAAAACCAGGTTGAGTTATTCACAATAAAAATAATACCTGATCTCACAGAACAGAAACTAAAACCGTCTCAGCTCTCAGCCGACCTCACCTCATTCCCTACTTTTTAAAACGTTTCAGATCAAACTAATTGAAATATTAGACGAAAGTGAACATAAAACGGCCTCCGACTTTATTTTAATCATTCTTAATGGTTAAAACCAAACTAAATCCTTTATTATCAGGAGAAGCCGAGTAAAACTTTTCTCTGAAGTCATCTGTTTCTCCACGTCTAGAACATCTGCCAGATGTTTTTACTGATTTTTTTCTTCCTGATCTGGCTGATAATGGATCTGCTCAGCGTGGTGTGTCCAGGTATCAGAGGGTGAACCCACCTGCTGGGTCGAAGGGCAGCGCGTCTCCCAGGACTCCAAACACCCCCTCGCCCTGGTCCCTGTTGGGCCAGGTGTTGTTGCGAGGACCCTGGGGCTTCTGGCCCAGCATGTCTGAGATGACACTGTCCATGTAGTTGCTGACCAGGCCCAGACTGTACAGGTCTGAGCTCAGGTCTGGCAGCCCGGGGGACCCCCACTGGCCGATGGGACCCAACGGTGAAAGCCCAGCTGGGGGGGCTTGAGGTGAAGGCTGCTGCCCCGAGGAGCCAAGCCACTTGCTTGCCACTCTCTGCTGGGGTAGGACTTGTGGTGGGGTTTGCTGGGGAGGCGGTGCCTGCTGCTGAGTGATGGGCTGCAGGAGGTGCTGGTAGTACTGCAGGGTCTGTGGGGAGGACTGCTGAGAGGGAGGGGGGGGCTGCTGCTGAGGAGGAGAGGGTTGTGTTTGTGGTGGAGGCTGCTGCTTCTGCACAGACTGTGGAGGCTGAGGTTGTGGCTGAGGCTGGGACGGGGGCTGCAGGGCAGTGTGGGAAATGGACTGGGAGGCTGGTGGAGGTCCACTCGGGGGCTTAAGTTCAGCAGGGTTGGCAGAGGCCACAGAGTTCCTCCTCTTCACCAAGGGCGAGGCCTGCTGGGATTTGCCCATGTTGAATCCTGAGAGAAAGTCAATGACATCTTGCATCTCTTGGTCCGTTGGCAGGTTCATCCCCTGGTCTTCAGACACCGAGCCGTTCGCCAGCGGGTTTTGCTGGGTAGCGTCCGGGGTGCAGGACATGCTGCTCATCTGCAGAAGGCTGTGTATCCTCCCGTCGCCGTGGCCCAGGCCTTTGGCTTTATCTTCGGCGCTGCTGATCGTCAGCATGCTGCGAGACGGAGTGCTGGGGATGGAGTAGCTGCCCCCGCTGTTAGAGCTGGACGAAACCTTCTTGGCAAACTTGGAAGTCAGTTTGGATATAGTTTTTGGTAACCCACTGGAGGTCTTGGAGCTGGTACCAGTGGGCAGGTCAGTCTGACTGCCGTAATCTGGGATCTCTCGCTGCAGCTGGATCTGAATAGTGGGCAGCGCCTGCTCCCTGTTGAGGAGAGAAAGACGTCAGGTGGACGATTTAAACAAAAACTGCAGGTTTTAATCACAGAACATGAAATAAGTAGGGATGTACCGATACCGATACTGGTATCGGCCCGATACAGGAATTGGTTAAAGTTACTCTATACCAGTATCGGTATCGTATCGGCCCGATACCGATACCGGTTAAAGTTACCCGATACCAGTGGCTTCACCGTCTGTGACTTGTGATTTCTGTTGTAGTGTCCTATATTGAACACTAGGGGGAGCTATTGAGCTAAAGAGGAACAGTGTGGGTTGAGAGCTGGAGATGGTGCCAAATAGTTCATTTGATTTGGTTAAAATGTGGAAAACTGCAATAATTTCACTGTGAAATCACAGAAAATGGTTATTTTTCACCTTATATTTTAGTTTTGTGATCATTTTTTTATATATTTTATTTTTTTATCTAACTCAGTTATTTGTTGTAAAAAGCAGAGAAGAAAAAATAAAACCTGTATTCCAATTCGTTGCATTTTTTTGTGTGGTAGAAGTATCGGTACTCGGTATCGGCGAGTACTCAGATTTAAGTATCGGATCGGTTTTGAAAAAAGTGGTATCGGTACATCCCTAGAAATAAGATAAAAAATGTTTATTTATTATCACTTTAGAGCTACTTACTTTC